>CM076143.1:29300000-29890000 GCA_038025085.1 Tetragonia tetragonoides | reverse complement strand
TTAGAACTCTTTTTGTTCAGTTTAGATTGTTGGGATTTTGGTTTGCGCCCTTTGAAGGCAAAGTTGTAATAAATTGGTTTAATGGTTTTAGCTCACTATTTTAGACAACTCAGAAAATAACTGTTTTAGATTGTTTAAGTTTTCTTAGCAAGCTCCTTTTATGCCTAGACTTTCTTTCTGCTTGGCATTTACTCCTTAGTGATAAATGTTGTAGTAGCGCCCTCGGGTTTGTGACAGTTCAGTGGTGTCGAGTCATGTATAATGACGTCGATAGCTCCCAAGAAATCGTTGTAAATTCGGGGGTGTTACAACCAAGTCCACCGCGTCGGAACCGGACTGGGCACCGCATTGGCGGCGCTATGGGTGGCCACCTATGCGACATTGGCCGCGACAGAGGGGTGTCCGGGAGGCGGTCCGAGAATGTCGAGACCACTAGTTGCAGGCTAGGCAACAGTAGTGGGGCCCTTAGCAAGGCTGACAGGCGCGAGGAGGGTTGGCAGCCGGTGCGACCACCCTCTAGACGGGAGGTACTGAGCGACCCAATACACCTCCTATCACGGCTGAGGGGCACCAGACGCAGTAGGTGCGGAAGCTGAGTCCAAGCAACCGCCCTTGCTGCAGGAATTTTTGTTGTTGCGCTGATTGTAGTTGTTTTTTGGCGCGGCAGGGGTGGTGAGGAGAGAGGTAAAGGGAGATGGCGGGGTATGGTGAGGGTGGTGGTGTGGGATATGAGGATAGATGGGCGTAGGAGGATTGAGGATTGGTGTTTGGGTAGGAGGGAGGCGGAGGGGGACAGTGAGATAAGCCGAGGGAAGGGTAGGTGCCATGGTGGTCTCGCAGGACATGGATGGTAGTAATGCGGCTGACAGTAGAGGAGCATGGGGGAGTAGGGTTGGTCAAAGTGATGGGTGGCGATTTTGCGTTTTGTGGCTAACCTTGCTCCTCCAAAAAGAGCATATGCAAGGACCCGGGATTTCTACGGCCACGGAGTGCGTCCTTATAGAAAATTTGTAAGCTGGGGGCTTTAGATAAGTTCAAGGGACCATCGAGTTAAAAAAGCTTTTGAAGAAACTTGAATTGAATAAAAACCATGAAATAGGTCACAAATCTGCTATCGGCGTTTTATCGAAGGGACAAACCGAAGGGACAACCCAATAGCGCGATAAGTGAAATAGTCATGTTTTTAGAAAATTGCCCAGAGGGCCCTCGCTGTCACGTGTGTGCCGCTGGACTGACAGCGTCAGCCGCTGGGCCCGAAGGCGCACGCGTGCCTAGAATTTTTTGACTTTTTGTGCTCAGTAAATTACAAAATTGTCGTTGGGCTGACCCGGGGGTCGGAATAAGCGGTTTTGACCTAAATCTTTGAGACGCGATATGTCTTGATCCGGGAGCCTGATTGAGGCAAGGTCAAAGGCGTTGGAATCCTTATAACAAGGGCTATCCAAAGACTGAGGTTTCAAGGAATTTGGTCTAGATTTCCGAGCAATGTCATTTTCTACTTACGTCCATGTTAATCCATTACCATCATCATCGGGCGTTGCGGTGCCAGGGGATGAGAACCGATTAGCTTGTGAAAGAGAAGGTCAAAGTATTTGCTAAAAATGCCTGCAGTTTTTTTGTTTGAAAATGCTTTATGTTAGAAAGAAAGAAGGAGTAGACTCCTAATCGCCTGTGGTCAGGGTTTCCTGCTTTGTGGGTGCTAACGCGATGCTAATTTTAATAGCTTCATCGTCAAAGAGCGTTGCATAGCTCTGCTTTGCGGGTGCCAACGTGACGCCAATTTCAATAGCCTCAACATCGAAGAGCGTTGCGTAGCTCTGCTTTGCGGGTGCCAACGTGACGCTAATTTTATAGCCTCAACATCGAAGAGCGTTGCGTAGCTCTGCTTCAGTGATGCATATGTCCTGGAATATTGTGCCTGCAAAAAATTGAATATAGGGCCTGTGCCTGCAAAAATTAGATGGGATCCCTGTGCTTGCGAAAATAGATGATACCGGGTCCCTAGGATAGGAAACCAAGTTGTGGGGGCAAAAAAGTCATTTTGAGTGACATGCCCAAATCTCCCGGTCTTCTAACGGTCGAGAATTGCAATCCAGCGTAGAATTTGAACTTGCGGGCCCGCCCTGTGAGGGGCGGAAGAGAAAAGAGGTTCAGCGGCCATGCGCAGGGCTGCCGAGCGCTGCGCGGCCTTATCGGGCCTGCTCAGCGGCTCAGATGACAGTGCGGGGATGCTGAGAGGGGCCGCGAGGCTTGGCGGCTCTGCTGCCGGGGCCAGCGGCCTGCCCGCTAAGCCTGGGCGGCCTTGAATTGGGCCGCGCGGCCGGTTTTGCGGTGCGGATGGGTTTTAATTTGGGGAGAGCCGAATTTTGGTTCATTTCTTCCCGAAAAATTCGAGACTCTCTCTCTACCTCCATTGTTGCCCAAACCTCATTTCTTGCTAAAAATTGCTCAAATTTGCTCCTTTTTGCTTGCATTTGCTTGCTTTTGCATAATCTTTGCATAATTTGAAGTTTATTTGTGATTTCTCACAAATTTGGGGTGAATTTGAGAGTGAGTTTTTGAAACCCTTGGAGAGAGAAAATCTTGCCTTCTCCATTTTTGCTTGATGTTCTTGCTTGCTTTGCTCATCCTTCTTCATGGCTCAAAAATTGGCAAGGAAGAGGAGTAGGAGGACCGAGGTGCGGGAGGAGGTCAAAGAAATCGACATTTTCACCAAGGTTTTTCCTTCTCATGTGAAGCCTTCAAAGAGGAAGCCCAATGTGGCTTTTCCTCAAGAATCGATACACCCGGTCGGACAGGATGCCCGACATTGTTTGGGATCGATCGGAGTTGCTTTTCCGACCGGTAACTCATTTGAGCTCTCGGGCTTCCAAGTTCGTGGTAAGCCTCAAACTTTGAATTCATAGTTTTATGCATTGAATTTTAGCTTATATGCTTTGCGTTGAGTTAGAAATTGTACGCAATTGTCAAGCTTGTAGCGCATGTGATCTTGTGCGACTTGAACGAACTTAGAAACATGCCTAGGATTATTGAAAATTTGATTGAAATGTGAACCTAAGGGGTTGCGAATTGATCATAGGAACCCGATGGGAATTTGAAGGCCCATGGCAACTATGGCTCTGCAGTGAGACTTTTTAAAATCTTGCCCAAAGAGGTGCAGGATGCGGTTTTGAATGCGGGGTTTGGGCCCCTTTTGAAAGCGGCGGACTAGGTTGAGCGAGTCAAAAGGTGTATTGTCCGCTTGTCTTTGGAGCGTTTTTGGGATACTACCAACACGTTCCATTTCCCTAATGGGGATATGATGATCACTCCCTCAAAGTTTGCTATGTTGACCGGGGTACCTTGCATGGGTACGCCCATTGTCTATGACGTTTCCATTTGGAAGCGTAAGGTGGAGATGGCGAAGCTTTTGGGTCCTTGGGGGAACACTTGGGGTCACCATTACCGTTCCTATAGCGAGCTTTTCGCTGCTTTGAAGGACACGAGGTATAAGAGAAATACCTCAGTGGAGCAAAAGGCGAGGATGTTCATCACCTACCTCCTTGCCACTACTATCTTTGGTGACAAAGGGGAGAGTATCCATGTTATTTACCTCCCGAGCTTGTTGGATTGGGAGAGAGTGTGAGAGTACAACTGGGGGTTGCCGGGTTATGCCAACCTCTTGAGATGTATGCGGTTTGATTGTCGCGTGAATGATGAGGGATGCAAGCAGTCGACTCTTCCTCCCGTGAGCTTGTGCGGTTTTTGGAAGGTCTTACAGGTGCGTTTGCTTTTTGCATCTGTTTTTGTGGATTTGCATGATTTAAAGTGTGCGGTGCTTAATTCCATGTTTTTATTTAGCCTTGGTTTTTTGAGCATTTTCCGGACATGGCGCCTATGGGCTGGGAGTTAGACTTCCCGGTTTGTAGGGCATGGCGTCATAGGGGGCCTGCGCCTTTCCAGACTCTTCCGCAGTATAGGGAGGCCCTCCTGCGCCTAGACTGGCACAAGGTAAAGTAGCTTTGCTTTTTGTTGCATGGATTGTATTTCTTAGTGTGGAAATATCTTATGTTGCATGCTTGCGTAGATTGACTACTTCCCATGGGCGAAGTATCATGGTTTAGCTTCGGATGCTATCCCAGCATATAGGGCGGTGGACCGCCAGAGGATCCTGATTGCGGGTCCGTTCTCTTTTAAGTGGTACTTAGGAGAGCGGATCTTCCGTCAGGTTTATCCTGACGTGGCGGGCCCGAGGATTCCCTCGGATCCTCCCTCGACCATGTTCTTAGTGAGATGCTTGTCTCGCGAGCAGGTTGCGGAGGCCATGGTGGGCTCGGATGCTATGCAGTATTTGAGGGAGCCTGTAGAGGACCTCGCGGGGCGCTACGAACAGTTCCGCCGTGATTGCCTCATGCCTTCATTTGTGTGTTTGAAGGTAAGAATTTAATGTTTTGATATTCTATGCCTTTCTTGTTTTATTGGATGCTAACTTACTTTGCTTTGTAGGAGCCTCAGGTTGACGTCATTGATGTGGATATCCCGGACATGCGGGTCCGAGGTCGGGACTATGGCGGGAAGGAGTGTTGGGGGGAAGTCCCCATGACGGAGGACCTTGATGAGGACATCCAGGGCCTTCCTCTTCCAGTTGGGCATCCAGGGGTAAACTCGTAATTTTACCAAAATGTTTGATGCTTTGTCGTTTTGCATGCTTGTACTGACTTTTCTTTGCGTAGCTTGACCGTGAGTAGACCGGGAAAGTCTTCAGGATGATGCATGCCATGAAGTCCTGGATATCCCGAGCTCTTTCGAGGGGTACTTGCTCGAGAGTTGACTTGGACAAGGTAAACTTGATTTTGCATTTTCAAAGTTACATGCTTTGAGAAATGTATCTTATATATTTGGTGGGCTGCAGGTTGAGTACCGTCGACCCCTTCCTCGTCGGTCACGAAAAGTAGTATTGTTAGATGATGAGGTTGTGAGCTCTCCTGAGCGTAGACCTTCGCGCGAGAGGAGCCCTCGGAGGGAGAGTCCTAGGAGAGAGAGTGTGCCTGCACATCGGACAGACCGTCCTGGTGCGAGTAGGATGACTCCGTTTGTGGAGCCTACTCCTATGCCTATGCCGATGTATCCTTCTTATCCCGGGTATGCGGGGTATTCTTCATATGGCGGTCTTTATTACCAGCCTCCTGTCCCTGCTCCTATGATGCCTACCATGCCTCCTCGTTCTTCGTGGGGTATGATTCGAGTTATGCTGGGGAGGGGTGCTCGTACCGGGAGCCTGCCCGACATTCTTCCTTCGACCCTAGCCAGGTCGTGGCGTCGATCTTTGGTGACGAGCCGCGGAGATCGGAGGATCACTTTGAGGTGCTCCGTACGGATGCTGGTGCGGGTGATGATTTTTATGATAATGTATTTGTGTGAAATACATTCTGAACATTTGTGTTGAACAAACATTCGGACTTTGCTTGTAAATATTACTTATTTATTGGTCCCTGCATATAATTAGGCTAAATGCGAATGCACAAGTAGTCAAGCAATAGCCATGTAGCAACAAATGGTACAGCCAAAAAGTTAAAATTGGGTGTACCCTATCCCCCAAAAAAAAAAATGAAAAAAAGGAAAGGGGTGCAAAAATGAAATGAAAATAATAAGTAAAAAGGGATTAATAAAAAGACATATAAAGGAAAAGATGATAATCATCCAAAAAGAAATAAGGAATTGTGGAGATTCCATTAATAATAAGGAAATAATAGAAAATAGAAATAATAGCGAAAATAGGAAATTGAGCCGAATTGGAGTCCAAACCGTTAAGGAAAGGGTCCAAAACCGGAGAAAAGAGGGTTGTCTCGAGAAAATAGCCCGGCGGCCAAAGGGAGGCGTCAGCGGCACGCGCGAAAGAGCGGGGTCAAAAATAGGGGCCGCCAGACTCAGCGGCTGTGCCGCTGGGGCTCTGCGGCCTGCCGTTGAAACTCAGCGGCTGGGCCTTGGCTGCACTATCGGGGCCGCTGAGCCTTCAACGGCTGTCCCAGGGGCCGCTGAAGCCCCTTTTTGATGGGTTGCCTTATTTTTTCGTCTTTTTCGTGCGAGCCCTATATAAGCCTTGGGTTAGTCCGGTTTTGGGACATCACCTTCATAATTTACTAGTAATAGAGAGCTTTTTAGAGAAAGAAACCTCCCCATTAACGTAGATTTCAGCCATGACAAGCTTTGAAGTTAAATTTGTTAAGTGGTTACAATCTATGACCCCCGAGGTGAGGATGAGACTTTTGTCTTTCCACTTGAATGCTCTCTTCCACTTGAAACAAGTTCAAATCGTTTGGAACCTTCTCGAGGCCGCCGTTGAATTCTGGGATGACAAACTCCATGTTTTTAGATTTGGGTATAATGAATTGTGCCCTCTTCCAGAAGAATTTGCCGCCATACTTGGATTCCCTCATGATCAAGCTCCCGCTACTCCATGGCTCGGTGCCAACATTGAAGGTTATTATAAAAGGTATCTTGGCTTTTATCTTATGTCTCTTGCATAGGTACCTCTTTGTTGGTGGAGGTAGTAATGGTAAAACTTGTATGCTTAGAATTGTTGAGCAAATTCAAAACGATTTTACCCCTATGTCTCTTGTTCTTGGTGAAACTTTAATTTACTTGGACCGCAAGAAACAAGAGCCGTCGCCCGGCGGATAGATGGGAAGCCCTCTTCTCCTTCAAGTGAGCGCTTGAATAAATTGCTTTGATAAAGTTTGAATCTTTAATGGATATCTAACTTTATGTTTTGCCTTGTTGTTTTTTTTGTAGATATGGCTCCTGGAGCATATGTGCTTCATTGAGAGGCCGACTAATACGCTCAAATATCAACCAAAGCAGTTTCCTGCTCATCGGAGGCTTTATTATGAATCCACCATTGATGAATGGCGCGGGTACCTTAAAGCTTGCCCTTTGCTAAGATGGACTGTCAAGTGGTGGAGCCTAAAATCCGCAATCGGATGTAGCAAGGAAACGGGATATTATCAAGTCCTTGGCCTTCATAACTTCACTTACATATTTCCTAGCCGTAACATGCGGCAATATGGGAAACGCCAAAATTATCTCACAAAAGGATAGTGTTGCTCCTCCTACACGGGTTTTGACAATTAGCATGGTGAGATCCTGAGAGTGTGCATGGGATCGTCGCCCTAAGTGGACTATTCCTCACATGAAGGCCCCTACGGCCATATCTTCGGCTTATGAGGCTTGGATGGACTGTAAGACTGCGGAGGGCCATCGTGCATGCAGAAAATCCGAACAGGGCGATCTGAATTCCCAATCGGTCAAGGCTAGTTTAAGGCTTTCCAACCTAATGATCCTAAAGGGAAGGGTAAGCAGAAGGGAGTCAAGCATGTGAAAAGTGTTCTCAACCCAAAGGCCAAGGAAGCTTTAGCAAAGATTACTACCAAACCGCCAGCGGAGCCCCAACTTCGGGCCAATGATCATGAGGCCTCCTCAAGCGTCCCTCTAGTGGAGGTTGAAAAAGAAGAGCCTTTGATTCGAGAGAGATGGGCTCCCAAGAAACGCAAAGTGGAAGGCCCAAAGGTAGATGAGCCCATGGAGGATGCAGTCCCTACCACCGAAGCTACGGAGTAGTCTATTAAGGAAATACTCTTTTGGAGCATGTCTAGCTTACGATTGCCTTTTATTTGCTGTAAATTCAATAAGGGTGATGTTCCCCTTCTTTAGATTTAAATTTAATTTTTGCCTTAATATTTTGGGAATTGCCAAGTCTTTGTAATGGACTTTATTATTACTAATTTTGAATTGCACGTAAATGCGTGCATATTGTAATCACGAATAATATATAATTCATCAAATTGGAAGCATTGGTTTTCCACAACTAATAACAGATGAAGAATTTTGTTATTGCAGTTATGTCTTTAACACTTTCTTCATGATGTATCAAAAATTCAAAAAAAAGAAATATAGAAACCAATAATTCAAATAATCATAATACCAAAATATATACCTATATTGTTTAATATGCAAAATGTATTCTTTGAAATTAATAATTACACAAAGCGAAGGTGTTCTCTCCAGATGTATACATCTCCATCTGTCATGTCATAGACTCATATATAAGTTCAAAAACCTAATAGAACATTGATAACGAATCTTTCAGCATCAAGTATAGAAATCAATCTAACTGATTTTATTGACCAAGTGCAGCCGAGTGTTTTTTTTCTTTTTTTTTGGGGGGGGGGGGTGGGGGGGACTTGTTACAAATAAGAAGTTTGAACTGTTTTTCCCATGTATAAGGGATACAATTACATTACGGCCCCATTACATTAATAAACAGAAAAACCATGAGAATGAGTAGTTCATTACGAAACGCTCAAGCTCGATAGTAACACCTCCATAACTTGTGAGTTTCAATCGAAGACAATATACCAATCTTTCACAGACAGTATAGTACATGGCTTCTCCCTGAGGAAGAAAAACTTACCAGTGAGATAATTTAACAGATTTGAAATTTAAAGTTACAGAATTGTCAAGTAGTACGTAGTATGTTATCAACTTACATTGGCGTCTCATTCATCTTCCACAACTTGCCACCAATGTTGAACTTTTGAATATCAAAAGGTGTAATGTGTTGAGCCCTTGACATTCCACTTATATACACACGGGTATAGACAATCAACATCCTGGTAATAGTTATGCTTTAGTTCAAAGCTAGTAATAATTAAAGTGATACAAAGTTGAAAAATGCCAATTTCGTGAGCCACACACCAATTTCAAATACAGATTTCGGTGTTCATTAGGCTTGTATACATATTCCTTGGACATGAGAACTCAGACCAAATAACTCAATAGGAAGAGAAGTACCAATTGATATAGTACTGTGTTAATGTTGCTGTTTAGGTGACCCATAGAAAGAAGCTTCCATAATTGTAAAAAACATCTTAGAGTTACTGTGGATTATTTTGAATTCAAGCAAGTGCTTATTTATCACCAATAGGGGCTTGGTATGCTAGGTGTCCAATTAAGAAATACTAAACTGCAGATTTTAAGAGAGGGGAGTATGATGGTGAGCCATTGAGGATAGCTTATATGATGTATATTGCATACAATCGGAGATTTCTGTAGATAAGGTAAGTTACTTACGTAGTTCATCTTGCACGCAAAACTTTGAGGATATATGTTCTAGTGAGCATACCATGAAACCACATATTGCAGTGCCCTCATTATTTGTCCCTTTAGCCAATTCATCATCTTGTGTTTCTTTCTCTTAACGGATGCTGCGACACACGTTGTCAAACATCTGTATTAGATTATGAATGAAACAAAACAAAAACGGAGAGAGAATCAAAAAAAGAAAATAACAGTTAAGTTGTGATAACAAAGGTAATTAATTGATGCCACAAAAAAAAACTTATACCAAGAAAGTAGAAAATGTGGATTGGGCAGAGTTAAAAAAGTAGACATTTAAAGGAGAACCATAGATTTGGAGGCCTTAAATGTCTCAAGGGCCAAGGCCACTGTAAAAAGCATAATTAAGTACTCCATAAGTTAATATCGTAGAGTGAAGGTTAAGCTTACAATACAAACATGTATTACCTACTAAGAAGATTCGGCTAAAGAAAAAAGGGCCCATAACAGATCCCGATTTCTAAAGACCATGTATATTGGTGAAGATTGGAAAAAAGAAAAGAAAATGAAAGATAACAGGATTATTATTTTCGTTCCTTTTAAAATATAAGAAACTTGGGTAAGGTGGATAAGAAAAGATGATTAGACTCGCATTTGTAGCGATAACCAATTGAAAAATTCATCCGATCAAAGCAATTAACCTACTCTAAAACTATCTCTTAAAAAATTGAAAAACTAAAATCCATATTCACAAAGCTAAAAGTTTTGGACTTTTTTTGTCAGTACATATACCACCCAAATTAGACAATCAAGGACAAATCTCCCTCATAGTTGAAGCCAAAGCCAATATCAAGCGCCTCCCATCTACAACAAATATAGGGTTCAAAGCATAGCAACCAACATCGTCCTAGAATAAAACTCAACACCAAACCACCTCTAAGTCACACAAAAAAGGAAAAGAATAGAAATTGTGTTCATTTCATACCAAGTATCCATTTAGATTCTGATCACATGCAGTAAAATCAAAACCCTCTACAGTAGTTCCACTTAGATTCTAATCGTAGGGATTTTAGGTTGTTGTAGAAACAGTATCTTATGGAAAATTTCCAAACCAAGAAGGCATGAGATAGGTGGGACTGAAATATTAGATCAGGGGGATAAGAGAGTAGCAGAAAGTTAGGGAAACATCGAGAATTATTGTTTACAAGCACAGAATATAAGAGAATCGCCTAAAGTTGAAGAACCATGTGTAAGGCATACATAACAATGTACCATACCCCCAATAAAGAGTCGAATACAAATTTGCATTTTTCAGCCGGTAATGAGAAAACCACATTATAAAAACAGAACAATACAGAATTTTGAGTAATACCAACACAAAAGCAGGGCGCAAACACAAAGAGACAGGTTGCTTAGTAATATCACCTCTCAGATACCTTTAAAATAATGACATGCGCAACAGTGCAAGGATCAAAACATCTACAGAAATGCCGACTCAGTAGTGTTCAGTTCATATCAGAAGAACTAAGTTAAATGAACCAACTAAGATGTATGTTCAAAAGTTTATATTGCTCAATCAACCAAAGAGGGGGAAAAAAACACATACGCACATTTTCCGCACTCTATCATACTTCTGGAATATGCAGTAGGAATAATGAATCCATATCAATTAGTCATTATTTCTCCTTTGAATTGCACAAAAATAGAACTGTCACCAATATAATAAAACTGGTCCACTTCATAATTGTCTATCAAATCAATTTCTCCACCACTCTCTCATGCTTCCCTAGTGATTATACAGAAAAAAAAAAAAAAAAAAAAGACAACAAACAACAGTCACAGTATTGGGAATGAGGAAATTCTTTTGGAAGGGATTGAAGTACTATATACATAGGAAATTCTTGTGGAAGGGATGTAAGTAGTCATAGTTCAATGGGAATGAGAGTACTCATCAAACAAATCAAGTACAGGACAAACCATCGATTATTAAGAATGAACAAAAAATAATTAAATGATTAACTGATTGAATGAATGAAAGTAGCAAGATTGGATACAGAATCATTCTCTCTTCTCGCCTTTTCTCTTCCCACTAAAAATTTAGATACACTAAATACAGAGACTTTGAGTAAATTGAGAAGAAAGGCACAAAATCACAATTTAAGGCATAATTGAAAAGGCACAAAATCACAAATTCACAATTAAAGCCATATATTTGAAACGATTTCTACCTTGCAGTTCCACAGACTTGCTTCAACTTCTCTCGGTAACAGCAATTGCAATTGCTGTGATGAAAAAGGAAGTGGTATAGATAAAAAGAAGAGCGGAGGCGAAGGACCTCCATAACCGTTGCCCACAATGCTCAGAGAGGGAAGATGATGGAGATCGTGGGTGAGGGATAACCGTCTGAGTTTTTGAAGTTAGGTTTCTGTCGTGGGGACAGTGTTGAGCAATTGTCTATTGTAGACTCAAAATTATAAACGGATGAAGGATGTTTTGGTCCAAATGAAATTTGGAGTCCCAAAATTTCTTTCTGGCTTTATACAATAAAGATTTATGGAGACACGCTCATTTTAATATTGCAACCTTGTGTTTATTATATGCATATATTTTAACAACTTTTGAACGCGAATATGATGAAGGGACCGGGCCCAATTGCAATTGGGTTGTCCTACGTATCCTTTTAGGGGAATCAGGCCGCTCGTAGTTCTTATCCATTTTTTTTTTTTAACAATAAATCCCTTTTTTTTCTTTTTTTTTTTTCGGGATTAGGTAGCCTTGTATGGGCCTCTCGAAAGTGCTATATTGGGTGTCTTTCCTAAGCATAGAACCTCTTTAATTGATCCATGTTTATCCATTGACTAAACTCAATCCCGTCCAAATCTGCCAATCTTGCGACGCCACCCGTTAATATCTTCGTAATAATAAACGTGCCTGACCAGTTGGGTCTAAATTTTCCTCTTGGGTCAGTGACATTGGCCCTAACCTCTTTAAGTACCAAATCTCCAACCTTAATGTCTCTCATTTTGAGCCTTTGGTTAAAGTGCTTGGTTAGTCTCCTTTGAAAGACTCTTACGTTGTGCAAAGCATGTAACCTTTTCTCATCTAGTAAGACTAATTGGTCATAGCGGGCTTGGACCCAATCCACTTCTGGAACTTGACTTTCTAAAACGTTCCGTAGAGATGGGACCTCTAACTCAATTGGCAATACGGCTTCCATTCCGTAGACCAAAGAGTATGGCGTTGCTCCCGTCGATGCGCGGACCGACGTTCTGTAACCCCAAAGTGCGAATGGCAACTTGTCAGGCCAATCATGATAATTCTCGGACATTCTTTTGATGATTTTCTTGATGTTTTTCTTAGCTGCTTCTACTGCGCCGTTAGTTTGCGGCCTGTAGGGAGACGACTTTCGATGCTGGATCTTAAACTGGGTTAAAGGCTCAATTACTTCTTTCATGAAGTGTGACCCATTATCACTGATGATTTCTTGGGCTAGCATGGACCCCATTGACGTTTCCTTGACTGTAAGGTAGAGGATTAGAGGCATGCCTGGAGTGGACGGTACTAGAACGGGTGGTTCGGACAAATAGGCTTTAATTTTGTCAAAGGCTTTTTGGCATTGTTCGTCCCATTCTGTCTTTACCTCGTTTTTGAGTTTCTTGAACATGGGCTCGCAAGTGATGGTCAACTTGGAAATGAACCTCCTAATGTATTGGATCCTCCCTAAAAAGCCTTTTATTTCTTTTTCTGTTTTTGGAGGTGGCATGTCTATTATGGCTTTGATCTTGGATGGATCAATTTCGATTCCTCTAGTACTTATGACAAATCCTAGAAGTTTGCCGGATGAAACTCCGAATGCGCACTTTTTGGGATTAAGCCTCATATTGTACTTCCTAAGCCTGTCGAAGAACTTTTGAAGTGAGGGTACATGCCCTTCCCTGTCTTTAGACTTTATGATCATGTCATCTACGTAAACTTCAGCCTCTTTATGCATCATATCGTGGAGCAGGGTTGTCGCATTTCTTTGGTATGTGGCTCCTGCATTCTTAAGCCCAAATGGCATTACTGTGAAGCAATAAGTGCCCCATTGCGTGATGAAAGTGGTTTTCTCTTCATCCTCTTTGGCCATCAGGACCTGGTTATATCCTGCGTACCCGTCCATGAACGATAGGAGGGCGTGTCCAGCAGTATTATCTACTAGAACATTTATATGGGGTAACGGAAAGTCATCTTTTGAGCTTGCCTTGTTCAAATCCCTAAAATCTACACACATTCGGACCCGTCCGTCATTTTTTGGGACTGGGACGATGTTGGCTACCCAATCGGGGTAATTGGCCACTCTTATGAAGCCTGCGTCTAGTTGTTTTTGGACTTCCTCTTTGATCTTAATAGCCCATTTTGGCTTCATTCTTCTTAACTTTTGTTTGACTGGTTTGCAGTCGGGCTTTAATGGGATGGTGTGCTGGGCAATGTTGTGGTCTATGCCGGGCATGTCCTTGTAGGACCAGGCGAAAACATCCGTATAATTCTTTAGGAATGTTACGAATTGTTCGCGTTCATTAGATGTTAAAGACAAACCTATTTGCACGTGGCGAGGCTCGTCATTAGTTGCAATATTTATTGTCTCTGTTTCTTCGACTATTGAAGTCTTTCGCTCATGTTCGATTAATGCTTTAATGACTTCTTTTGGCAATTCCGTTATATCTTCTGAATTATTAGCAATGAGGCAATCCGAGTAAGCAAAATCGACACTCATAATATTAATAGAAGCGGACAATACATCAATGAGGTCATCACTAAGGACCTCAGCAACAGCAGGAATAGACTGGGGTGGACTACCCGACACTTCTAGGATAACAGACTCAGAATCAGAATTGGGCCCTTCTATAGGACCGTTGCGAATCGTGAACTTGTACTTGGATCCCTCGACTGGAGTCCACCTCGTCTCGTGCTTCCAGGTGGTGCGGTCGGGCCCGATTGGGGCGATCAGCTTGGACGGGCCGAACCTTTCGTTAAAAAGCACAGTAAGGGGAAGTTCGTTTGTTGTCTCGTCGTATTGGCGACGTTCTTCGCCAAATAGTAGCCCAAAGTCGTTGGGTGCCATGTCATTAGCCCAATCTTTAGTGGATCGATCCTCATTAGGAGGTATGGGGTGTCTTCATTCATGGTGAAGCAGTCTTGAAATGCCTTAAAGCCTGGAACTAGGATCCCATTGATCGTGTATGGTTCAGGGAATCCGTAGTAAGGATATAGATCGCCTTCTTGAAGAAATTTCCCATTGAGAGTGAGGGGATAAGGATCCATGCTATGTGGAACAGGCTTGTTGGCCGCGCGGACTCTTTCCTAGCCATTTCCTTGGATATGTAAGCTCGGACTTCTTGCCTTGTGGGCTTGTAGCCTAGCCCAAATAGATCGTTTTTGATCTTGATGTTCCAGCAGGTTTGAACTACCTTGGGGTGAGGGCCCAGAGTGGTGCCTGGAAAGTGGCCTTGCTTTCTGAGTAGAGCATTCACATTGAGTGTGGGCTCTATTGTTTCTATGAAGGCTATCTTCTCGAAGCCCCATAACTCCTCATCTTGCTCATTATGCTCTATCTTTAGGACTGGAGCTTTTTCTATCTTGGCTACTATAGTATTAGCGTAGACTTCTAGCGTGGATCCTGCCAAGGATAGTTTTATCTTTTGGTGTAGGGTTGAAGCTACGGCGTTCAGCCCATGTAACCAGGGCCTTCCTAAAAGTAGGTTGAAGGTGGCTGGAATGTCAATTACATGGAACTGGACCATTTTCTCGATTGGCCCAATATTGATGTTCATTGAGAAGGTGCCCAAGACGTTTCTTTTGGAATTATCGTAAGCTCTTAGCCCTTGTGCGGAATGCGCGAGGTTGTTGCGATCTATTTTGAGGTGTTCAGCGGTCCTCAAAGGGCACACATTTACAGTAGTGCCATTGTCGACTAAAGTCATAGGGACTTGTCTTTGTTGACAAATTACAGTCAGATAAAGGGCTTTGTTGTGGTGGATACCTTCAGGTGGAAGGTCTTTATCAGAAAAGGTGACGGGTGTGGATGACTTTTCTTGGACCAGGAGGTTAACTACCTCTTCAGGGGTGGCGTTTGGAGAAATGGTGGTTGCATTCAAGGCCTCTAACACGGCCCTTCTATGAGTGATAGAAGTGGTCAACAATTGCCAGATGGATATGTCAGCTCTTGTCCTTTGTAATTGTTTGAGAATGTTGGTCCCATCATCCTCTTTAGATATTTCTCTTTGGGCCGGATCCCTATTGGGAATTGTTACAGGCTCTACGGGTTGGATTTGAGATGGATCCATGTAGATATTTTCGGGCCTGAATTGGCGTCCTGATCTTGTGAGGTAGTTTAGAGATTTATCATCTTCTTCTTTCTCATCATCGGAGATATCATACCAAGCTTTTCCATTAGCTATGTCATGAACTTGGGGAGTCAATACATTTTCTGGATCAGTATAGGATCCATTATGCTCCTCATCGCTATCCCAAAGGCCACAAATGTCCAGCATGGGCCTTGGGCTTGGGTATGGTGGTATGGCCTGCCCAACAGGAGTGATCAGATAGGATGGATCAAAACCTTCTTCTATGTCGATGGCGAAAGAATTCCCAAGGGGATTATTGTTGTTGCTGGGTGGCGGCGCGTCTTTAGGCAATGGTATGGTGCCATTGTCAAACAAATCCTGGATTTTCTCCTTGTGAGTGTAACACTTTTTGGTATCGTGTCCACGCCCCCTATGGTATTTGCAGAATGCAGACTCGTTCCAATATGGTGATCTTTTCTCTACGGGTGGATCGGGAGTAGGCCCAATCGGGTGTAGATAGTCTCCTTTGACTAATTTGTCTAAGGCCTTGACATAAGGCATTTCGAGGGGAGTAAACCTTCTTGGACGCCTGTCAGCAATGGCGTTCACTTCATTTCCTCTACTTGTGGAGGCATGGTTGGTATTGGTGTATTTCTTATCCTTATAACCACTTGTGTTGTTGTTGTAAGTGACCTTGTTCTTTCCTCTTTGGAGTTGGTCATCTTCAATGGCCATGCCTACTTCAGTTAGTTGGGCATAAGTGGTTATGGGTTGAAACTTCATGTGTTCGCGGTACTCAGATGCCAAATTCTGGACTAGCATTCTAATTTGATCCCTTTCAGATGGGCGATCAATCATTTCAGCGACCTTAGTTCTCCATCTTCTCACGAAATTGGTGAGCCCTTCTTTGTCACCTTGCTTTGTGATATCCAATTCTCTCAATGTCATGGGAGGCAAGACATTATCGGCATACCTCTCGAGGAACAAGGTGGATAAATCTTCCCATTTTTGCAATTTTTGGGTGGGCAATTTGAAGAACCATGCCCTGACAACAAGGTCAAAGGTTTGGGGAAAGAGGTGAACATACAGTTGTTGTTCAATGCCTCTAGGGCCCAATGCAGTGGTAAAGGCTCTAATATGATCTTGTGGATCATCAGTTCCTTTGAACGTGGGAACTTCAGGCATGGAAACTTAGTGGGCAATTTTCTCTTAATGTGGGGAGCATAGCTTTAAGAATTGATGATCATGTCGTTGAAGACACGACTTTTGCCTAAAACAGACTCAAGCCTATTCAGTTTGGCTTGGAGTTCTTGGACCTCTTTAGTAGAGGGCTCAGCCTTTTCCTCGTTGGGCTTGGGCTCATCATCATCCTTAGTAGGGGGATCCAACTTAGCGACACGGGCTTCCATATCAGTGAATCTAGCATTCATGGCGACCATTTGGGCTAAAAGGTCATCCATCTTTTGGTCAGCGATTTTCTCAGCATCTCCAGACATGGCGGACTTAGGTGAATTAGGTGGCGAGGCTTGAGGTGACAGTGGCGGTGTGCGAAGGTAATCGAGCCAAATGGGGCCCACGAACTGTGCTTGCGGTGAAGGTTCGAACGATAACTTGCGGACCTCTCCCACTTCCTAGGACCGGGATCTTTACTCCTCCCAAATCTGGACATAAAAAAGGCTCGCTTAAGAAAGTAGGAAGTAAATGGAAAACTCCACAGAATAAAGATTTTATTTTAAAACAAATGTGGGAAGAGAATCTAGCACTAATCCTCAACATGGTGATGTTCGGGAAAGACGCGATTTTATGTAAATAGTATATTCTAGTCAATGATCTTTCGACTTTATTAGAATAAAAAGTACTCTTGACTTGCACATGGGATGAAATTCCCTAATTCAAGGAAAGAAGATATACTATTGACTTGCATATAGAAATAAGTAAGACTCTTTTTTTTTTTTTTTGTGAAAGATCTTTGACAGGAATATATTATTTGCATGCAATCTAATTCATATGGAAAGGAACGTCTTCCTAATATGGTCACTAGCGTCATCGGAGTCATACAGGGATTCTACTTCCTAAAAAGAAAAAATCCAAGACTCTATTTGTAAACTTGACAAAACGCACAAGCAAACAAAAGGGAAACCTTCCCTAACCAGGACTCAAAAAGAAATCCTAAGGGGGGATCTAGTCCTAATATTCTGTGGAAACTAATCACATAACAAGGAAACAATCCATCATAATATGGCAAGTAAATCAATTAGCACCTTGATATGGACTATGGGACCAATGCAATATTTGACACAATCTATGGTTGGATATGGTAACCCACGACCGGATGCATTTCGTCATCTATGGCATGCATAGTAAAACTAAACCTACCGTTTTACACATCTCGAATGGAAACATGTAAATCCATGGGGGGGAACACGACTATGTGCAAAGGTAATTCGGACCTAGTAGGTCACCGACCTAAGTCATAGACAATGCTCCAAAGGGTAAATCCTGTTTATGGAGTGGTGATGTCTTTCGACATCTTGCGATGATAATGCATGCAATATGAATGATATGGATGCAAAAGCAAAGAAAGTAAACACATACGGTAAATGAACCAAATAGCTAAAATAAATTATTGACATGGATAAGTGTTCGAATTACACCCTCTTGTTAATTGCCCCCAGTGAAGTCGCCACTGTAAGAACCCTCGCCTCTCCGGCGCTCCGCGGTGGAATTTAATCTTTGGATTGAAATTAATGGTTCTTAAATAATACGTCAATATGCAAATTAAATTAATTATGGGAAATAACAATTTGCAAATAAAGAAGCCGCAACCAATTTTTAGGGGACAACTGGAAACCATCAAAAAGTGCACTGAATTCCTATTGGGATTTGACTCATGCCCATGGGGACTAAATATTGAGCTCGGGGGTGTAGGTACGAAATAAAAAAAAAACGAATCTCATCTAAATCGCCCGTATAAACGGCCTCTACTAAGCTTATCCATGCCAAATATTTATTTACGCTATATGGTTCCAAATAAATCCGGTCGTCCAAGATCCTAAATTAACTAGGCGGGTTAGAGACAACCAAATTACCTATGTTCTCACTTTGCACAATTTATATCCAATTCACATGCATACTATTATCAAGCATAAACAAGATATAAGAACAATAAATTGACGCTCCAACCTACCGTACTTTGCTAAACGCGCCAAATATTGCATATGCACATCAATAAATTTGTTAGTAACTTCAAAGGAAGAACAATGCAAAGATATCAACTGTATACTAAAATAAACCTATGCATGCAAACAACTATAAAAAGATGCAAACTTTAAATTAACTAATTATGCATAATTATATACAAAGACCCAAACATGCAGATTTACTCAACCATAATCAAAAGCTAAATAAAACATGATTAATAGACAATAAATAAGAGATTTAATAAAGAATTTAGGCCCTCAGGATGGTTAACCTGGACGTTCTATTCGAACGGGACTAGTAGAATTTCAATTGCTCTTCAATCTTGGGTGCTAGCTTAGGTACAATGCTTGCTTGAGTCTTCAAAAATCTGAATTCTCTTTGATTTGGGGAAAATATGTGCTCTCAATGCTCTCAAAATTATGAACTGACCAACCTCTATCAAAAGAGGGTGAAAAGGAGTATTTATAGAGTTAGGGGACGAAATTAGGGGCTTAGGGTAAGAAACCCGGCGCCAAAACTCGGCCCAGCCCAAAAACAAGCCCAGCGGCCACACGGAAGGCAGCTGGGGCCAGCGGCTGCCGATGGGGCTCAGCGGCATCCCGCTGGGCCCAGCGGCTGCCCAGACGGCCCACGCTGTCACGCGTGTGCCGCCGGACTGACAGCGTCAGCCGCTGGGCCTGGAGGCGCGCGCGTGCCTAGAGTTTTTTGACTTTCTGCGCTCAGTAAATTATGAAATTGCCTTTGGGCATACTCGGGGGTCGGGATTGAGCGGTTTTGACCCAAATCTTCGAGACGCAATATCTCTTGATCCTAAAGCCTGATTGAGGCAAGGCCAAAGGTGTTGGAATCCTTATAACAAGGGCTATTCAAAGACTGAGGTTTCAAGGAATTTGGTCTAGATTTCCAAGCAATGTCCTTTTCTACTTACGTTCATGTTAATCCATTACCATCATCATCGGGCATTGCGGTGCCAGGGGATGAGAACCGATTAAGGTGTCTACAGAAGCCCCCACTTTGGCAAGCTTGTGAAAGCGAAGGTCAAAGTATTTGCTAAAAATGCCTGCAGTTTTTTTGTTTGAAAATGCTTTATGTTAGAAAGAAAGAAGGAGTAGACTCCTAACCGCCTGTGGTCAGGGTTACATGCTTTGCGGGTGCAAACGCGATGCTAATTTTAATAGCTTCGTCGTCAAAGAGCGTTGCGTAGCTCTGCTTTGCGGGTGCCAACGTGACGCTAATTTCAATAGCCTCAACATCGAAGGGCGTTGCGTTGCTCTACTTTGCGGGTGCCAACGTGACGCTAATTTTATAGCTTCAACATCGGAGAGCGTTGCGTAGCTCTGCTTCAGTGATGCATATGTCCTGGAAAATTGTGCCTGCAAAAAATTGAATAAAGGGCCTGTGCCTGCAAAAATTAGATGGGATGTCTGTGCCTGCGAAAATAAATGATACCGGGTCCCTAGGATAGGAAACCAAGTTGTGGGGGCAAAAAAGTCATTTTGGGTGACATGCCCAAATCTCCCGGTCTTCCAACGGTCGAGAAATGCAATCCCGCGCGGAATTTGAACTTACGGGCCCGCCCTGTGTGGGGCGGAAGAGAAAAGAGGTTCAGCAGCCATGCGCAGGACCGCGGAGCACTGCGCGGCCTTATCGGGCCTGCTCAACGGCTCAGATGACAGTGCGGGGGTGCTGAGAGGGGCCACGCGGCCTGGCGGCTCTGCCGCCGGGGCCAGCGGCCTTGAATTGGGCCGCGGGGCCGGTTCAGAGGCGCGGATGGGTTTTCATTTGGGGAGAGCTGAATTTTGGGTCATTTCTTCCCCAAAAATTCGAGACTCTCTCTCTCTACATCCATTGTTGCCCAAACTTCATTTCTTGCTAAAAATTGCTCAAATTTGCTCCTTTTTGCTTGCATTTGCTTGCTTTTGCATAATTTGAAGTTTATTTGTGATTTCTTACAAATTTTGGGTGAAGTTGAGAGTGGGTTTTTGAAACCCTTGGAGAGAGAAAATCTTGCCTTCTCCATTTTTGCTTGTTGTTCTTGCTTGCTTTGCTCATCCTTCTTCATGGCTCCAAAATTGGCAAGGAAGAGGAGTAGGAGGACCGAGGTGCGGGAGGAGGTCGAAGAAATCGACATTTTCACCAAGGCTTTTCCTTCTCATGTGAAACCTTCAAAGAGGAAGCCCAATGTGGCTTTTCCTCAAGATCGATACACCCGGTCGGACAGGATGCCCGACATTGTTTGGGATCGATCGGAGTTGCTTTTCCGACCGGCGACTCATTTGAGCTCTCGGGCTTCCAAGTTCGTGGTAAGCCTCAAACTTTGAATTCATAGTTTTATGCATTGAATTTTAGCTTATATGCTTTGCCTTGAGTTAGAATTTGTGTAGAAATTGTATGCAATTGTCAAGCTTGTAGCGCATGTGATCTTGCGTGGCTTGAACGAACTTAGAAACATGCCTAGGATTGAACATTTGATTGAAATGTGAACCTAAGGGGTTGCGAATTGATCATAGGAACCCGATGGGAATTTGAAGGCCCATGGCAACTATGGCTCTGCAGTGAGACTTTCTAAAATCTTGCCCAAAGAGGTGCAGGATGCGGTTTTGAATGCAGGGTTTGGGCCCCTTTTGAAAGCGGCGGACTCGGTTGAGCGAGTCAAAAGGTGTATTGTCCGCTTGTCTTTGGAGCGTTTTTGGGACACTACCAACACGTTCCATTTCCCTAATGGGGAGATGATGATCACTCCCTCGAAGTTTGCTATGTTGACCTGGGTACCTTGCGTGGGTACGCCCATTGTCTATGAAGTTTCCATTTGGAAGCGTAAGGCGGAGATGGCGAAGCTTTTCGGTCCTTGGGGGAACACTTGGGGTCACCATTACCGTTCCTATAGCGAGCTTTTCGCTGCTTTGAAGGACACGAGGTATAAGAGAAATACCTCGGTGGAGCAAAAGGCGAGGATGTTCATCGCCTACCTCCTTGCCACTACTATCTTTGGTGACAAAGGGGAGCGTATCCATGCTATTTACCTCCGGAGGCGAGCGCATGCCTAGAGTTTTTTGACTTTTGTGCTCAGTAAATTACGAAATTGCCCTTGGGCTGACCCAGGGGGTCGAGATTGAGCGGTTTTGACCCAAATCTTTGAGACGCGACATCTCTTGATCTAGGAGCCTGATTGAGGCAAGGTCAAATGCTTTTGAATCCTGATAACAAGGGCTATCCAAAGACTGAGGTTTCAAGGAATTTGGTCTAGATTTCCGAGCAATGTCCTTTTCTACTTACGTCCATGTTAATCCATTACCATCATCATTGGGCGTTGCGGTGCCAGGGGATGAAAACCGATTAGGGTGTCTACAGTGGGCCAAAGGGTCTCGCTCCTGCGTGCTTGGTACTGGTCTTTGCCGCGAACGAACTGAAATAACAGTTTCTGGCCGGAACAAAGTCGGGGGACAGCAGGGGGCCCGCGCGTGAAGACTGTTGTTGGAAGGTTATCTCCATTTTTGGTTGTAGTCGGAAGGTCGCTTCTGGGCTTGATCATGAGTTCCGGGATTGCTGGTTTCGATGGAGCGCGGGTAGACTCAAACCTGCAGTGGAAATATGCACATAGGGAAAAAAATGCAATAGACATGCCGACTGACCATGACAAGATGCACAAGACATGACATAGTAATATGTACGGGGCAAAGGGGATTTGACATGTAAACAAGCAGGAACTCAAGACACTGAGAAATTATGTACACATGCATGCCTTTGAAGGCGACTCTAGCACTTATGCAAATATGATGTATGCAAGACTCTATTGACTCACAACTCCATGCGGCCTAGCCTAACATGAACGACTCTCCTATAGGGTCCAAAGAGGGTCTTCATATGGGAAAAGTTTTTGTGATCAAGAATTTCATTCTTGTGGTGATCTTGACAGAGTAAGAGACAAGTGGACAAAACTGGGTGCAGTCAAGGAAGAATCAGCCCCCAGTTTGATGTGTGGTTCTTGATGGTTATGACCTACTCGAGGAGCTATGGGTGTTGATGAGGCGGTACAAAATATCCTAACTTAAGGTATGGGGACGAAATGGCCAACTTGGAACGTAGCGGACAAAGAACCGACTCATTCTGAAAAAGCCCCCAGTTGGGAAGTCTGTGTGCAAGCCTACGAGAAAGGTAATGGGTATGACCTCTAGACGATTGACCAAAGAGCGCTTACATGAGAAACAATGTTCTAAATCCTCGAAAATTTAAGTTTCCTCAATATGTTGAATTTGTTTTATATATATATATATATATATATATATATATATATATATATATATATATATATATATATATATATATATATATATATATATATATATATATATATATATTTTTTTTTTTTTTTTTTTTTTTTTTTTTTTTTTTTTTTTGGTTGCCCTAACTTTTGCCTAGGCCGCCCTTTCGGGTTTTCAACCTACCGGGCTGATTTTTTTTAGCCTTAGATGAGAACTCCTTATGATCATGTGACAAAGTGGTTGTCGTGGTCGGACCTCCTTGAGGTTTTCTACGTATCCAGTTTATGGAATCAGGCCAACGTAGTTCAGGGCTATACAATTGAATGGTCGTACCTCTTGGAGGGCTTTTGGGTTGTAATGTCAGGCTGGGTTGAGGTGTCAAACAAAGGATAAAGGCTCAAATAAACCCAATGTAAATCCCCTCCCCAAAGTATGCTAGATGGTGTAGAAGCTTGTGATCTGGGCAAGGTGGCTAAGAGACCTATGTTTAGGTAAGACCATTGTTTGGTTGTGCTTGAAGTGTTTGCACTTTTTTGGATCTTTGATCGCTCTCGACTTTTTTTCTCTTTTGGTTTTTTTTTTGTTTTTGCTCTTGAACTTTCGAGTTCTCTCTTCTTTTTGGTATTTCTCTTGGTGGCTCTTTTTGTAGGTCGGTCCATCTTGCCTAGAAGGTTGCTTCTATTCCCATGTCGCACACACCCATTCCCTGGGTAAGGATGATGTAGTTAAGAAATGAAAGGCTATGTGTTTAAGGCTCAAAGGGTTGCAAGTGATAATGATATATAGGGTAGTAAAGGATATTGATGTGAGGTGCCAAATGAATGCCTTCTGTCCTCAGCACGGACGGTTCAACTGTATGTCCTCTATGGGGATGATCATTAGGGAGTTTTTGTTTGATGTTTTCCACAATGAAGGCTTTCTTTTGATATTTTTTTTTTTTGATTTTTTTTTATTCCGTCATAGGAAACTTAAGTTCGTCATAGAATTGAACAAAGAAAAATGATGGGAATCAAAATGCAATCTTTATTGAATCGAAGAAAAGCATTACACGAGAAGTAAGCTAGACTCTATGGACGAATTTAAAAGACAAACTAGACATCATTAAACTTTACTGGACTCAACTAGACTTGCACACTAGGAAACTTCGACTCTATTCAACTTCTCGAGCACAGGCTGTTCATAGGGACACGAAGGACAGCCCCCTGTAGATACTCGCGTTGTTCACGACTTAAGTGGAATTCTTAAGACGGTTATCTTCAATTAGGATGCCCACAACATAGAGCCGGTTGTAGGAGTCAATTGCTTGATACTTGAGAGGTTCCTTGTAAGCAGGTTGCAGGTTTTTGATGAGTTGGCGGATTTGATCAGTTTGCGAAGGTTGCTCAACCAGCTCGGCTATGTTTAGCTTCCAACGCCTAAGGAAGGCAGTGAATCCCTCATCTTCTTCTTGTTTGGTGATCTCTAACTCTCGAAGGGTCATAGGTAGAGCAATATTTTCCTTGTAGCGTGCAAGGAAGACTGTAATGAAATCTGACCAAGTGCGGTAGTCCTCCAAATTCAAGGTGTAGAACCAACGACGAGTTGGGTCATCAAGAGTCTGTGGGAACAACTGAATGTAGATATTTTTGTCAACTTCTTTTAAACCCATGGCAGTAGTGAAGGCTTTGAGGTGGTCTTGTGGATTATCAGTGTCGGTGAATGTCGAAACCTCAGGCATGGAGAACTTGGCTGGAAGCTTGCCCTTCACTTTGGGATTGACTTTACCAACATTAGCATGGTAGTTGGAAAACAGGCCGCTGTTTTCGAGCACATAAATAATTTTAGCCAGCTTGGCATTTGGTCCTTCTTCCTCAGAGTTGGAGTCACAGAGGATTCTTGCTTCATCCTCTTTCTTCTTTTCCAAATCTTCAACCTTGAGTCGCACCCTTTCTAACTCGCTCATGAGATCATCAAGCCTCTCGTCCGTGGTCTTACCCATGGTAGAGTTTGGGGGTGTGATCGGTGAGGTAAGGGATGTATTGAGTGGTGGCGGGCTTTGTGGTGGTGATGGATTATGGGGTGATGGCCTTTTGAAATGTGGTGGTGTCTTGGAGGTAGCTTGTACACGAACCAATCTGCCAGATGATCGAGCCCAATTTTTGTCTCCGTAATTCTTCCTCGAGCCCCCACTCCTGAACACAAGTCTCAACTTAGGAAGACGCCAAAGAAAGGACTTGAAAACAAAAACTCATGATTTTTAGAAGACCCTCGATAGCTCCTAAGGTGAATGAATCTAAGGACGTCTATATGAACTCAAATGCATGATGATGAAAATGCAATGACAGAGTTACGACAACAATATGTAAGATGCATGGCGGACTGACCTTGACATGTATGACAATGTATGGATGCTTCCTAGAATGACCCTAGAGCACTTAATGAATGACTTGTCTAGACTTCTAGTGCATTAGACGTAATGAACAAATGGAGACATTGATGAATGCAACACTCAGATTTTTGTACAAATGCATATGCAAAATGACGACAATGCAAATATGACGACTAGTTATGAATCCTAGCATGGAGCGTTTAATATGTATAACGTAATGTAATGCAATGCAAAGGAATGTAAAATGACAACCTAAGCCTAAATGCCCGATTATTTCCACTCATATCAAAGGAAAAACAAAGTCGTTGAACGAAAATGAGAAAAATAGAAAAAAGACGGACCATCCTATTTTTTTATTTTTTATTTTATTTTCTAGACTCAAAGAAAATGCAAAATGGGATAAATAAAATAAAATAAAATAAAATAAAATAAAATTTCAGCAATTTTTTTTTTTGATTTTCCGAATTATTATTTTTTTCGGCATTTTTATTTGTAACGCTAATTTTTTTTTGCTTTTCTTTTTTTTTTTTTTTTTTTGCCGACTCTGAATTACATCAAGACAATAAAGAGAAAAAAAAAGGTGGGAGAGGGGAATTAGAGAGACTGACTCTTTTTTTTTTGCTAAAAAGTCCTACAAAATTGTTCATGACTTCGACGTTGTATGAAAATATATCATCGGGGAAACGAGTGCTCATTGAATTGAATTCTCGAACTATATTTTGGGCATTAGGAACTAGCTAAAAATAAAAGAGAGGACTCCTAGCACGTAAGTACATGTTGGCACATAGTCACGGTATTCATGCATTCAGACAAGCATAATAACAACGCAGTTTACAGGCAAACATGTGATCAGACAGGCATTACAACGACACATGCACAACAAGCAAGTGAATGCACGAATGTGGGCTAGAGGCTTTTGGATCCTGTGAGGTTACCACAACAAATTACAATTTCCATTCGGCAGATGGTCGACACATCGATTGTAATTCTTTTCATCAACAAGGATTGATGAGTCATGGGTGAGGAAGCGTCGATTTGCACGATAGGACAATTGTATATTCCTTTAGATATACGGGTTGTCTACGAGTTGCGACACAAACTTCCTTGAGGGTCGATAAGGGTCAAAAGATTGTGCCAAGGCACATGCAAATGATGCAAAAATATGGAACACGTTATTAAACAATTAAGCAAACTTGACTTTCGAGTCTCACCCTCTTAAATAAATCCTCAGTGGAGTCGCCACTGTAAGGACCCGGGATTTCTACGGCCACGGAGTGCGTCCTTATAGAAAATTTGTAAGGTGGGGGCTTTAGATAAGTTCAAGGGACCATCGAGTTAGAAAAGCTTTTGAAGAAACTTGAATTGAATAAAAACCATGAAAGAGGTCACAAATCTGCTATCGCCGTTTTATCGAAGGGACAAACCGAATGGACAATCCGAAGGGACAACCCAATAGCGCGATAAGTGAACTAATCATGTTTTTAGAAAGACTCCCACTCATATAGAACATATGAGTACCCAAGAATAAAGGGTTCGGGGGCGAACGTACGAGGTGGGAAGGTGTTAGGCACCCAACTCGCCCGTTTTTGACGGCCTCTACTAACTCAAGTTTGCTTAATAATTTAAAGACATAATTACCATGCAAAATCGGATTAACAACCTAGACTTAGACTATTAATTGGTTCATCACAAGCATCACAACATTTATTATTAACCCTTGTTTAGACGTGCATTCGATTGACAAGTTGGGTAGCACAACGACTATACAGACAATATTTAGGAAACAATAAAAGCGTTATTCTAGCATGATATCTACATTATGACTACTGGAAAAATAAACAGTTAGACAATTAATTTAATTTGAGCCCTCAGGAATTTGTACCTGAACTGTAGGCTATATTTGACAAGAATAGTAAAAATAGATCTCAAGTTTGGAAGAAAGAGGGGGAAGCTCGGTGTCAATACTCCCGAGAATAGAGGTTGTCAACTGTAGACGGTGTGTTTTGAACTGAGGGCGAAGGGTTATTTATATAGGCGTGGGGAAGTAGGGTTGGACGGCTGAAATTGAGCTGAAACACGAGACGGGCTTGAAAAATGAGCCGGTCCCAAAGCAGGGTCAACGCCGCTAGCGGCCCTGGGACTTATTCCAGGGCCGCTGACGGCTCTCAGCAGCCAGCTGGATGTCGTCATAATGACGACATCCAGTCTATTTTTATTTTCCGGAGGAATTTTTGTATTCCGAAAAATATGAAAAGACCGTTTTACCCTTGGACGGTAAAAGACGGTTCTACCCCTAAATCGCAACTTGGCAACCGGGAGTCGGAAAAAGGCGTGAGACGTTTCGTTGGAAAGCTCTTGAACGGGGCTTCTGAATGGAATGGAATGAAGGAGTGTTTGGAGGAAAAACCTGAGACCTCATCTTAACTATTAAAGCAAAAATAGCAGTTCAAGTTTATAAATTACTCCTTTCATCATCGGGCTTTTGCGGAGAAATCTGAAGACGCTTTTTTGGCGTCTACAGCATAGAACGCCATTGTAGGAAGGTCGGGAAGGGCTTGTGGTGTTGGATAACATTGGGAATGCTTTCAAATTTCTCAGGAAGACCATTAATAGTGTGAATAATAATTAGTCGCTCGGAAACCTCACTATCAATGTTCTTAAGAAGATCGGTTATGGTTTAATTTTATGACAATAATCATGAATGGACATGTCATCCATCGAAATATTCATCGATTCATTTTCCAATTGGAGTGCTAGGGCTTCTTTGTTATCACGAGACATTTGTTCAAAGTTAAGCCATAAAGTACGGGCAATTACTTTAGGTTTGAGAATCATTTGAAAGACGCTTTGGTTTATTGTCCCATAGATCCACAATTTAACTAAGCTTTCTATTCATTTTCCTTCATGGTCATCAGGTCCCGACATGACAGAGGTACCATCCACATGTCCCAAAACCCCAAAACCAAGACAGTGAGTCTCAAATAATTCCCTCCATGCATCATAATTAAAGTCACTGAGATTGAGGGTTAAGGGAATATAGGTCTTAATGTTTGTGATGCCATACGGTTTCTCAGTAGATTGGGGTGGTGGGGGTGGGTCATCAATAGCCATGGGCATTTATTAAATAAGCATGAGAAAACAAGGTAATGATAAGTAACTCCAACGACAATAATACGGCTACGGAAATATGGTAAAACAATAATAAAGGATGCAAGAGGACAAGTGACAACTAATGCTTGCAAAAAACACTAACAATAAAAAGGGAAAACGAGAAAGGGAAGGAAAACAAGAGGATTTGATTGCCATGATATAAAAGAGAGAAGGAGAGAGAGAACTCGGCGTGGAGGGCCGAGTGGTGAGGTCTGTTGCAGCAAAAGTAAGGAGAAGGGGAAGGGCGGTGCAGGTCAGAACCAGCGGGCGAAGCACCGGGAGATGGTCGGCGGACGATAGACGGTGAGGAGGTCGGTGCTCGGCTGATTTGAGAGAGCGTAGGGTTTAGAGCAAAGGCTCTGATACCATGTGATTTGGTGAATTCCATTTGGGGGTTTATTGTATATATTGTTCACAATATAAACAGGGTACAAAGTAGGGTTACAAAGTAATGGGCCTAGACATACAAGCATAACATGAAACTCAATATTTACAATATTTTCCTATTTATAATAACTATCAGTAAAAGGCTGTCGGCTGTTGTTGGTCTTTACGACAGTATTTAGGGTCCCGTCCCGAATGTCAAATTTTGGACGGAAAATCCCATCATAGTTATCTTGCAACTACGAGGGGGCTAACATGCAAATAGTAAGCAAAATACACAAGCAGAGTGTAGATAACGCAACGGTATTCATACATGCATCAAAACTCCAATAGACCATAATACACACACAGAGCCACTCATTAGTCCTCCTCATTCCACTAAATTACTACATTATTATATCTCTCTAATTTTCTATTATTGTCTAAATGGTTTATATATACGGAAGATCAACTTCATAAAAAAAAAATTAACCGAGAAATATTATATTTACAAATATAACTATGTCCTTATAATCGTATATCCTAGTAAAGAAAGTTTGAAAAAAGAAGAGTTTAGTATTATAGTAGAATATAGTTATTACTTATTTCACTTCTAATTGATTTTTCAACAATAAAACTCACGAAAAAGGAAATCTGAAAAAAGTAACAAGTATCACTACTAGAAAACGGGTCAATTTAAAAAAGCGTCGAGAAATACTCGACGCTTTTTTCCGTTAACAATTACAAGTGATTTCGACGCTTTTTTCTCATCGCTAAGGGTAATTTTGCGACGCTTTTGTGCGTCAATAATTGAAATACTCGCCAATGTAAATATGCTTTAGCGCTACGTTCTCGACGCTTTTTCGTGTCATTTGTAGATTTTTTTTTCCCAACATCTTTCTTTTCTATTTTAACTTCATAATGGCAAATTATTGTTATTTGCCTATATTATATACGCACTATATATATATATATATATATATATATATATATATAACAAAAGATGTGACAAAGTATAGTAAAAACTGGATATTATATATCAAAATTAATATTGTACATTGTAATGTCTACATCAAAATTCCTCCATTACAAGAAATTAAAGAAAGGCATACAAGCCTCCAAAAATCAACTTTGTCAAAATACAACTTCAACTAGAATAGATGAGTACTAAGTTGTGTTTGAGGAGATGTTCGTATATGCTCTCCTCGTTGCTTGGAGTCATAGCCTCTGAATGGCGTTCAAATACCTTCATATACAAGCATATCACAATCAGTTGCTACTAACTAAGCAATCTAAAAAGATCATACAAAGGTAAACTTAAATAAATGAACTGCTTGAGTCTTTAATAACTTCAAAAGTGACTTGAGACTCTTTCCTTCCTCCTAAAAAAACCCTAGCCGCTTTTTGGTTTAGGGGTTGCCATTAACAATTCTTTGCTAATTGTAAGCCCCAATTCTTTTCATTTCATTGTTTTGTTCAGTTTTTTAGTTTTAGTATAATACCAGTCTCTCCATCTGTGAGAGTTAGTTCGTCCCATTCATTGGGTTCAGCTGTCTCTCACTTTTTGAGAGTATTGTTAGTTTTACATTTTATCGTTCGTAGGGTACTTTGGCGGATCTATTCTATCAAGAGGTGGTATACGATGTCGGATCAGAGCATTCAAAGCTATAGTAGAGTCTTCCGCGAAGAGGTTGAAATATGGAAAACAACGATTAAATGGAAGCCGATCAGAATTGTTGAATCTCTAGTGCTGCATAGCTTTTTCATTCGAATGTATTCTGATGTTTTAGATTTATTTCTTGTTGAATCCAATCCTTCTTGTAAGTGCCGTATGGCTTTCAATTAATGGAATTTCTTTTTTCCTCAAAAATAAATAAATAAATAAATAAATAAACTGCTTAATCGATCAAATACTTGTACTAATCACGCAGCACACAGGGGATTACCACCTAAAGCAACATAATGAATGAGTAACCTGCAATAAGAGCAACAACTCCAACATGGCTGAACCTCCACAAAAACCATAACTGTACTCACAGCAAGCAATATCAGGAAAAAAAAAATGAAGTTCAAAATTGCACCAATACTATCAAATCCACAACTACAGTCCATAATTTCAGAATGAGTGCAGTTTCCCAAAAATACACTCAGTAGCAACTTAACAACGGAGTAACACATGAAAAGATTCGGTATCGGTATTTGTAACACAAGACAACAGACCCAGAACTTTCTACTAGTTATGCATTATTTAAGAGTTTAGCTTTGAGTTCAACCTACACAAGTACATAGTTGTCCTGATCTGACCATTCTAGGTATAATACAGTATTTAAACATTTGATATCATAAAAACAGAAAACTAAAACAGATCCCACTCTGAACACAATCTTGCTGGTGCACATGGAAAGCAGCATGTAAAAATCTACAATTTATGAAGAATAGCATAAACATGACCTTATAAGTTTCTTCTCTCAAGTAAGACAGTAATTTTTGCATGAATTGTTTTGAACAAAGGCAGTTCCATCTACTCATTTGCTTCACCCTTGCTAGCTGTGTGAATGAAATCAGAGAAAAAAGAAAAAGGCAGACATTACCTGAAAGAGACGATGGTTGCCACCTTAACAAGTCTACTATTGAACTGAAAATTGCCTTTCTTGACTTTCTTGCATATCTGTTTATGTCCGTCCAATCATATCAGATTACAAAACATACAAAATACAAGGCTTTTAGTATGAAATGACAATTTAAAAAGAACACGCAGAAGTAATCCAAAACACAAATGACAGGATCATCATACAACCCAGACTTGCATCTAATGGTGTATAAATGCTTTCAGTGGTTCGTTAACATCCCTGTTCAAGAAGGAGCAACTTGTTAAAACTTGGACTATATTTCGACTATAATCTACTACAGAAATATGAGGAAATGCTTTTGGGTAGTCTGTAACTAGGTGACTGCTACTTATTCCTGATTTTAAAAGTTTAGCTCTAAGTTCAACCTACACAAATACATATATGTCTCATCCGATTGTTCTAGGTTCAATTCAACATTTACACATTTCACATCATGCAAACAAATCACTAATCAGATCAGACTCTGAGCACAATCTTCAGATCTGTCAAATCATTGGAGAACAAGATTAAATCAGCAGCTGTAAAGAAAACAGTTTGTGCACTTCAAAATAGTCCTAAAGTTTTGAGGTTCAACAATACAATTACTTGGACAATTCGACTATGCATTTGGCTTTTAAACGAGATCTACTCTTCCCAATAATAAGTTCAACTAGTTTCTGACTCTTAAACACTTACACATCTGATTGAAACTCTAGTTTGTGCTCACACCATTCACCTAAAAAAGAAAAATTCTTCCATGATTGCCAATCATTGTAGGTTTTGCTAACCATTGTAGTATGGTAAATCACAACCATTCATTTATCAATCAAACGATCCTAGTCCTTGATTGTCATATATAATTATTTCGGCCAAGAAACTTTTTAGTATTTAAGTTGCAATTATGAAAATAGATATAAAATTTTTGAAATCAATTATTGAAATTTAAAAATATAATATTCTGGAAAATTGGAAAAATCAAAAAATAATTTCTGGAATATGAAAAATTAATAGATGAATATTTATTCTAATAAACTAATATGAATGGGTAGAACATCATCTTCCAGGTTAAAGCTCCTTGAAGGAAAGGCGGCCATGGAAGATCAATTGAAGTTCTTCAAGTGGTAGAAGAAGATGCTTGTTGTAAATAATAAATACGTAAAAAGAGAGTTATGAGTCTCGAACTCAAGACCTTTATAGGGAGTTTGCATGCATGGGACCACTAGGGCACTCCACCTCTTTGGTTAAAAGTTCCAACATTTCATATATAGATGGTGTTTATATTGGGCCGCATAGCTCAATTGAAATTCCTTTTAAGTGTTATCAATCCATTCGTTCTGAAACCTATGTATATTATCAGCTTTCACTTTTAACATAAAATGTTGAGTAGCTTAGTTGATTGGCTCTTTTGGTTTCTATGTGTGTCATGCCATCCATGTTCAAGTCCTACAAATTACTTTCTTTTTTCCATTTAAATACTTCATTTTATTTGACTAGTCAAGAACAATTTCTTTTATTTGCTCTCTTATTTGTTATATTTTTGAATTTAGTTTCTTTATTTTTCTCCATACTTTCTTTTCTCTTTCATTATTCCATTTCTCTCTCACATTTGTTTTCATTACTTTTTTTTTCCGCTTTTGGTACTTATGCAACATTTTACTTTCATAGCAACTTAAATTTGAATGGATTTAATAATATTCATAAATAATATTTGTTTGCATCATAAAATAAATTGATTACTTTATAGTATTAGTTTTCTGTCATGACTTATCATTTTTTCTTCAAAAGTGTTACTTTTTTTTGTAACAAATATTTTTTTAGGAGTCATTTTTCCGTTTGTACTATCCGTTTTTGGTCATGAGATATTTGCTGACGTGTCACTTTTTTATTATGAGATGATTGATAAATATGTGATAAATGTGTGCAAAAATTTTTAACTTATTCATACATAATTTAAAATTATATTTTGAAATATATTTTAGGAATAACTTAGCAGCACTATATTTTGGTTTACATATAAAGCAACTCAGGTTTAGGTATAACGGAGCAAAATAGTGTAGTACTTATAAGTTGGACCACAAGCTAAGTTGAATTACATGATTAAGAAGGCATAAAAATGAACAAGGAGGTAGATAAATGTGTGTCAACTTCCAAATTATTCATGCATAATTAAAAGTCACATTTCAGAATTACTGAGTAGGACTACGTTTTGATTTAGGTACAATGAAAGTTAGGTTTAGGTATAACAAAACATAATAATTCAGTACTTGTAAGCTGGACATCGAGAATAAGTTGAAAGACGATTATGAAGGCACAAAGATGGACAAGGTGATAGATAAATGTCTCCTAACTTCTAACGTATTCATACATAATAAAAAGTTATATTTGTAATAACTTATTAGCATTACATATGGATTTAGATATAATGAATGTTAGGTTTAGGTATAACAGAACATAATGATTAAGTACTAATAATAGTTGGACGTCAAGAAAAAGTTAAATGATGTGATTATAAAGGCACACAAGTTGACAAAGAGATAGATAAATGTGTGCAAACTTTCAACTTATTCATACATAATTAAAATTTGCATTTGAGAATAACTTAGTAGCACCACATTTGGATTTAGGTATAACGAAAGTTAAGTTTAGGTATAACAGAACAAAATGATGCAACTCTTGTAAGTTGGACGTCGAGAAAAAGTTGAAGGACGTGATTATGAATACACAAATATATATGGACAAGATGATAGTTAAACGTGTGCAAACCTCCAACTTATTCATATATAATTAAAAGATATATTTTGAAAAAATTTAGTAGCACTCCATTTGAATTTAGGTCCAATGAAAGTTAAGTTTAGGTATAACGAAATAGAATCATGCAGTACTTTTAAGTTGGATGTCAAGAATAAATTGAAGAACATGATTATGAATATACAAAAATAGACAAAGAGGTAGATAAATGTGTGCAAAAAACTTTTATTCAAACTTATGCATGCACATAATTATAAGTTAAGTTATATTTGGGAATAGTTGATGGAGTAAGATTGTGTTTGGATTTAGGTACAACGAAATATAGGTTTAGGTATAACAAAACCAAATGATGCAAGGTATAACAAAACCAAATGATGCAGTGCTTGTAAATTGGATGTCAATAATAAGTCTAAAGACGTTATTATAAAGACACAAAAATAAACAAGGTGATAGATAAATTAATATGTCCAAATTTCCAACTTAATTATTCATGCATATAATCAAAAGTTGTATTTTTTCGTTCGATATATTTGGTAATAACTTAATAGCACTACATATGGATTTAGGTATAATGAATATTAGGTTTAGCTATAACAAAACATAACGATGCAGGGCTCATAAGTTGGACGTCAAGAAAAATTGAATGACATGATTATGAAGGCACAAAAGTTGACAAGGACATAAACGTACGCAAATTTCTAACTTATTTATGCTTAATAAAAATTTCTATATGGGAATAACTTAGTACCATTTGGTCCACTACGTTTGGATTTATGTACAACAAAAGTTAATTTATGTAAAATAAAAAAGAGGTAAGAATACATTAAAGGAACCAGAAAAATAATATGAAAAGAAAATGAGAAAATAAAAATTATGATTACAAAATTTTATTAATATAACTATAAATTCATTCACATCTATCTATAAATTCATCAATCAGAAAGGAAAAATAAAAAGAGGGGAGGATTTATCAAAGAAAAAGAACATGAAAAAAAGAAATAAAGAAAAGAAGTAAATTAGAAAATAAGTAACACAATGTAGTGAGTTATTAATATATCATAATTGTAAATATAAAATATTCATTAACATATATATAAGTTCCTCAATCAAAAAGCGAAAAAAGCTCAGTTTTCCCTCGTTTCTTTGTTCTCCCAAAACAGAAATCATATTGTAACTTCTATATTTTTATTCTTAGGGACTACCATTAGTGGTTAATATTGATGGTAGGCCCCAAATATTTTGTGTTTTTGCACACTTTTGAGTTTTTGTATTTTTTTTTTAATTTCAATAAAGTCTCTACATATGTGAGAGTTGGTTTCTCTCTTTTTATGAGAGGCTTATCCTCACTTATTGTAAGCAATTTTAGGAACATATATATTGAAGAGATTTGTTATCCTAGATTTTTTTTTTTGTATAGAGTAATAGTATTTGTAGATATTGTATGCATTTTTATGAAGGAAGATTTATCTTTTCTCTTGCTAAAGAAAACTAAATGCAAAGGTAAAAACAAATAAGAGAGAAAATGAAAGAGTAAATAAATGAAAGTAACTATTTTTGACCATTGTTTCAAAAGAAAAAAAAAACTATTTTGACTAGACAAATAAAAGAAAGTATTTAAATGGGAAAAGAAAAAGTCATTTATAGGTCTTGAACATCAATGATATAACAAAACATACAAACCCAAACACTAATCAACTTTGATGTGCAACATTTTCGTTCTAAAAGTGGAAGTTGATTTTTTTTTTTTTTTTTGGCAACTGGAAATACATTTCATATATTAATAAAGGATACATTAGAGTTAGCCTGTTTTGCTAACGAATGAGTAATACAGTTTAAATTACGCGAAATGAAACTTACATGACAACAACTAAAACTATTACATAAGGAACTAATATGAGAAACTTTAGATTATATACTAAATGAAGGTTTAGATATCCCATTTATAGCATTTACTAATCCCTTTGCATCAGAAAGGATTTTCACATATCTGAAGTTGTTGTTCTTGGCCATAGAAAGAGCAGCAATTATCCCTTGTGCCTCTGAAATTTTTGCAGAATTAGAGACACATCTCTCAGCTCCTTTGTTAGTAATAATACCACTGTACTCATCAGTAGCAATCCATCCAAACGCTCCCCATGCAACTTCTTTTTTCCATGCACCATCCGTGTAGATAACAGAATGCAACCTGGTGCAAGGAGGTTCAGGATCCTCATCATTATCTACATCTTGACACCTTGTCGCTATTGCTCTTGAGAGATCATTTTGTTTATAGGATTCTGCTTGTCCCATATCTGTAAATAAGTTGTTGATGAGCCTGATAACATCATCAATTGAATGATGAAAATTGCGAAAAACTGCATCATTTCTGGTAAGCCATAAGACCCATAATACAGTGATAAAATACATGAGGCCATTAAACTCTTCGTCTTGTTTCTTTAGGAGAAAAGCAATCCAGTTTTTAATCCATTGTGAAATAGGGATACACCAACTCCCATGAACTAAAATACCAATGCGACTTATTGCCCACACACGCTTTACAAAGTCACAATCTCTGAAAATGTGATCAAGGGATTCACTCTGTTCAGGGGCAGAACTACAAAAAAAAAACAATTGTTGTGTCTTTCCATCTGTCTTTTTGAGAACTCCTCACCAATTGGAAAGGCATCATTATGTATTTTCCATAAGAAAATTTTCCATTTGGAAATGATTTCCATTCCCCAGAATCTTTTCCAGTTAATTGAATTCCTAGGGTATCTGAAGCTCCCTATAAGGAAGCTTTTAGAGATAGCTGACATATAGTCATTTTTAACCTTGTATTTTCCCGAAGCGTGATTGTGCCAAATAAGAGAGTCTTCTTGTTGACAAGTTGGAATAAAAATGGTGAGGATTTTCATTGTCCATTCATGATTAAGAAATGTAGAAAGTGGAAGTTGATAATATAAAAACATTTTCCAAAAAAAAAGAAAAGGAATTTGCTGGGCCGCGGGCCCCATGCGATGTGCACGTGTTCTCACGGGTGCCCCAATATGGCGGTCCCATGCCACACTTGAGATTTAGTCAATAACATATTTGTGTATAATATAAATAAAATTTTGGAATAGTTTAACCAAAGAGTTGTGTGCCCTGTTGGTCACATATTCTTGAGGTCTTGGGTTCAAGACTCACTATGTACTTTTTAACATATTTAATTGGGCTTTTCCATTTGAAGCCTTCAACCCATATCAATGGTGAGGCCTAAAATGAAGGTGATAGGTTGAATAAAAAAAATCAGTAAGTTTTGTGTGGACTTAGTCCACCGTGGACCAAGTAATTTGGAAGAGTGGCTCCAGGTGAAGTAGGGGGTGGCTCCAGGTAAAGTAAGGGGGTGGCTCCAGGTGAAGTAACTTTGAGTAATTTTGAGGGGTGGCTCCAGGTGAAGTAAGGGGTGGCTCCACGTAAAGTAGGGGTGGCTCCAGGTGGAGTAGGGGTGGTGCCAAGTATAAATTTGAGGGGTGGCTCTAGGTGAAGTAGGGGTGGCTCCAGGTGAAGTAGGGGGTCACTCCAAATATGGTCCATCATGGACTAAGTCCACACAAGTTTTTGTAATAAAAAATATTCATCTTTTTTTTTTTCAGAAATTGTATTTTTATTTTTTCCAGAAAATTAAATTTCGTGATTTTAAAATAATTTTTGAAAATTTTAAAAATTGATTTTCGTAAATAATTAATCTATTTTAAAAATTGCAATTAAATAAGAAAAATTATTTTGGAGTGATTAATTATATATGCTTGTTAACGGTTAAGATCTTTGAGTAATAAATTAACGGCTAAGATTTGCATATTACAATGATTAGCCCTAATTACAATGGTTGGCAACCACCAAATAAGCTTCGATCAATTTCCCTGCATATTAATTCGTCAAATGAAAATCCAAGCTTTTTATTACAATCTACTTTAAATGAAAATAAAACTCAATAGGCTATAATAATAATAATAATAATAATAATAATAATAATAATAATAATAATAATAATAATAATAAGCTTCATAAATCTGAGATCACAATCAAACCACTAACCCTTGACCCAAATGAACCAAGAGACAACTTAAATTCACCCAATTATGACTTCTGAGTAGAAAGGGAAAATATTTCAAGGTAAAAGAATACAATTTACCTTTCTAGTTCCTAACATTTAGCTGGTAGTTACCCAAAACTCGGTGGATTCTATGTTTCCTACCCCATTTTAACATATCCAAAAAACATTATCTAAGCTAATGTCCCAATGCATTTTGGAGGGAAAAATATTCATTGACCGAATAACATGTGTACAATGATGATGTCAAACGGTTATTATTTTAATAGAGAGTAATAATATAGATATAAAATAAATCTTTGTCGTTTAATTGAAATGCCACTTTTCTGAGGTGACGTTTATCAATGGTTTTTATTCTATGAATTTATTTGGTTTGTTTTTGGAATAATTAGATAAGAGGGTAAAATATAAAACTTTGAAACTGTTTTAAATTTTAGGAAAAAGGAGGATAACCAATAAGAAGTTATGTCCTTAAAATGAGGAATATTGCTTGTACTAGTTTATAAAAAGACTACCAATTGATAAATAACTATATGCCAATAGACTACTATTTTCTTGAGGATAATAAGTGTTCAAACATAATATAATAATTTTTTAAATCCCAAAATACCATTTTTTTTTTCCAAATATAAGGTAGTTACGTAAAAATGTAACCATCGTCACACAATAGTACTCATAACCGTCTTCACACAATAAAGACCATTTTATAAATTTTTTAGGGACTTTCCGTCTTTTACGATGAGGAACACTGATACCGACATACATTAAAACTCCACCATCTTTATTTGGGAACGCCTGTGTTTTCTCACTGCCACACCTAGATTGCTTTTTACGTTCCTTACTGGAATACTAGATCCTTCGATTTAGGGTCTGTTCTCCCCAACTAAAAAGCGTTTATATTTATTACTGAAAATTTATTTTTGTTGAATTTTGTTGAATATTGTTGAACTTCGTTGAATTTTATTTAACTTTATTGAATTTCGTTGAACTTTGTTTATTTTTGTTGAATCCTGTAGATTCAAGTGTTTTTTATAAGTAGTTTGTATATTGGTTTGTTTAACTTTGTTGAACTTTATTTAACATTATTTAACTTTGTTGAAGTTTGCTGAAATTTACTGAGGTTTGTTGAAGTTTGCTGAAGTTTGTTGAAGTTTGCTGAAATAAACAGAAATAAGTTGGGGAGAACAGACCCTTACTTTGTCAAATTGATACTCTCTCTCCCCCTTATTTTTTGCTTTTTGGGTAATTCCTCTCTCTAGCTATAAGTTTCTCAAACTATAAATTCATTTTCTTTTTTTTTTTTATCTGATATATTCATCAAAGGAATGAAGAACCCTGAAGGTATATTCAAAATCACCGCCCCAAACAGGACACATAGCAAATCTAGACTTGAGGAAATTAACGCATTGACAAAGATGCAGATTCTAGAGAAGCTTATGAGCGTCAATTAAGGGAAGAGAAATATCGTCGTGTGTCTGTTCCCTCAGGTCAATTTTTTTTGTTAATTTTCTGCAATGGGTTTTGCTTACATTTGAATTCATTTAGTATGTGATTTGGGTTTATTTTTTCTTTGATTTTTCATGTGTGAATTGGTTTTTCTCTGAATTTTGATATGTGACATGGATATTGGAATTTCAGTCTCGGGTTATTCCAGATACAGCTTCTGAGTTGATTGAGTATTTTCTTGATACTAGGCTCAGGATATTGAATTTCAGATTGCTCGTTTGAGACCCAGGTAAGTTCTTTTTGTAACTTCGATTGCCCTCGACTTTTAGGCAATGTTCCTTTCGTCGTTTCTATGCTGCATTCCGTACCGTTCCGCATCGCACCGCAATTTCTGTTCCGTTCTGCACCGCACCGTAATTTCCATTCTGTTCCGCATCACACAAGTTATATTTATTATTGGGTGTTACTAAATGCCGCCCCTAAATTACTAGGTATCGCCCCCCAAAATTCCAATTTTGCCCTTTTTTAATTTTTCACTCATCCTCTCCCTCTCTCCCTCTCTAACTCTCACACCACTTCTCTCCCACTCTACCACCCACTCTCATACCCAACCTTCATCAACATTCACTCAAGCAACCCGCGGATGTCTGCCGGCGATCAAGAATTGCCGTCGACGGTGGCGGAGGTAAAATTAATTTTTTTTGCGCATTTTTTTTGCACGGTCGTCTGAGATTTTCGACTCACCCTTGGGTGAGTCGTCTGCTACAGGCGACCCATCCAAGGGGAGTCGTCTGTAGATCGCGACTCACCCTTGGGTGAGTCGTCCGCTACAGGCGACTCACCCTTGGGCGAGTCGAGATCAATAGACGACTCACCCTTGGGTTGGTCGCCTGTAGCAGACGACTCACCCTTGGGTGAGTCGAGATCGACGACCGACAGACACAAAAAAAAAATTTATTATTATTATTATTATTATTATTATTATTATTATTATTATTATTATTATTATTATTATTTATTGTTATTATTATTATTATTATTTATTGTTTGAATTTAAGATTAAGCTAACATTGTTTTCGTTGTTTTCGTTAGATTCCTTTGGAGCGGTTCGGTGGTGATGGTGTTGATTACAGTACGCATTTCGTCACTGATGAGTTATTTGATAGTGATACAGATGCAATTAATTGGGCAAAACAAATTGCACTTACTATCGGGTTTGAGTTGATAATTTCGTCACACAAGAAGAGTGGAAGCGTAAAATTGTTAAGATGCAATCGAGGTGAACGCTACAGAGGGGAATTAAGAGACTTAGATACTGCTGCTCGGAAGAATACGAAAACAAAGGCTTGTAAATGTACGTTCCAGTTGAGAGCTCGGCAAGTGTATGGATCCAGTAGTTGGATGATTGTCACATTGCCAGGGACTAGGGGTACGCACAACCATGACTTTGCTGTGTATCCTGAGGGATATCGTCAGATGAGTGGTCTTAGTCCTGGGTCAAAGAAACTCGTTCGTGACATGACTTCGGCACAAACAAAGCCATGTGCTATCTTGGCCGCGATTAAGGAAAAATTTCCCGAGGACAATGCAACTAGACGGCATGTGTACAACCACAGAGATCGTATAAGGAAACTTGATTTTGAAGAGAGAGATGTCATTGGTCAGTTTCATCATTTAGCTGTGGCGAATAAGTACGTACATTGGACAAGAGCCGACCGAGCTACTAATGAGGTAACTCACGTGTTCATGGCACACCCTACATCAATTCAGTTACTTCGGTCTTTTCGTTGGTTGATTGGCTTAGATTCCACGTACAAAACAAACAAGTATAAGATGCCGTTTCTTGAGATAGTGGGGATGACTCCAACCAATAAGAACTTCCTCATAGCTTATGCCATTATGAAGGATGAGACTCAGGCAAGCTATGCGTGGGTCTTAGATAAGTTGAGGATGCTTATTGGAAATGATGTACACCCAACAGCAATTGTGACCGATCGTGAGCTAGGGTTGATGACACCTATTAGAGAGATATTTCCCGAGAGTGCCCATTTGCTCTGTACATGGCACATTAACAAAGTCGTTGAAGACAAAGTGTACAGACTTTGTGGAAAAGATAAGGCCGTCGCGCAGAGGTTCAAGAATGGGAGGTGGAAAATTATCATGGAAGCTTCCACAGAAGCTGCGTACGATAGAGCAGTGCGTACGATGAAGGTTAGTTGGAGGACTTACCCTCACGTGATATCCTATGTAGAGGAGACCTGGCTGAGACACAAAGAGATGTTTGTGGCTGCGTGGACGAATAAGGTGCTACACCTTGGCAACACTACGACTTGCAGGGTGGAGAGTGCACATGCCGCGCTAAAACAGTGGTTGAACTCCTCAACTGGAGCTTTGGACAATGTTTGGAACAAGGTCAACAAGTCAATCGAGTCACAAATAACTGAGATCAAGTACACACTTGAAGAGTGCAGAAGACGAAGAAGTGTGGTGTACTCGGGTTTCCCATTCAACTATCTGACCGGGTATGTTTCCCATTACTGCTTACAAATATTATTGGCTGAGCTGAACAGGATGAGAGAATTGAGTCACCAAGTATTTGATCGTTGCGGTTGTGTATTGAGATCCACTCATCAGATCCCGTGTGCGTGTGAGTTGAAAACGGCCACGGATACGGGCACGCCAATTAGCTTGAATAGTGTCCACGAATTTTGGCGAACACTCGTTATTAGTGATGCAGTGGAGATAGCTACGCTTGACATGACTGAGCATCCATCTGAGGACCATCGATACTTTCGGTCTCTGGTCGACGAGGTTAACTCAAGCGACCCGGCAGTTGTGCGCAACATATCTATCCTTATGAATGAGCAGCTTCATCCTGAGGAAGCGAGTTACGTCGAGCCGGAAGCGAACACGACAGTCAGAGGTCGACCGAGAGGGAGTTCCTCTACCAGACGTGATCCTAGTTCATGGGAGTACTCCCAGAGGGGTCGTGGTCGCCCTAGGTCATCCAGTTCGAGCCGCGGGCGTGGTCGTACCTCATCCTCATCGAGTAACTTCGTAAACAGTACTGGTATGAAAACCCATAATTTATTAACATGTACATAATGTTGTTACTTTTTGATAAGTACTATTATTGACTTTCTATTATATTGTGTTGCAGCTGGACACGCAATAGATATCACTGAATTCTATCATGTTAACAAAATTCCGGGAATCATCGTACCTTTCATTGAAGGATATCTCGATGTGCTTGGGGATGGTAATTGCGGTTTCCGTGTCATTGCGGACTACATTTTCGGAGACCAAGAGCAATGGCGAGTGGCGAGAGTTTGCATTGCACACGAACTCTTAGCTAACCGAGCATTGTACGAAAACTTATACATTGAAGGGGTCGACGCTGGTTACCGCCGTATTATGTGGGACGGAGGTGCGTGTAACGATGATCACTGGATGACAGTAATTGAGGATTTGTTCCCGATTGCCAACCTCTTCAATGCAGCGATTATGTTATTCGGATACGGCAGCGGAAGGGGGTTATATCATTGTTACACAGTGCTACCGTTCCAAGCACCTTCGACTGCTACACGTCCAAGTAGGGAAATTGTCATGTGTCATTTAGGTGATTCGTATTCCCATTATATCCGTCTGGATTTAGCCTCAGATTTCCCTGTTCCTCCGATATGCGAAGCATGGTTTACTTTCCGTTCTGATAGTGTCGCTGGTTGGGAGCAAATGTATGTTACGCGAAGAGCACATTGGGATCGTTTAGCGAGGTCGATGTAATTGAATGTTTTGCGTGATTGTTATACTTATATCATTGTCACATTTTTGTGTGATTGTTATATTTTGCATGTGGAGAGTGGTCGTGATTATTGGAGGTAAATAAAACAACAAATTACAATAAAACAAAAAATGTAAATAAGAAACAACAAATTACAATAACACAAATAAATAATAACAATAACAATGAAACTCTTATAATAACAAATTCATCTAGGGTCAATACATCATTTGGCAACCCGCCAATCTCTCATATACTCGTCCAATTGGGATCGAGTACCTTCCGCTTGCTCCGGAGGAATCAAAGTAATGGCCTGCTCATGTAAGACGGCTAGACGATTCACCCACTGCAAAAAAGTAACAATGAGTGTGAGTTCAGAGATATGTAATACGTAAAAAAAAAAATATATTTTAGTTTAGTTAATCACTTACATAATCGCTGTTGGATCGTGGAGGAATCACAGGTGCTGCAGCGTCACGTATCAGCCGAGGGTGGGAGTGAAGGTAGTACCATGCGAGGTAGTCATCCGTACATGCTGTGGGATCTGACGTGGATGCCTGAAACCCATGGAGACCAAGAATGTAAAATCCCGGGAACATACGCCAAGCATCAGATGAGATCCGTTCGGGGAAGACAACCTTGTACGAACGACTGCTCCATGACCTGATCGCTTTGACTGGCCTAAAGATCGGGGTTGGGATACTCTGTACGTACCCGATTTGTCGTAAACAACGACCAGGCATGTACGGTTCGATAATATCCCGATACTGTAGCCACCCCATGAATACAGTCCTCGGTACAGATACTGCCGGGTTAGAACCGTACGGCAGCCACACCACCTACGTAGAAATGTTGAAAGTTACGGTGAAGTAAAAAAACATAGCAAACGACGAAATAAATCATGAACACCGATAACTAAATGACGTACCTCTTTCGCTCGCAGATGATCCAAGCGTCTACGTAAGGAGTCCAGTCGACCCATGTCCTTGCCCTCAGCCAGGGCACTCCATACGGACGCACGGGGAGCCTCGTCGTCCCCGACAACCATCCGCTCCCGATGAGGTCGGAAGCAGGGAAAGTACTCGTATATCCATGCCTGCAGGAGAGTTAGGCATCCGCAGATGCCCTGAGAATCCCCGCGACTAGCTATACTGAGCTGACGATATAGGAAGGCGAGGGCAGCAGATCCCCAAGAGAAGTCATGCACCGTATCGACACCGTCGTCCATCACCTCCATCACGCAGGAGGGTCTAATACGGTTACCACTCTTGTCGACAAACAAGGTGGATCCAATAAGTAACCACATCCAAGCTGTCGCCTGGATGTCATCTATTTGCTCACGGCAAAGCTCAAAAACCGACTCCGTGAGGACCGCACCGCCCTGCCAGTGGCTACACATCAGTTCTTCTGGGCTGACCCCGAGAACCTCCATGGCCGCCGTCTGCAGCTGCCCATCCCGTCCCTCATTGGAAACGAGCTCTCCGTCTACAGGAATCCGAAGAATATGCCATACATCGTGCAACATGATCGTCATCTCTCCGAACAGCATGTGGAACGAGTTCGTATCCGGCTGCCACCTTTCCACGAATGCAGATATCAGGGGGAAGTCAATATGTCTGAACATAATGTCTGCCAGGTGTGATAACCCAGTCCCCTCGATCTGGGCCCTCATCTCGGCCGACATCTCCGCTCGCCACTGACTCAGCCGCTGACATACAGTCCATCGGTTCTGACACTTCAAGAGACCCCTCATCTCTCCATTCCACATACGAGACGCTACGTGGCCCAAGAAGCTCGGTATGACGCTATCATCCGCCGGCCCACCGGACACAGGCTCTGTAACAAGCCACGTAGTGTCGTCCTCCGCTCTAGATCGTTTGCCAGTACTGGACGACCCAGTACTAACAAACCTACCGCCTCTGCCCTTCACCACGCGCCAATCTGAGGATAGTTCGACGCCAATCTGATCATCGGACTGATCCCCGGAGTAGAACTCGCTAGTTGCGTAATCGTCTTGCTCAGCAGTCATCTCCCTCATCCGAACTGCCTCTCTCTGTCTCCGTACAGAGGCATCAATCCCGCGCGTCCTCGTGTGACGCGGTCCTGAACCAGCTAGTTCACTAAATAACCGAGGCACCGATTTACCGGCTCCTCCCATCTATCATTTCACATTTTTAATTAATTAAACAATAATCAATAATAATAATAATAATAACAATAAATAATAATAATAATAATAATAATAACAATAAATAATAATAATAATAATAATAATAATAATAATAATAATAATAATAATAATAATAATAATAACAATAAACAATAAATAATAATAATAATAATAATAATAATAATAATAATAATAACAATAAATAATAATAATAATAATAAATAATAATAATAATAATAATAATAATAATAACAATAAATAATAATAATAAATAATAATAATAATAATAAATAATTTTTTTTTGTGTCGGTCGTCTGGTCTCAGACGACTCACCCAAGGGTGAGTCGTCGGCCGATCTCGACTCACCCTTGGGTGAGTCGCCCCAGACCGGCGACTCACCCAAGGGTGAGTCGTCTGCCTGTCTCGACTCACCCAAGGGTGAGTCGTCTGCGACAGACGACTACCCTTGGGCGAGTCGTCTGCGACAGACGACTACCCTTGGGCGAGTCGAGATCGGCAGACGACTCACCCTTGGGTGAGTCGAGATCGGCAGACGATCGACGCAAAAAAAAAAAAAAAAAAAACACAACTTCAATTCATAACTTCACGATTCAATTCAAGGCAAAAAATATTCAATTCAAGGCAAAAAAAATTCAATTCAAACAAAAAAAAAAAAAAAATCGAAAAGTTACCCCCCCGCGCCGTCGGTCGCCGCCTCCCTCGCCGTCGAAACCTCTGCCGCCGCTGCCGCTAGCACTTGACATGGTCGTGGTGGTGGTGGTGGTGGTTGCCGGTGTGATGGTGTGGTGGTGAGGATGAGTGAGTGAGGAAGAGAGGATGAGTGAGAGTGGATGAGTGAGAGTGAGTGAGGAAGAGGGGTGGGTGAGGGTAAAATTGGAAAGGGGGGGGGGGGGGGCGGTAGCTAGTAAAAAGGGGCGGTATTTAGCAATTCACTTATTATTTTATTCCGTCCCGCGCTACAATTTCCGTTCCGTTCCGCACCGCGCTGCAATTTACATTCCGTTCCGTTCCTCACCGTCCCGCATCATTTCGTTGACAAGAACAGGGCCTTAGTACATATTGTACATCATGTGTGACCATTGGAAGTTTGCCTCATACTCTAAACTTGGTGAATCCAAGTTTGTTATTTGCTCGTATGACACCCTAACTTCACCGGAGGTGTAATTTTTGGGTGAACAAGTCATGTTGGAAAAAATACCATGATTTCGTGTCACCAATGGTTCACAAAACATACGACTTTGGTCATTCGAGTTCAGTCTTCAGATGTTTTATAATCATTACATCTCTATTGATTTACTGTATTTTTTCTTCTTGGAAAGAGTGCATCACATGTTAAAATTTGTTTGTCACCAAGCGAGAGCGCATTGCGCCTACAAATCCAAGTCACAAAAATGTTTATAAATCTCGGACATATTGCTAAATTTAACTAGACAATTCATGTTCACATCAGTTTTTCATAACAATTGTTATACTATCCGCTAGCTCGTTCTAATGTCTATATAGCAAGAAAGGATCCTGAGCTTCCTCAAGTCCTCATCATTCCCCTACAATCGACGATCAAGTTAGACAAGTAATGTTGCTTTGGACTATCTTGACTAATACATTCCATTAACTTTTTTGCAATCTGAGATTATATTGAAACATTTGTCATTTTGGTCCTTTAGTAATTTGAGTGCTTCCAAGCAAGCAAGTCAGCAGTTAGCACATTTTTTGCTCTAATCTTCATAAAGAAACCTTCTTGCCACTTAGGCCTCGTTTACTAGCTTGCAATCAAATGTAATGCAATGCAATTATTTTGTAGAGTAAATGTGGGGTGAAAAGTGAAGGAGTGGGACGAGAGGGATGGAAAAAGTGGGGTTGATTGCATCATTCAATGTAATCACAATTGCTCAACTTTTCCCTTGTAATGGTGATTACTTTGAATGATGTAATCAACCTCACTTTTCCTATCTCCTTCCTCCCCCTCCTTTATTTTCCACCTTATAATTACCCTATAAAATGATTGCATTGCAAGCATTTGATTGCAAGGTAGTAAACACCACCTTACGGTTGTGCCCTCTAATTCTCCTTATAACAGTTGCACTTTGATCTTTTCCATTAAAAGCAGCATCCACATTTAAGTTTTTCCATCCCTGTATTGGTGGTTCCCAAGTAAGGGGAACTTCCTCTCTGATTTTCCAATCTTCACTGATTCTGTTGGAAGGCAAAAAGTTCCCAGGCCTTTGCTTTGGTGTTTTTGAGCCAAATGTCAAATGATAGTGTTATTGCCAAAAACTATATCATTTCTATGTCTCCAAATGTTCCATATAAGAAAAGAATAAAGGATGGGCCAAGCAAGAGAGTCAAATGTTTTTGATGAAGTGATGTTTTTGTGTAGTCACTTTTCAAGTTTTTACTAAAAAAGGTATCAGTAAGACAAATTCTGCCATAATAGAGACGTGTTTAGACAATCTCTTAAGATGTGTAAAATGTTTTTAGTGCTATGATGACACAAGGAACAAGAAGAGCTAGGCATCATTCCCCTTTGTGCAAGAGTGTAGTTGTGACTAGGGTTGTTCAAAAATATTTAAACTCGAGCATCCAATCCGAAAACTTGAATATCTAAAATTTTGGCTACCCGAAAAACAAAACCCGAAATTTTGGATACGGGTTCGGATACCATTTTTCAAAATTTTCGAATCCCCAAAGATATCAATAAAACAAAATTTCAAGTCGCATAAGGAAAGAGGGTGGCAGACAGAAAAAAAAAAAAAAAAAAAAAAAAAAGGGGGAACCACATTAGAAGTTGGACCTATACAAAAAGTCCGCCACTTTTAAATTTTTGCATTTAGAAAGTAAAATTTTAATTTAACTTGCTAGTTGGTTTAGACTAGATCCAAATTTGTGTAATCAGATTTCTATGCTTTGAATTCTGACAATTATGTCCAGTTTCATATCAACGGCATTTTGTCGTTAGTGTTACTTCTTAACAATTCAAATGCTCTATGGCACTTCAGTGCTAATCTGTTTTTTATTTTTATTTTACCCTTTTGTAGGTAAGTAATATTTCATCTCATCAAGTGAGAACAAATGTAAAACAAGGTAGAAGGCACCTCATGTTCTAGCAACTCTCAGCCCATCATGGAAAGAAGCACCAACCTTTCAGATGACCTGGTAGAGGAAGTATTATCAAGGCTGCCTGTAAGAACTTTATTACGATTCAGATGTGTGAGTAAATCTTGGTGTGCCCTTATTGACGACTACAGCTTCATCAGGAAACAATACCTATGTCAATATGACATGTACAAAGTAGATGGAAATGCACCTCTTTTTCTCGATCAGATTGAGAATCCACTAACAGATGATGAGGTAACTAAATTTTCCCTTGTCTCTCGAAAACAAGGGGATGAAGATGATGTTGTTCTAGATTTGACTCTTGATCTATACCGCGATAGTGAGGCTCATGTCGCGTATCATGATCTGAATCTATTCAAGACTACCCTTTCTTGTTGGGGAGGTCAAAATGGAGTCATTGTGCTCAGATGGAGTAAGGTGCATTTGGGTTTGTGGAATCCGGCAACTAGAGAATTCAAGGTCGTTCCTAGTTGGCCTATTGAGCAAGACAAAAGAACTCAAATGCACTCGAAAATAATTGGCTTAGGGTTTGATCCAGTGTCTAATGATTTCAAGATTGTGGGATACATGCACATACCCAGCGGAAATATTAGTGTGCCCGTTTATGAAATGTACTCCCTAAGAACCAATTCTTGGAAAAGGCTTAGAGAACCATCAACTTCTAAAATGTTTCATATTAGGAGAGATCAAGATGGTTACTTAAATGGTGTTCACTATTGGGCACCTGTGAGAATGCTCATAGTCGAAGACTCGTAGTAGACGTTATGTAATCCTTTCATTCAATTTTAGTACTGAGGTTTTCAAGGTCTTAAATTTTCCTTGTGGTGCTGTTGCTGTTATGGCAGGGGGTCGTTCTCTATTTGAATGGAGTGTTGGAGTGTATAGGGATTCTCTTTCAGTGATTGCTTTCCAATGCAACAACCAACAAGATCTGGCATTTTGTTGCATAGACATTTGGGTAGTAACCAAATTTGATGATGATAGTGGTACTGGTGGTGGTCGTGGGGCTCTGTTGTCTTGGCAACATTTGTTTACTATTGCACCAGTTGTTATATCCAATTGTATAGAGTTCAGCACATTTCCGATGAATGGTGATATAGTGTTTTCAGTTCAGACTGGAGATAGTATAGAAGATGAACATACTCAACTCTTTAATCCCATGACACGCAAGTTTAAGGATTTGGGACCCGGATTTCATAGCTGCTTCACTTATGTTGAGAGTTTGTTTCCATTGACGTCAACGAGGCTCACTTAGGCTTTAAGTGTTAAATGATCATAGGATGAAGTCATGAAGAGTTTATTGCATGGTTCGAAATTATACAATAATTTCTATTTAAAGTTGATAGTCAACTTGTTTTGTGAAAGATGGAGTAATGATTCGAAATTATACAATAATTTGTAGGATGAATGTTACTCCATAATGCAACAACACACCGACCTGTTGGGACTTGGGACACGAATGGCAAAATTCTGCGAAAAATAATGGTTTGTAAGTGCCTTTGATTCTGTTCAAGTTTCAACATAGTGTATAACCCATTGCATTTGGACAACGAGAATGGAATTGGAGAAAACATAAAGAGAATTTAGATGGATCTTGCACTTTATTCATTTTTTTACATCTCGCTGAACGGATCAGTAGAATAGTAATAAAGAGAATAGAAAGTGGTACAAATCTAAGAGTGTAAGCTATTGTGTTTACTCATTTCTTTTTTTGACCTTATTGTGTTTACTCATTTCTAATTACGGCTTTGAATATAAAGCTGACTTATTAATTTGGTAATAGTAAATGTAATAGTATTACGTACTGTACTATATTTGTTTATTTATTGGGTAGTTTACCCACATGATATGAATTGTTAATTGATAATTTTGATAAATTTGTTTTGATGATGAAAATTTTTATATGATGAAAATATCTTATTTGAATTTGAATGCAAAAGGCTTTTAGTAGTCTACAGGACATGGGTAAAATTTCACGATATTAGATCAAACATTGTCCCCCATATTTCATACATCACAATTTACGAGTATGAAGAGATGGATAAGCAGAAATCTGCTTTAAAGAACCATTTGTCTACCACGAGTACTTACTAAATCAAAGAAGACGAAGACTTTGTTAATTGTTTATTTGTTTCTAATTTATGTTTTGTTTTCCTTCCACTAATTGGTACTTTTGTTAGGCTCGGACGCTCGGTTCTCCTCAACTTAAAGTGTATTTTTTGGTGTTGAACTGATTTGAATTGGATTGAACTGAACTAAACTCAACAATACTAAACTGAAACTGAACAGAATTGAACACCAATTGATATGTGAGACAAAATGTATGTTTATAAACTGAACACTATTGAATTGAACTTTTCGTCAATGAACTGCTGAATTGAACGGAACTTAATTGAATTGACGGGTAAGCTCTAAACAACACTCTTAATTTTCCTTAAATTCAATTCAGATCAATTTAATCATTTTAGTTCAGTTCAGTTTGGTTTAGCTCATGCGTAAGCGTAACTTTATCATTCACGTAACTTTTTATTTTGAAATAAATACATGATGATGCATATTATCACGTATGCTTTATAACTCTACGTAATAGACTGTTTCCCCATGTTATTTTAGTACTCCAGTTATTCCATTCAACTCTATAATTATTAATGTATACAAGTTTGAAAAAACAGTCAAGCTTTTTTTCAAAAAAAACCAAAAAAAAAAAAGAAAAAACAGAGAAGCGAGCATTAAAATTTGTTTTGCTATTCTGAGGTCTACGTCTTAAACTTCTTTAATTTATTTTTCGAAAAGTATATGTATACATTACAAATTTAACCTGATTTTAGCATAAAAGAATGATCATACCTTTGGAAGGTTAGTTGTACACTTATATCAACATAACAGCATCGGCATACCAACATCAAGTATAGAAAGACTTTGAAACTATGACCTCTTTGATCATGTAACATATAGGGTGAGTTAATTAAAAATTAATTGAAAGGGGTGCTAAGAGTTTAAATTATATAAGACACCCCCTATAAAGTATAAGTAATCTTCATATCAAAAAGAAAATAGAAGTATAAGTAATCTTATTAGTAATCTTATTATTATATGGCATACATAATATTAAATAAATTATATTAATATTTTACCAATATTTTTCAAAAGTGACGATTACACTTTGATTTTTCGATGAGATTAATAATCACGTTATATTAATTTTATTATATAATCACAGTCTGTGCAACGCACGGGCATCCACCTAGTATTAAATATGTTTTGATGAGTTTTAAATGGTCAATGGTCAAAAAAATTAATTCAATTCAGTTTACTTCATTTTTTTTCCCGCCGAAAAGAACAGAACCTTAATGAAGGACAACATAAGTGAGTGAGAAATCTTCTTTTGTTTTTTTTTAATTTCAAAATGTAAATTTCGGTTTTGGTTACTATTCGATTGTTAATTTTGAGTATCCAAAATAGAAATGATTTGTTAGGATAGGTGGGAATATGGGATGTGATTAGTACAAATCAATTCGGATTCAGAAGAGAAAGAAATGATTTGTTAGGAAATGGTACAATTATTTGAAGTGGGGTCAATGCAATAATAATTAGACTTGAACGCAACTAAGGGTGGAAGGAAAATAAAAAATAGCTAGAAAGTGATGTGTGGTGGTTCAGGGATATTACATGTTATACTTTTGGAATTTGGCGAAATGTCTATTGCGTTCGTATTTTCAACTTTCTGTATGATTTACCCTTGTACTTAAAGTATAATGTCCAGCACATGCATATAGGCAACGTACTTTATGTATCCGTCAGTTGTGCCAAGATAGATAACTAAAATGCCCTTCCATTAGACCCATGTCGCCATAACCCCCTTGATTGACACTTAACCAACCCCCCCCCCCCCCCTTCCAAAAACCTTCCTAGAACCTACGCTTTGAGGTTGAAGAAGCAGCAGAATTTCGGGTTGCAGCAACAAAAGACCATAAATTGGAGCGTAAAAGGTATGAAAGCTCCCTCCTTTTATCTATCCCATGATCTATTTTTCTCTATTTTCCATACTCTTTTGTATTTGTTGTAGTGGAGTAGTACTGGTTTGATGAATAATCTGAAATTGGATTTTTTTTTTTGTGGCTATTTCGTAGTGTTTTATAACAGTTAGCATGTTTTGTATTGATTTTGATAATCGTTTGCTTCGTTCATGGAGAAAATATAAATTAGGGTTTAGTATGCGCTGGACAATATACGTTAAATACACGGATACGACATACAAAAAGTTGAAAATATGGACACAGCAAACATTTCGCCAAACCACAAGGATACATCGTGTGATATCCCAAAAAAAAAAAGATCACTAGATTTTTCTTTGCAAATTGACAGATTTATGAGGTGTTTCTATGGAAATTTTCCGAATTTATTTAATTGAGATTTATAAAATAATAATATTACTATTAAATTCATTTGTAATTCAATTTTCAAAATATCACCTGTTTATAATTTTTCATAGTTATAAAATTAGAATCTTCCATGGTAAAAGTGTCGTTTTAGAGACGGTGAAAAATCAAATGAAATGAAGAATAACAAACGGAGGGAATAGTCAACAATATTGAGTGATCACAACATAGACCTAGAAAAAATCAACACCGTGGAGTAATAGTTACCAAAAGACATCAAACCCGGTTCGAAAGCCCTTACCAGAAGAAAACCTGAGGACCAAATGAGAAAGGCCTTTGATTGACACAATAGGTAGCAAACTGTCAAGTGTAATAGTATTGCTCATATGACATGTCTCAAAATCAAAATTACTGTCAGACCACGGCATTGACCAACATGATAAATAAATAATACAAAAACAAATAAATAAATACCACCAAGGCTTGAGCAACCTAATATCTACAGAACTACTGCATCTGATTTTTCCTCCCTTTACCAAAACATCTTTGCTAAGCATCTCAGCATTCTCAAATTATAACTAACCAGCTAACCTTTAGTCAATAATCAAGTTAGCATTTTATCGCTACTATGTATATATATTTGTAAAACTTATCTTTGCTCAAAATGTGAAACACCTTTGTTATACTGCATCTGAATTGAAGGAAAAGATGTCTGGAGGAGCATTAGTGCAGCCGATGGCTGATGGCTTGAATCTAGCACTCCCATCACCCTTGTGATGGTCGAGATAGAGTACCACTACCGAGATATCATCATGGAAATGCCGTCTTATGCCCTTCTCAATCTTCTTTATGTCACCATATCTAAGCTCTCTCTTCTTTGCAGCTTCTTGGAGGGCGGCTTTTACTAGTCTCTTGGCGATTCCCTACGAAATAATTCAACTGTCAGTTTATATCCTTTTAACAAAAGCACTCCTGATTTTATACAGAAAAAGAAAAAAGGAAAAAGTACAGAAGTATCCTAACCAACCAACACGATCGTCCTAATCTCTATCTACAGCTATCGTTCATTTTGACCAATTAACGGTTCAACGATTTTACTCTTCATTTCCCCCCAGAGTTTTACAGTTTTGGGACGTGCAAGTGTAGTTTATACAGTAAGAAATAAAAAGGGGAGGAGTTAATCACTCACGACTCTAGGGTTTTTGGAAACTATCTCCACTGCAGCTTGATCAGACAATTGTTCCCAAAGGCCATCTGATGCGAAAATTAGAAATAAATCTTCTGGCTTAAGCTTTCTCCGAAGTACTGATGGTTCTGCAGTTATTACAGCACGCCTTAGCGGAACAGGGTTCCCAAACTGCTGAAATAGAGGGTCCCTATTGAAATCTGGTTTCTTCAAGTAGACATCGCCAATAGATCTTGAAACCTGAAAAAGACATGTGATCAGAATAGCATCTTCACCAGATGCCTTTTCCCATATAGGATACTAAATTTTGCCGTTTAAGAACTGATAGAATAAGGGGACTACTTTTAATATTGTATAGTTGTTGAAAGAAGCAGAAAAGCATAATTAAGGTGATTGGCAGAATACAAATCAGAATACCACCATTCTTAATCTTTTAATTGCTCTAGTTCAAGTACTTAATTACCTGTAGGGATTTGAAAATTGGGGATGGGAAAAGGGAAGGTATATGATTAGAGGCGTGCTATGTGCACTCTCATACATTTCCCTCCCATGGTTAATACAAAAGAAAGAGAAAAATAAAACCAAATTATTATCAAGTCCATGTGTCACATGATAAAGTGAGAGTGTGCTTAGCAGTTAGCATTTCTCATATGATTATACATTTAAAACCATCATTCGCATCTGATTCAGTATTATAAAGTTAAAACCTCAAAAATTGGTGAGCAGCCGTGCAGGTCCCTAAAACATGTTCATGGAAGAGTGTCTAGTTTCTACATGGCATAAAAACCGAAACAAAAAAAGAACCACAGAAGAGAAAAAGGAGAAACTCAGAAAAAAGATAGCTAAAAGGAAAAATGGAAATCAGCTGACAATCACTGCAAACAAAGATAAAATATACAATGTCCCTTTGTCTAGCATAGTATGTACTGTGTGCATCAACCATCACATTAGCTTAGCAATTTTTCCATTGTTGTGCAAAGGCCATCATCAAAAATCAGGGGGACAGGGTGGGAGGGAGTAGCAGGCAAGTAAAACACAATAACTCCATGGACGGCGACCCAAAGGTATCATTTCAAATTGTTAAAGAAGATTCAGCAAGATATCTTTTTGCAAGCACTCTATTTCAAGTAATAAAGCATACACCTTTGTTTTTAAAGTATCTAAGGCAACTTGAATAAGCAAAGTAACACTAACACTGCAATTAGAAGCAGATATTAGGTAATTAAACAGCAACATTTGCGGTGTTTAAAGGGTAACAAGAAAAAAAGAGGGTTACTTTCTCCAGAAACTGATGAAGACATTGATAGCTATGTTACTCAGACTCTGTATTTCACCTTAGGTACCAGTGTCAGATATACTTGATATTTCTACATGAGATGGACACTTGACACTTTATATTAGGCCAAAAACATGCAAAAGTTTTCACAAATGGGTGAATCCGACACTTGACATGTATCCCATTTGGACACTAGTAGCCAAGTCTGAGTAACATAGATAGTTGTTCCACAGTGCAATTTCAACTACCAATCCTGTCCTCGTTGCCGAAAGGAGACATAAGCCATATGCATTTGTAAGATGTAACAAAAGACCAGCAGAAAGTGATGGAAAAAAGAAGAAAACTACTAATGATGGATATAACATCATATACACCACTCATTTCCTGTTTAAACAAAATTCCAACAGCACAAACAATAACAGTACCAACAATCAACTAGAACAGCTCCCACCAAAGCGGGTTCTAGAAGGGTAAGATTAACGCAGCGTTACCCTAGAAAAGAACATAAACCATTTAAGGAACATAGAAGTATAAGTCCACAAGCCCACAGAAAATTAACGATGCAGGATATAATGGAGTCCAAGCATAGTGAAGAGATCCTTGGCACGGGGCCACATAAAATCTTTTTGTTTTTTGCTCGGTATAGGCCGCATAGCATATGGCAATCAAAACATTGATATTGGAAATATCATACCAGGATAATGACCACCTAAACAAAGAAAACAAAACAAGTACAACAGCCACAAAGATATGGAAAGCAATGAACAAGCTAATACCTGTATAATCCCCTTAATCCTCCATACTCCACGGCTGTACACTACAATATGCGAATCATCCGGATGAAGTGCCTCAACCTCCCTTCTAACCTCTTCAGCTGACACATTATGATCAGTGGATAACCTCTCTGCCACCACAGTTGGCTTAAGCTTCCCAGAAGCACTTCGTCCCAACACTGCTCTTGAGTCACCAAGATTGGCTACAAATAGTTCATCATTTGCAATAGCACCCATTAGACAACATGATCCAACAGATGCAATCTTCGGATAAACTGCCAATGACTGTTTTACTAAACGCAAGAAGTCATCTTCAGTTGCACTGAATGCCTTCTTTATCACATCAGTCGATAATCCCCCATGTTCGGACACAAATTCTGATAAGATCAACCACAAAATCACCAACTTAGTCATCAAACCAGTAAATCAACCACAAAGCACACCAAATCTCAAACGACACAGGCATAAAAAAGACCAAGTTCAAACTTCTCCCTTTCTCCACAAAACCAAGATTATCCCATCTCTTGAAACTTTAGACCAAACAGTACTACTTCAAAAATGATTTGAATTCAGCTAATACATGATGATCAACAAAAAGCCAGATTATTCACCCTGATCACAATTTGTACAATTAAGCAGAACCCAAAATATCACATCAATCAACATCTATAATAAACCAAAATTAAGTTGCTAATATAAGAAAAACTTACTGTGCAGGTATGGAAAGAGATGAGAATTGACGAAACGAGAAGCCTCAGGGCCACCATGGCCATCATAGACACCAACATAAGTGGCAGATGGAGAAGTATAAACTTGACTTTGATCCTCCAAACAGGAATTAGCCTGCACAACAGCTATTGAGTAATCACCTGAAGCATGAGGCTTCAAGTCCATATGCCACATCAATCCATCTCCTCTCCTCCCTAAACACCTGTAACAACTCCTTAACATTCTCTCTCTATAATATATCTCTATAGATCAAAACCCAGAAAAAAAAAACCAGTCCCTTTGCTTAAACTTTCCTTGTTAGACTGAATTGAGAATCTGGGTATGTGGGATTTTGATTAGTTTTGGTAAGGATCAGCTGCCGTTATTCAAAAAACCCAGAAAAAAGAGCTTTTTTGGTATAATTCACATGTGTTTTGAGTGAATTAAGATTCTGGGTATGTGGGTTTTTTATTAGATTTGGTGAAATTAGTTGTTGTTGTTCAAAACCCAACAAAATAAACAACAAAAAAGAGCTCTATTAGACTATTATGGTATAATTCACATGAAATTGAGAATCTGGGTATGTGGGTTTTTGATGGGGTTAGGTGTGATTCAGGGGGAATAAGAAAAGGGAGAAGAAACTGTGGGTATGTGTGTGTGTGAAATCTGGAGAGAGATTGAACAGAAAAGAGAATAGTGTGGAGAAACCGCGTTTTATTAGAGAAAAAAAGGAAGAAGACTGATGAAACTTCTACTCTACGCGTTCATGAGGCTGGAGAGAAAAAAGGAAGTAAAAAGTAAGGCAACTCACTCTCTCTCTCTCTCCCTCTCCCTCTCCCTCTCCTCTCTCTGTGTCTCTCTCTCCCATTTGACCTGACCTGACCTGTTTTAAGGGGCGCTTCTTGTATGCTGCACAAGAGCTTCCGGCTCATTTTCTCAGCCGTCGAATGTGCGCTTTAATCTCAGCCTTTTATTTTTTTTTATGTTGTTTTTGTACCTACTACTTGTTATCTTATTCGATAACAAGTTATATTTACTCTTTTGTATTTTTTTCCCCTTTTTTAATGGTACACGTAGGCCTTGTTCTCTTTAATGGAATGGTGCGGGACGGTGAGAAATGGAACGGATTGGTACGTAACGGCGCGGCGTGGATAATTCAAAAAAATGTGAGACAAAATGAAGTATAAAATGCAGAACGACGCGGAACGGAACAGATTGGAACGGAACGGAACGAAACAGAATACAGCATGGAAACGACGAAAAGAACAGGGCCTTACACTTACTTTTAAACTTTTTTTTAGTGTTACTTCTATATATTTCAAATTGCTCTATACTTAGATTATTATGATACATGTATGTACCTTCATAATGGAGTATTATACATATCTCCCAGTGCACCAATTCTCAATGATTTATATAAAAAAGTCACCATACTCTTATTTCATTATATCATCTACCCAATTATAAAAAAAAACTATCACTTACTCTATGTAAGTCATATTTTTAATCTCAAAATTATTTCATTCGTTTTGGTCGACCAACTGATTTTTTTGGGTAGTTTGCAAAATTACTCTATATCATCGGTTTCTACTCCACCCCAATAACGGAATACACCATTTCATCATACTTTTCTTTCGCCTTACCATCTACCCAAAAATAAAAATAAAAAACTATCACTTACTTCCACGAAAGACAAATCTTCAATCTCATGATTATTTCATAAGTTTTGGTCGACCAACTAATTTTTTTGGTGCACCAGCCTATATACGAAATTACTCCATATCATCGGTTTCTACTCCAGCCCAACAATGAAATACACCGTTTCATCATACTTTTACTTCGCCTTACCATCTATTCAATTATAAAAATATTATCACTTACTCCATATCTCTAAATTATTTACTCGAGTTTATCATGAAAATACACCTTATAGGCAAGTTTCTACTCCAAACTACAAGGCATATGTTCAATTACAAAACTATTTCTTTTGTTTTGGTCGACTAACTGATTTTTGGTGCACCAACTAAGTTTTTAGTGCACCAATTGACATTTTTTTTTCACTTTTCTTATTTCCGGTTATCAAAACCAACTATTGCCCTTCAAAATAGAAAGCGAGTGCACAGAACGCTGCTGTGCAGCACAACAGAATTGGCCTGTTTTAAGGGTTGGTCTGGTTTTCAGTGTCAGCAAGGACAGCAACTCATGAAAAAAGGAAGTTTTTCTTTAATCATATCATTCCTCTTGCCCAATTTATGGGCCAAGATCTTTTTTTTCTTCTTTTTCACTTAATAATATTATTTCTTTCCTGTTTGATTTATAACAGAATATATCATGTGTGGTTTTCTTTTTCTCATTGCATTATTTCAATTTATTGCTTTCACATTCATTTTTGATTTCAAAATGAAATGTTTTGACCCAAAAAATACAAATATGCTGTTTAATATGGGAACAGATAATGTGAGAGGGATGGTGGAGGAGTGAATACAAGTAGTATGGTTGATTTTTCTTTTTTCTTGACATAATTTTAATATATATGGGCTTTACATCTACATCTATATCGTTATGAGACACATTTCATATTTATCTTCATGAATTAGAAAGAATCAAAGTGGATTAAGATCTTTGCACATTTAATGGAGATGATTTTTTGTTAAGGATTAAATTATAAGTGAATTACACTTAAATGTGACGTTTCTCAATTATAGATTTCGACAAAAAATATACACATTGGTGATGGTGATATATGTTAAATCTTTCTTTTTTTTTTATTAAGGCTTGTTATTTTCATCAGTTTGGTGTCAATTGGAACATACCGGATCGAATTTGTAGAGCAGAATCATAATTGTAAGAACCAAATTGAACTTAGGTCATGTTATCTTCAACTGAATGATGCGGGACGGTGAAGAACGGAATGGCGTGGAAAATTACACAAAATGTGAGACAAAATAAAATACGCACGAAACGAAACAGAATGAAACGCAACATGAAGACAGATTACGAAGTCAAAAGTCTAGACTGCGAACGCTTCAATCTCAAAAATAACTAAAAATTGCAGCTCCCATTTATCATTCATAAAAGAGACAACGAACCCTTAAAAAAGATAAGACGATCATGGAGAAAAAAGAATTGTCGTCATTTAATGGGAAACCAAATGATGTACAAAACTAGAAGCAAAGAAAAATATACCGGGGACTAGGGAGAAAAGAACAAAGGTAATTTGTACAACCAAAGCACACATCTTATTCTTACACTACCAAAATGGTACACAAATCCAACACGAGAAGGTAGAGATTACTACAACATAGGAGTCAAAATTACAAAAATCACATGTCTAAAAAGGGGAAAGGAAAATGCATGACAATTCCCCCTCTTTTGATTTTTCTTTCCCTTCATGCTGTTTTTTTCTTCCCTTTTTGTGCTTGGAAGGAAAAGCTCTTCTGTGTTACAAAATCCCACTCTCTGCTACATTCACATATAGGGTTACAACATCGGTGGTAGCAAGGCTTCCTAACTAATGTACCTCGAGTTCACTAGTTAAGTAGTCGCAATACAAGAACGACAATTTGGGCATTCTCCGCATGTTTGAAGCCAAGGATACAAGCATTCTGTATGAAATCTATGACCACATTGTAGGCTTATGAGCTCATTACCTTCCACAAAATTCTCCAGACAAATACTGCATTCCTTTGATGTTTTATTGATGCCTGTTTGGGGCTCTACGAAAACAACATGGCGCAACCCAGAGAAGGCTTTCTTAGTGAGCCCCAGTGGTTTCTTGTTTGATTCTTGTGGCGCTGAATGCTGATCTGCTCCTAGAGGTGAATAGTTCAAAACGGTATTCACGGCTGACTGCTCTCTTGAAACACTGGTTTCCCAATGTGCATCAACCATCCAGAAGTCATTGCGATCAACACTCGCTGATGTTTCCTCGCTGTGCCTACAATCATACAAGGCATGAGCAAGTCAATCAATATGAACAAGGAAGATGATCCAAACCCAACCCCTTCGGGGTATTCTCTCAGAAGTAAAATGTCAGCACCTAGCTACCAACCTGTCCCCAGAAACAGCTACACCTCTTAATCTTTGAAGAAGCCTTTCCTTAGCAAGCAATACAGTACCAGGGAGCCTGTCATTCCCGCCATGTCTTCTATTCATGTCATGTGTAGCTTCTCTATTTATGATATTCCTTGAGGATGACTCACCAAGACCACCACGTTGATGTGCTTCACTCGCCTACAGGTGCACAATATGAGAAATGAGCGTAAAGATGATGTCATGGAACAATAATCACCAGTAATATTACTATCATCATGATCATCCATGCAAGAATAGTTGCTAAAGAACCAAGAAGCAGTCAACAAGAATTGAACACCAGACAGCTACTACAGCCCCTCATTCTTAAGTACTCATCCAGATTTGATGTTCAGGATGAGAGCATGTGACATGTGAGGTTATGTTAAGAATTACCTTGAAGAGATTACTAGAAACCAACATTGTTTCACTTGGAAGCAGACTAATGAATCTTGAAATGGTTTGGATAAGGTTGCATAAATCTTAACATCCCGAAGCGCATCTAGCCTTTATATTTAGAAAACTTTTGACATTGGATATTAAGTTTATTTCAGAGAAGTTCTTCTACAGTTGAATATATGGAGAACAATAAGGCCAAAGAACAGCAATTACAAAGAAAAAGCACAAAACTCATTTGAGGGGCATCGCGGCAAAAAAAGTGATGCATGTGGACACGTAAATTGAGTAAAGCGATACTTTGGGTAGCCTTATTTATGAGGCCGCCTCATAAGAGATTGGCAGAATTAGTTAACAAGTCCATGGGTTTAAACTGTTCCTTGTGTAAAGCCACTTATCTTTACAAAGAGCCAACAAAAAACTGTCATATGATTGTAAGACCTTGAGCTTCGTCCAATTGCTTTATAAATCAATAAATAAATATGCAAACTACAAAGCAGTTATGCAAATCACCCAATCACAGCCAGTAGGGATCCCACTGTAAACCTTTCAAGTTCTAACCCAGACGAATACCAGCATTATATCTCAATAATCTAAGCCACAATTGGTTCCTTTATAAGCGCAACTGAAAACTGATCTTCCACCAGTACATTGACAAACAAACTTTGTCCCATCTGCTTTGAAGGAGGCAGATGCTACTCAATGAAATATCATTTTGCTTAAGTTATCAACAGTTAAAGAGCCAGCAACTTCCTTATTAATGAAGCTTATAATTCCAAATTAAGAATAGGGCAGAAGGATATACATCCCTTTCTACAGACATCATCCAGCTGTTCATTTTAGTATGGTAGGCCTCATTGACAATAAAAAAGCTTAAACAGGTTACAAGCACTCAAAAATAATTCAAGATTATCAATTGTAGTAGGCGGATTTCATTTAATGGAAAATAGAAATCGCGAACAGAATTGTAGTTGGAGGGTACATTCCTCACTTTCATCAATTAATAAAACCCCCGCAGCAAGACTTCATCAATTCGACAAAGCAGAAGGGTCTAAGCCCCTTTCTCCTGAGATCAATCACATAATTCATCCAATTATTCATGCAGTATGGTGGGCCTCGTGACAAGTAAATAAGCTGAAACAGGTGAAAAATACTCAAAATTATTCATTTGGCAGCTGGCAGACCATACATGATAAACATAGAATCGTGGACAAAACCATCACGTGACTGTTCGGAAGTGACAACTCAAAGATCCAATATCTGATAATATGATGTGCCTAGCTTGTGTTCTCAGTGCACTCAACTACTCAAGTCAACAGGCACTCATCAAGTAATATGTGTTTATCCGAGTAGGGAACCTTCTCATGCCACCATTCTATCTCTAACAGTGGAGCATCACTTCCAAACCTCGAATTGCACACAGGGACACGGTCCCTCGTGTTCCCAATGTTGAGAAGGCATCACAAGATCTGGCCCCTTTAACTTGACTAGACGACATCAAGTCATATGAAGCAATCAAAGGTAAGAGCCTCCGTCAAGCATGACGCCCAGCACTAGGCTTCTAGGCCACATAAACTCAGATCTCCCTCTAAGCGTGCTATCAAGCCTTTTGCCTCACAGGAAAGTTAACTTCAGTAGCATCATACTAGTCAATATGGATGTGAAGAGCTCAATTACTGTTTCCCCATGAAGTCTTACGAGCTTTACTCCACAGACGAAACATAAAATGAACTATGTCATTCTTCAGTACACAGTCACTCTCTCTACTGGAATCTCTTCCTGATTTCCAACATGGTACTTTCCATCACCAAATGGAGTTAAGCGGCCACTCCTCCATGCTTTCACTCTTTGCCGACCCGTGACTACATGATACTAATCAAATCGGTACATTCCTTGTTTTATCATCAATTAATAAAACCCTTCAGACAAGACATACACTCAACACTCAATCGTGACAGATTCTCCACTTGAACAATGGCCCTGCAAAGTCAACTTCTTTGCAAGAAACGCACCTAGAAGTGTATGCTAGGCTACTAGCCACTGACATCATTCTGAGTTTACAACAACAAACTATAACACAACGGTCAACACCCAGCTTGGAGCACAGATCGCGCTCTTCTAGGTAGATTAACATATAAGTCAAAACTTTGGCTACGAATAATGGTTAATCAATCAATGAGATATCCTATTTGAGAAGGGGCCACTCTTTAACAAACCATGAGATAAATGAAGAGTTCAAGCAAGAAACAAACTCTCCAACTGTGACATAGAAAGTGTAAAGTCGAGCTGTAGTCAATACGAAATATTTTCCCATCTGGGTTGTGCTAATTGTGCCAAATTCTGAAGGCTAGACTGATATAACCTGCTTACACCAAAGTATACAGCTAATTGATTTTCACAGTGAAAGGTTTATACTTTATAGGTTCTAACTCAGTGATTTAAGGAGGTGATTTTTTCTGGGTAGATGGAAAATGACCCATTGACAAACGATTTGTTCAATTTCTTTTTAATTCCAAAACATTCCCGCCAAATAAAAACAACACAATCAATTGAATTACTCCTAAATTGAAGAACAACGCACTAATACGTTTCACTTTCAGTTTCAATTTCTACTTCAGTTCCAAAAACACAAGAAATCCATTTAGCCTTTGGCATATCCAATTCTTCATAATTCTCAGCTACCAAAATCAAAGAATACACAGTGAAACCAAAATCAAACTAAAACCCATAAATTCATGAGCTAAGAAAACACAGAAAAAGAAAAAAAAATCAATTGCAGAAGAAAGAGATCTTACCCCAAGATGAACAACATGAGAGGGTCGAGATTTGTCAGCATCATTAAGATTACTATGATTATGATTATGGCGGTGAGTGTTGCGGTGACGATGCGAATCGCTCCTTCGATGGCGATTATGGTGACTACTACTACTACTGCTACTGGGATCAGATGAAGAAGAAGAAGATGAAGCTAGATCGTCGAAGCTTCGAAGAGGCCGAGATCTTCTGCCATAGAATATCACACAAGCGCTTGTCATCAACAGAGAGAGAGAGAGAGAGAGAGAGAGAGAGAGAGAGAGAGAAATGGTGTGTTTTGCAGGGAATAAAAGTGATGGGGTTTTGAGAATTTGAGCTAAAGCTTTTTGGGGGTTTTGAGGAGAGAGAGAGGGATATGAAAGTGATCGGTTTCGTGTCTTAACATTAACGCTTTCTTTTTGTTGTTGTTCTTCCTATGGGGAGAGTGTTTAATTTCTAGTTTCTGGTTCATCATCATTCATCTTGATAAGGTTTTTTGGACACTTTGGCTTTTGTTGTTTTCATTCAAAGGTTTTCTTTATCAAAGTGATGAATGAAACATAAAAAAACACCACCATGTTACAAGTTATAACAAGTGTTATATTAATGTGATTTTGTGAACTTTTTTTTTTTTTTTTTTTTGAGGGAAGATTTTGTGAACCTTATCGGGGTTTCATTTGGTTATCATTTAGTATCAAGTTAGTATAATAAACACAATGACCATTGACAAAGGTTTCCTTAGTACTCATGTTGCTAAGTCGTTGGTGCAAAACTGGATGGGGGGAAAATTCAAACTGTCTAGTGCATATGACTTCTTCCGTGATGTGAAACCTGTTTGCAGGGGCCATAAAACGGTGTGGGAGCCTTTAAATGTCCGTAGGCATTGCTTTATTCTACAGATGGCGGTGAGGAATAAATTACTTACTGTGGATAACCTGATGAAGTGAGGTATCCAGTTTGCTAATCGATGTTGTCTCTGTTATGCTGCTTCTGAATCTGCTGCTCATATCTTCTTTGAGTGCCCGTTTGCTTGTAAGGTGTGGGGGGAGGTGCTGGTTTGGATGGGCATTCTGAGACATCCTTTGAGCTTGCAAAGGGAGATGAATGGTATAGTAAATATGTCAAAGGGAAACAGCTTAGACAGAGGATCAGGAGAGCGGCCCTTGCTGCCACTGTTTACCATCTTTGGTGTGAGCGTAACAAAAGGATTTTCAATGGGCAATCTTGTACTTCGGAGCAGCTGTGCAGACAGATTCAAGGTAATATTTTTGTTCGTGTCTATGTGTTTTGTCATACGGAGAATGTCTTAGAATTACAGTCTAGTTTGGGTTTGTGTTAGTCTCTGTGTGCAGGCCATCCCCTGCATATGTACCTTTGTGATTGATTTTTTTTTTACCCAGAATGGAAGAATATACAAGTAGCCCTGATTATTTCAAAAAAAAAAAAAAAAGGTTTCTGCTATCAAAGTGATGAAACATAAAAAAAACACATGTTACAACTTACAAGTGTTATATGACTCGGCTCGACTCACTTGAATTCAAACTCGCTATTACAAACATTATACAAATCTGATTTTTTTGTGGGAATTTGATGCGTTGGTGGTGCATTAACATCAGATCATCAAGAGACTAGATTTAGTGTCATTGCAATGATCTTGGCAAATGGGACACTCTCAATATAAGTGATGATATTTCTGGTTCTAAAGGCATTACTGTCCTTTTGGCCACCTAGTCTTGATGATTAGTCCGTACAACTTAATTAGTCCGTACAAATAAATATTTGTGATTATTGTTAATTATAGTGCACCCTGCATGTAGTTAGCATAATTAACAAATGTAATTAGTTGCTATTTGAATTCCCTAAGTAGTTGCTGAATGAGGAGAGTCTAAAAGCACATGGGATGGATAAGGATGAAGCTTGAGGCTCCTCTTACAGCTCACCCACGTTTGTCCTTGTGCAAGGACAAGCAACAGCTGTCAAGTGGTCCAAAACAGAAGGAAATGCGCTCCAAATTGTACTGCACGTATTTGGCTCATTTCTGGGCAAAATACTGAAGTTTCATTTTGCTTGGGCACTACTCTTGGACAGCTCACCCTTTCTAGAGTATTCTTAGGTTATTAGGGCACATTTGTGACCCCTATAAATATGTAAGAACAGCTGATGTAAAAGGTACTTGTTGATGAATGAAAATATGAAATGGCTGCTGCCTTTTGCTTACAAACCTTGTTGTTCTTTATAATGTCCTTAGGGATATTTGGTGAAACAAGTAGTATCCTTTAGCCTTGACTTGGTGGTTAAATCCTTTATAGTCTTGGTGGTGGTGCTATTTATCCTCCCTCTTCTTATTTTTCGTTTCATTTACTTCGTTTTTAATCTCTATAATCGCAAAACACACAAAATATTATCAAAATACCCATTGTTCGAAAACGAGCTAAAACCTTCAGTTTTGCTAACGCATCAGTTGGTATCAGAGCTTTGGTTTTCTTAGCTCGTTAATTCAGAGGTTTTTCTTCATTGAAGAGTCCTCTTTCACCTGGTTTTGGTTTCAAGGAAAAAGGTTGGGATTTGGGTAATCAAGTAAGCATTTTCCCTCGGTGACTCCTGCTGGACGTGCGATTGGGCCAAGCTGAGGATCTTTGTTTTTGGAGGCATTTCAAAAGGTAAAGGTGTCAACTTTGATACTTTTCTGAGTTCCTTAGACATTTATCTTTCGGAATATCTTGGTGGTTTTGCTTAAATCGTTGTGGGTTGGAGCAGTTTATTGTGAGAAGTTGCTATATGTGCTGAGCGTGAACTAGGATCTTGTTTGTTGTGTTGCTTGTTTGTTCTGGATTTTACCTGCATATTTGTGGTGAACCTTGAGGGATTTCTAACTGGTTATCTTATTTGGGGTTCTATCGTTGTTATCCAAGTGGTTTGAAGTTGAAAGGTTGAGTCTTTGGCCTTCATTTGTGCTCAAACATTTTGTTGGTCTTGCTGGAATACAACCAGGAGTCATTTTGGCGTTTTGTTAATATCTCAAGATCTAGAGATCCATTTTATGCCTTTCTTGGTCCTGTAGACTCCTAAGACCTTATACTACAAAGTTATCTTGGTAGATATCTGGTTTATTCCCCCATGTATGTGAGAAAGTTTGAGATTTGTTGAGCTGTTCGTGTACGTGCAAAATTTGGAATTGTTGTGTTTGAAGTTGAGCTGTTGCAATTGGCGTTTGTTCTCTTATGGATCTTTGTTGAAACTGGAATTGGGGGTTGAATTATTGGATAATTTTGATTATTCATTGCATTTGATTGTCTTATCCCGTCACTCCACAACACCGAGTCCACAAAGAACCCAAAAACAGCCCAAACACCATCCGAATTCAAACACAACCTAACTCCACAAAATGCCTCGTCTTTATGATACCAAGTATAATGATGATGACTTAGAGATAGACTTTCCTAAATTTGGTGGGTTCCTCTATTCTGAAGATTTTTATACGTGGCTTGAGACGGTGGACGAATGGTTTAAAGTCTTGGAGTTTTCTAATCGCAAGAAAATAGAACTTGTGACGAGTTCTTTTGATTGCGATGCTTTGATTTGGTGGGAACTCTTAGAAATCAGAAGAAGAAGGATTGGAAAGGGAAAAATCCAAAGCTGGAGTGAGATGCGTGAAGAGCTCATTAGAAAGTTTGTGCCAAAGTTCACGTCACGAGCTTTTTACACTCAACACAACCTTGAGCATGTAGCTAGTGTGAAAGCTACTGAAAATGCAACTCCCATAATTGTGAGCCTAGAGGAATGGCAAATGATTGGTGAATTTCAAGAACCCACTTTGTTTCAAGAAGAACAAAAGGACGACCCGAGCAATGTTCTTGATTCAACAATCGTTGTGGAAGAATTACAACCCCATGGTGATGAAACTGTCATTTGTGAAGATCTTATTCAAGCAACAATCGCACCTTTACTCGTACAACACACTGAGCAACAAGTTTCTGTTATAGAAAGTACTTTACAGCTTGAGCATGACAACAAAAATAACTCTATGGAGGTCAAAAAACCTGGTTTAGCGAAATGTAATGCAGCACCTCATACAACATGTCATTTACATAGAAAATCAGAACTTAAAGTTGACAATTTATGTGATGACATGGCTAGTTCGCTTGCTGAAATTGAACAAGTTTTTGAGAAGCATCATGGTGCAAGCAACAGGTTTGATAGTGATTGGCATGAGTGTGGTGGCTTTCCTCGAGTGGGCATCGGTGTAACTACAACAAGCCACTTTGATGTGAACAAGAAACGAGCAAAGGGTGAGGTGACAAAGTTGATTGGAGCCTGGATTCGAGGCCGAATTAGGGGTGCAAAGTTCAGCACCTACATGTTTGAGTTAAATTGGATGGCTTTCGTTTTCACGGACTTGAGGGCAAGTCCCAAAAAAGAAGAGGAGAATGATGCGTTGGTGGTGCATTAACATCAGATCATCAAGAGACTAGATTTAGTGTCATTGCAATGATCTTGGCAAATGGGACACTCTCAAGATAAGTGATGATATTTCTGGTTCTAAAGGCATTACTGTCCTTTTGGCCACCTAATCTTGATGATTAGTCCGTACAACTTAATTAGTCCGTACAAATAAATATTTGTGATTATTGTTAATTATAGTGCACCCTGCATGTAGTTAGCATAATTAACAAATGTAATTAGTTGTTATTTGAATTCCCTAAGTAGTTGCTGAATGAGGAGAGTCTAAAAGCACATGGGATGGATAAGGATGAAGCTTGAGGCTCCTCTTACAGCTCACCCACGTTTGTCCTTGTGCAAGGACAAGCAACAGCTGTCAAGTGGTCCAAAACGGAAGGAAATGCGCTCCAAATTGTACTGCACGTATTTGGCTCATTTCTGGGCAAAATACTGAAGTTTCATTTTGCTTGGGCACTACTCTTGGACAGCTCACCCTTTCTAGAGTATTCTTAGGTTATTAGGGCACATTTGTGACCCCTATAAATATGTAAGAACAGCTGATGTAAAAGGTACTTGTTGATGAATGAAAATATGAAATGGCTGCTGCCTTTTGCTTACAAACCTTGTTGTTCTTTATAATGTCCTTAGGGATATTTGGTGAAACAAGTAGTATCCTTTAGCCTTGACTTGGTGGTTAAATCCTTTATAGTGTTGGTGGTGGTGCTATCTATCCTCCCTCTTCTTATTTTTCGTTTCATTTACTTCGTGTTTAATCTCTATAATCGCAAAACACACAAAATATTATCAAAATACCCATTGTTCGAAAACGAGCTAAAACCTTCAGTTTTGCTAACGCATCAGAATTGACGGATAGTTTTGAATCCTTGGGGATTTCATTTTGGTTATCATTTATCTAGTTAGTGTGATAAACATGATTAGCATTAACAAATAATGATCCTCATCAATTTTATGTAACCAATGGCGAATTTAGGGGGGGTTGTCAGGTTACCAGGCCATCAGATTTTAACAAAGAATAACGAGAAAAAGGGAGAAAGTTGGTTTGTGTCTAAAAACACCCCTATTTCCAACAGGTATAAAAGTAATATTGGGGTAAATGACGATATAAATGAATATGTCACTGTTCTCAATCTGATTAAAAGTTTATAGTATGTTTCTCTCTCATATCAATTCATAAGTCTTAAGCGTGTCATTCATTCCTCCTCTCTATCTCTCACTCTGATATGTTGATTAAGGGGTTTGATAATAGTTCGGTTCTTTATTTTAATTGTGTTTTCTTTGAGATGAAATTGTGAATACGGGGCATGTAAATTGTTATTATCAATCATATACCCCTACACCATTAGGTCACATCGTAATAGGAAAAACTCATGTGTGCTTGTCATTACATAAAGTAAAGATGTATGATATATGTTTATTGATCCAACTTCATGAAGCACTAACATTTAAGAGAGGTCGAACTGAAAACTAATTTTACAAGTATCCATAGGTACATTGGAGTATGTATGCTAATTGCGAGTGCACTCTTGCGCAACAAAATGCAACTCAGATTCTACGGTGTCATAGATGAAACGATGGTTAACTTGTTGTAGTGCTCCCACGATAGTAATTGGTCCCGATTGGATCACCAAACAATGCAATGGATACGGAGAAGTATGCAACACCATCATGAATGTTGATGGTTGTACTACTAAATTTGCGTCATTTGCAAAATGAAATGTAATTGTAGGAAAATAAGCTTGTCTAGCCGGTATAAGATTCTCGTAGCATAATTTGTAGCTTTGCGAAGGTGAATTAACCCTCCTTAGGTATTCATTACGGAGCGCAATGGTTTCTACAAGGACTTCTTGGAAGTGGTTAAAAGCTGCATCTATTACATAACTTGTACCGGTTCCTGCATCTATGATGGTACCGCCAGATCCGTCTTCCTTCCTACGAAGAACATTACTGGTAAGTAACAGACGCCTTGGTCCAACACTAAGGCCAAGGAGTTCTAAGTAGTAGTTACTATTATGACCTATTTTTTCCAGGATAGGTGTTTTACGCCAATTCTTATACTGCGATCTACGTCGTGGTATATCATTCCCGAAGCGTAGGAACATAGGAGTACGATCAACTTTGTCGTCCAATGGTTTAAGGCAATATGAAAATTTCCCTTGAGTTATGTCCTTCATTTGATAAACAAAACTGAAATCACTGTTATCCATACCGAAGATATCACTTTCGACATTTGTGGGACCTGTACATATATGTTGTAGACATAAGATTACAATACATTAGATCATTACTTACTACATTCATTTGTCAATATTTCATCATTTTACATGTTTGGCATGGTAGACAGTGGCGGAACGAAAAACCTTTTATGTGGGGGGCCGGAAACTTTTTATAAGCACGCAACATAAATATCAAGAGAATTCAAAAACTCAAACGAGAATAATTATATAGCTATATATTAGCCAGCTTCAACTAGAAACTTTTTGTAGGTTGTATTTGGACTTATTTTTGAAACTCATATGTTTGTAAAAACTAAAAAATATAAATATAAAGGCAAAGCTAAACTATACTAATGTAAATATGTAATGAAGGGTAAAAAAGAAAAAGTCTGACAAATAAATTGAAAGGTAAGGAAAAAGGGAAAGAAGGTTTGAATTGGGGAAGTTGGCCCAAATACGGGAAAACCAAGGAAAAGAAAGAGAGAGAAGGGTAGGAAAAAAACAAAACAAAATGCTTATATGCAGCCCCTAAGATTCGAACTTGAGCACTTAAAAAGGGAACAAGTGGTTCAACATTCCTACCAACTCTGCTAATGCATCATTGTGAATTAAGACATACAAGTTAATATTTACTGACTTTCTGAATCATGGGGGAGGCCACGACCGACGCTGGCCACCCCCTGATTCCGCCCCTGATGGTAGACTAAATAAATCAATATGAGAGATATGGTTGTAAATCAATATGAAACGAAGATATATTTTAACTTGATAAAAAGTTTTTGTTTGCTTGCATGCTGCTTATAGAATAAAACTCATGGTATGAATGTATTTGATCTCTTTCAAAGATCCATCGTGTTATTGAACATGAGCAAGTCTTGCATGATACCGACTTATTGAAATATGGGGTTATTAGCTATTTGAAAATGTAGGTATCAATTATTATGAATAGTGAGTGATCGTTGTTTCACGAAAAGTGATTTTCATCTCACCTGAAGTTAAGTTAAGTTCGTTTCATACAAGTTTTTGTGTATTGATCGACCATAACAAAAAAAAAAAACGAGAAAGAAAAAGGCTTGGGGCAGATTTACCACGAATGAAAAAACCAACTATGCATTCTTGATATATGATCATGAGGAAAAAAAAAAGTTGTGCATGATTTACATACCAAGATTAATGTTTTGACTCCAAAACACGCAACCGAAAACTATACTGGGGACTTTTTGAAATTGGCCATCTATCGTTTCCAATGTGAAAGTCTGTTGCTAAAGCTCCTCGTACATGGGGACCTTTCCAAATATGGCAAATCAAAAGTGCAATGATCTTGATCTTGTTGACATGTGCCAAAAGGACACTCATGGCAAGGTAATCGGAAGTAAGTATGAGATTGAGTCATAGGGAAAACTGGGTCTCTTTGTTGGAAACAAGGGTTGCACCCTTGACATTGTGTCCAAATGAAACCGCTACCTGTATCTCAAGCATTGTGTAAGACCATCTCTTGGTAATACAATAATCAAAAGTAATACTCCCTCCGTCCCATAAAATCCTAAACGTTTGCTTTTTGAAAGTCAAACTTAACAAACTTTGACCATTAATTTATGAAAATATATAAAGATTCACAATATGAAAATACTTTTGTTAGATTCATTTTTAAAAATGCTTTCACAAAATCATAATTTTATAACTTTTATACTCATATAATTGTAGTTATTTACGGTCAAAGTGGTGTCTTAGAGATCGTTAAAAATTAAACGTGTGGGATTTTATGGGACAGAGGGAGTACTTTTTTTCTCAAAAAGCTAATTAACATCATTTTGATATTTGTTAGTCCAAAAATGATACATTTTGTTCAAAATGTAATAGACGTCTTATGGTGAGACCGTTTTATATAAGTTTTTGACCTACCTGTATCGAGTCCCAAGTAATATGGACCATAATGATAAGGGGGATTGTTCGTTGTGCCAATCCCTACTTGCACCATATAACTAAACTGACCAAAATTTCGAATCGAGGGTCGAATGAATTGATCTCACCAAATAAAGAGGATTTGGAGGCATTGTTGTTGCTAAGGTTCATAGTTAATTTAAGAACTCTGAATTTCGATCTTTGAACAAGTCTCTCAATTATTTGCTCCATAGTTATATTAGGTTGATAAAAAGGTGATTCTGGAGAATCACGAAAAATCAATCTTATACTCAAACCATTATGTTTCTGATCATTTGTATAGATTGTTTGACATAGGTTGCACAAAACAAAGGAAAGTAGGGAGAGCAACAACAAAAGTTTAGCCATCGATATAGTTTGAATTTTCACACACACCTAACTAGTTGCATAGCTAATCAAAGGTTTATATATGATGTTATCAAGGGTCAGTTAAGCTACATAATCCAAAGAGAGGGGTAAAAAGCATGTAATGGCTCTTGTGAATCACACTTGATGTGGCATATCAACCCAATATGGATTGTTATTTATTACTTGTGTATGTGGATCATTCTTTGGTTGTATTTCACTATGGAAATGAATAAAACTTACATTGGCATTTGCCCATTGCTTTAAGTTTGGCCGAACTAATTTCTCCCTCCACGTGATATCATCACAATAAGGCTTTATTTTTCAGCTTAATTGTATTTAAATTCAATCCAATTCTGTTTGATTAATTTAGTTCAATTCACTACAGTTTAATTCAATTTAGTTCATGTGAAATATTTAACTCAGATAATCTTTTATTCAAAAATAAATTTATGATAATACTTATGTTATTAGAAAGATATTAAATCGTGCATATTTTCAAATGAGTTCAATATTGAATATGTTATTTGAACGAGTTTTAGATAGCTAAAAGTCATATTAAAAACATTATATTCAGTTAAGGTCAGTTTAATTTTTTCCAGTTAAAAAGAACGGAGTCTAAGTCAATAAGTAACAATATCACTTTTCAGCCCAAAGCAAAATCTATGACAAGGGGCAAGATGGAAGAAGTCGGAATCACATTCCTAAGGTGGTGTTTGGCCTAACTTATACGTGTTGATTTTACTTTTACTTCTATTTTCCTCACGAATCTCCTTCTCCAACTCATCCGTATTCCCATTTTCAACTTCTACGAAGCTCAAAACACCGTACCCTTTGGAAGACCCAAAAGTTGAAGCTCCAATTTGATGCTTTTACTTTTGCGATTATAGGGGGTGGTAGGGGGTGTTTTATGGTTTTAGAAAGTTGAAAATGGGGATGAAGAGTAAGTAAATCGAGGGGGAGATTTGTGAGGAAAAATAGGAGAAAAAGTAAAAAATACTTACAAATTAGGTCAAACATTATTCTACTAATTTCTTTTTTTCCTTCCATTTTCGTTTTTGACAAGGGGGAGGAACAAGTCGGACCAAGAACCATAAGAAAATATCAAAGAGAATAATTTTTTCTAAGTACCGGAAGCAAATTCACTTTGAATTCTTGAGGTCATTGTTACTAATTTTGTCTGCACAGAATTAACTCGATAAAGTGTAACGTGTTCCTAACAAGTAGTTGCTTTAAATCCTCTATATTTGTACCTCTTCTTTTTTAAACTCTCAACACGTGAGTTTTTTTTAAAAAAATTGTAATCCTCAACCTTTATTAATAATGGATGAGAGTGTCAAATATCATCCCAAAAAATCTCTAAAAATGCAAATGAAAATTAAACAAGATAATACTCCATCCGTCCCATGATTACGTTGTCAATTACTTTATCGCGGTCTCCAAGGCACAACTTTGACCATAAATAACTATAAATCTATGAATATAAAAATATGATTTTTCAAAAGTCACTACAAAAAAAAGCCTGAATTGCGACCAAAAAAATCAGTCGCAAAAGGGTGAAAATCGGTCGCTAAACACCCTTAGCGACCGATTAGCGACTGAATTTTGTCGGTCGCTAAAAACCTTGTCGCTAAAATAAAATCAGTCGCTATGTCAGTCGCAGACAGTTAGCGACCAAAATGCGTCGGTCGCTAAAGTTGATTTTGGTTAAAAAAAAATCCAGATTAGCAGCCAAACAATTAACTGCTAATTTGGAAGTAAAAGTAATTGAGCAAAAAATGCACTTCTCCAGCCACCCTCCCATACATCCAATTACTCCACAACATATACCAGAACATAATAAGTCCACCAATATATCAGAATAATAACTTCACCATAGTTTAACCTCAAAAGAAAAACAGATCTAGTTCCAAAAGACAAAAGACTTGCAAAATACTTGAATAATTCATCTACAAAAACTAAAAAAATCCAAACAAAAAAATTAATGTACATCGAGGATCTATATAAACCCATTATTTAACTAAAAAAAATCGAACATATATAAACCAAAATAAAGATGGGAGCCATCGACAATGAAATTCTACACTAACAAAACCAAACTCACCTGTCAAAAAAAAATCAAAATTTTACAGATAAATCAAACCTCATAAAACTCAAATCCTAGATCTAGACTTTGAGGCGCCGACAACAAATTTCTTGAGGAAGAACAGCCAATTGGTTCACCGTTGAGATCTAAACCGTTTGATGAGAGAGATGGTAACCGTCTTTTTCTTCGACTCTTCACTCGTTTTGAGAGGCCATTGATGATGGAGAAAGAAAAATAGTTCCATGGTCGCGCGATTATAGATAGACGAGATAATGAGAGATTACATCTGACAAGAGAGAGAGATGGTAAAGGAAATATGGAAGTTGCAAGTGAGTGGTGGAGAAGGGAGGGTGAGATAAGAGATGGAGAAGGGAAGGTGAGATAAGAGATGGAGAAAGAAGAAAGGAAGGTGAGAGAAGCAATGAATAATGTTGATTAGAGGCAGAGGATAGGAGAGAGAGTGAGGGGGCGGGCTGGGGTTAATAGGTATATTTATATTTAGGGTTATAAGTGTGTAAAAAAAATGTAAAAACAAGACGGAAATACTCGTAAGCTACAAGTTGCCAAAGTAGCGACTGAATTAGCGACCGAAGCCCAAGTCGGTCGCTAATTTTAACCAATTGCGACTGACTTGTCTTCAGTAGCTAATTTCAGTAGCAAACCAGCGTTTTTTTTGTAGTGAGTATTATTAGAAATGAATCTAACAATAATTTTTATTTACATTGTAAATCTTTATATTTTTTCATAAATTAATGGTCAAAGTTTATAAAGTTTGACTTCCAAAAAGCAATTGACAACGTAATTACGGGTTGGAGGGAGTATCGATTTTGAATTAGGTGATCGCTCGACAAAGATATATATCAATTCCTATATAGTGACCACTGGTCTCCACCAAATCATAGACAAATCATCTTTATTACAATTTTATCATTACTATTATTAATCATCAGTATCCATTACATACTAATCCTTAATTCGAAGTACATTTTTTTGGTGCTAAAGCCTTCAAGTATATCTGCAGCTTTTACATAAGTGCATGTTACTATGTTAATTAGTTATTTGATTAAGTATCATTGTATCAAAGTATCCCAATTACACACATGATCGATAACCATTCCTATATATAAATCATTATACGGTGATAATAATGATCAGCAGAATAATTAAGGAACATCAGGATCTGGCTTTTCAACCCCATCAATATTCCTAAGCCAGTAAGTCTGTCCATATCCAAAATAAGCCGCGTTATCTGGAACATCATTCATCACCCAGTCTTGCCCTTCTGGGTAGTAGATATCCGTCCTTGGGTGAGGAGTCCAGTTCATCTCCATCACCATCTTCGTCGTTTCGGTTCGCACTCGAGTTTTTGGATCATCTTCTTTGAGACCAGCTGCAGGTTCGATATGTTGTTGTTGTTGTTGTTGTTGTTTTGGTGGCTCTTGATGATGGTCATGTTGTTGTTGCACTTCTGTTGTTGCTACTGCTGCTTGAGCTGATGCTGCAAATCCGCGGCTCATTGAGTAGTGAGGTTGAGTGGCTGTATGCCTATTTGCTTCCCTGCATGGAGGTTGCAATAAGGAGCAGAGAAAAAAAATAACAATAATGTCATCTAAGAATTTTTTTTTTTTTTTGAACTGCAAGCCAAGGAAGCCATCTTGTTTCAGTTCATGAGACTCGATCACAGATTAATACTGATGATGAGTGGGAAATGCGCCACGTACTACTACGCTATCCTCTCCAAACTCACAATAAAGATTTATGATCATGCTAATTACGGAGTAAAATTGTTGTAAGAGTCATAAAAAAAATTTGCATCGCAAAAACGGAAAAGAAAATTAAAATAAAAGAAACAGTCAACGAACAAGTATTTATTTTACAAGATGGTCTATTAATGCAATTTTTCCAACTGGCAAATAGTCAATAAATCATGCATAATGTCGTCTTATTTATAAATGCAAGGTTTTATGTTGTTGACAAGAATAATACGCTATTTTTAACTCTCATCCACTACTTATGCAGAGTTCTGATTACTAAAATTTCTGACAAGAAAAACACAAAGACTCATATAAAGCGAGTTTTAATTTAGATAGATACGTAGTAGTATGACGGTATGTACCTCATTAGAACGCCATTGGCGAATGCAAGAAATTTGTTGGTCCTTGCCATATCTCCCTAGAGCAATAGAAGAATTTGAAGTTCTATATAGCACTAATTAACAAACAAATCAGGATATATTATGTATAGGGCTTATAATTTGGTCCATTGCCAAGCTATAGAATGGTCTAATTTATACTACTCCTAGCTACTTCGATGAAATGCCAAGTAACTCGTACTACGTACTTTAGAATCTGTTCTCGCATTTCATCATCAACTGGTGAAGGTTAATGCACACGGAATTAAAGGCATCTAAATGCCTCAAAAGCAAAGTAGTACTTTTATCCTGTATTACTTAATTCAGGTGCTAGCTATGTCTTGCATTAGGCAAAGCATAAAATATTTTGTGGATTTTACAACTTTTGTGTTTTGACACTAATAGTAGTTTAGTTTTTCATGCTAGTGGGGAGTAAAGAGTGGACATGATGAATTTTGTGAGTTACTTATTAGTTGTTCCTTTTGGTGTAAAAATAGAGATATATAAACATATGTGGTATTGTGCAAAGTGAGATTCTCCATTGTTAATTAAAGAGATCAGTTTCTTAATTAATATATGGTGATGAGATTAATTGATATGCATGTGACTAAACTGACAATGAATTGAAAAGATGTTTGATTGTGTATGTCCATTGGTTGCATGAGAACTTTGAAAATTTGTAGGGAATATTGCCCTTATATATTATAAATAACTGTTCGGTCCTAAAATACCCTCTGCGGGTCCCACATCGCCACGTCACCGAAAGGTCAACAAGTCAACCAACGAATGAGAAGGTGACACGTGGCGGTCAACACTAGAAGATTTGATATTAAGTCAATAATTTGACTAGCCAATGAGATGATGACACGTGGCACATATTTGCCACCCCAGAATTCAAAAACATTACTCGGACACGTCAGCATGACTGATCTGACCAGTCTGGCCCAAAGATACTGTAAATGGCAGGCCCATTTACCAAGACAAGGAAGATTTCCGCCTGACATCTGGCAGGGTACGAAATTACGTATCCTGCTATCGATGTCCTATAAATATGCTGTCATTGTTCATTTCAGGTAACAATTAATTTTCTCTCTCTAGCATTACTTCCAAGATATTCTCTCTGGATTTTCTCTCTCTTCCTACAAATATCTGACTTGACCGTCGGAGGGGCCCCTTTCCGGGAAACCCCCCGGGGCAGTCACGTTTTCTCTCTTGCAGGTCGTCCGTTTAGACCTTCGATTCAGGAGCTCCCTCACTTCGACACTTTTCCAGTCGACCCCTCAAAAAGAACCCCGAAACATTGGCGCCGTCTGTGGGGAGCCCTTTGTTGAATGGTCTACTCCACGAGATCCAAAGATTACATACTTTCGCCATTTTACCTCTCAGCCTACGGGCTCATCTAGTGATCCAGAGATTACTAGACATTTTTTACCTCTCAGCCTATGGGATCATCTAGTGATCCGCCACACACGAGTTCACCCTCAAACGTGTTGGCCTCACTCATTTGTCTAAGTACTGGGGTTTAGTTATCCTCGGAGAATGGATCCTACCAGTGATCGCTCGACATACAAGTTAATCTCCTACATATGTTTGCTACATTGACTAGCCCAAGTTCAAGGGGTATACATATCCCCAAGTACTCGACTCAAAGTACAACGTTTGTGATCATCCATTTTTGCCAAAGGTCAGGGTCGACCTGTTCATAGGCCTCCGAAGGTCAAGGTCGACCTGTTCATAGGCCTCCCCAAGAGAAGGCTTCAAAGAAGGAAGAAAAGAGTTCAAGGCCATCCATTTACGATCTCACAATCATGATCGTCCATTTTTTCAGAGCGAAGATCGCTCAAGGGGCTCCAATCGCCAGCTTCTGGGTCATTCATTCCATGGACGCCTATTTTTAAAATTCTATGGTCACCCAGACATTGGCACCATCATACTTGGTCTTCTACAAGGGGAATGTCTAGCCCCTCGTGGTCGCCCATTTCAGCATTCTTATAGTCGCCCAAGGCAAGGGGCTTCCCCCGTGCACCTTGGCACCATCATACTTGGTCTTCTACAAGGTGCTTGTTTAGCCCCTCGTGGTCACCCATTTCAACACTCTTATGGTCGCCCAAGGCAACGGGCTCACTCCATGCAACTAGGCACCATCTTACTTGGTCTACCCCCAAGGGCTTATTTAGCCCTAGGAGTCGCCCATGTCACTCAAGAAACGACTCGCCATCATAGGGGCTTCATCATCGTACAGTTGGCTAGTACTTGGGCTCTCCCAAGGGCTTATTTAGCCCTAGGGGTTGCCCATTTCACTCAAAAACGACTCGCCATCATAAGGGCTTCATCCCCATACAGTTGGCTAGTACTTGGGCTCTCCCAAGGGCTTATTTAGCCCTAGAGGTCGCCCATTTCATTAAAAAATGACTCGCCGTCATAGAGGCTTCATCCCCATACAGTTGGCTAGTACTTCGGCTCTCCCAGAGGCTTATATAGCCCTAGGGGTCGCCCATTTCACTCAAGAAACGACTCGCCATTACAGGGGCTTCATCCCCGTACAGTTAGCCCTAGAAGGACTCGCCAAAAGGACTCGCCCCGGCTCATTAGCTTCCGAGGAGAGTTGTCTTCAAGATTAAGCACTCGCCCATTCCAGGCCAAGAGGACCCGCCCATGCTCAACAGCTCCTAGGGGGGTCCTCCAAGTTAAGCACTCATCCATTCCAGGCCAAGAGGACTCGCCCATGCTCAATAGCTTCCAAGGGGGTTCCTCCAAGTTAAGCACTCGACATTTCCAGACCAAGAGGACTCGCCCATGCTCAACAACTTCCAGGGGGGTTCCTCCAAGTTAAGCACTCACCCATTCCAGGCCAAGAGGACTCGCCCATGCTCCATAGCTTCCTGGGGGGGGGGTTTCTTCCAAGTTAAGCACTTGCCCATTCTAGGCCAAGAGGACTCGCCCATGCTCAATAGCTTCCAGGGGGCTCCTCCAAGTTCAGCACTCGACATTTCCAAACCAAGAGGACTCGTCCAATCCAGGCTAGAAGGACTCGCCCATTGTAGGCCAAGAGGACTTGCCTAAGCCTCGAGCCATGATGGGAAGGCTCCCAGATGTTTGTTTGGTCCATTGACTCGCCCAAGCCTCGGGCCATGATGGGAAGGCTCCCAGATGTCTGTTTGGCCTGTTGACTCGCCCATGGATCTCATCTTAGACTCTCCCTTCATAGCTCCGTGTTGTGATTACGTCTGTGAGGTATTTTGGCCATATCTCCTTAGTTAGACCTCGTATAAAGATGATTCAAAAGCAAGTGGAAACCTTACAACGAGGGATACAACTTTCATGTTTTGGCCAATTTTCAGAATCTAAACCGAGAGCGGTCGAATTGAGGTATGAAGATGCGATAGTGCACTTGTGCTCGCCCAAGTCGCCATGGCACTCGACTCGCCCAAATGGCGTGGCCTTGGCTCGCCCATAACGTGGGACTTGTACTCGACAATGCCCCAGCATGCCTCAGGGTGGCCAAACGCAGTTGTGCTCGCCCAAGACTGGTTGCTAGGCTCGCCCATCATGGCTTCGTGTTGTGGTTACGGCTGTGCGGTATTTTGTCCATATCTCCTTCGTTAGACCTCGTATAAAAGTGATTAAAAAGCCAGTTGAAACCTTACAACAAGGGCTACAACTTTCATGTTTTTGCCGTTGTCAGAATCTAAACCAAAAGCGGTCAAATTGAGGTATGTAGGTGCAATAGTGCACTTGTGCTCGCCCTAGTCGCCGTGGCACTCGACTCGCCCAAATGGCGTGGCCTTGGTTCGCCCATACTGTGGTGCTCGTACTCGCCAGTTCTCCAGCGTGCCTCAGGGCGGTCTAACAACACAGTTGTGCTCGCCCGACGAATCTGCCTATGCTCTCCCAACATATCGGGCTTATTACACTCGCCCAAGATTGACTGTTGTGCTCGCCCAATAGTGAGCTATTGCACTCGCCCAAATGGCATGACTTCAGCTCGCCCAAAACTCATGGCTAGCCCGAGTGTGCTGGGATGCTATCCTTGTCCAAGTCTCTTCGTCGTCCTCGCCCGTGACCGCCTCGCCAAAGTCCATTTGCTCGCCCATTTCTCCATATGTGTAATACTCGCCTATGTGCACACCGCACATGATCGATGAGGCTTGCTAACATGCTCGCCCAATGCACGTCATTATGCTCGTCCTTTGCTCGATATTGTGCTTGCCCAAGGCACGCCATTTTGACTCGCCCAAGGGTCGTCGTTAAGAGCTCGCCCTCTGCTCGCCAAGGCTGGCTGCTACGCTCGCCCAGAGCTCATTACTTTGACTCGCCCTTCATGTCTCCGTGGGGTTGTTACAACCGTTCGTTATTCTGGCCAGATCTCCCTCGTTAGACATCGTATCGAGATTATTCAAAGACCTGTGAAACCTTTGCAACGATGGCTACGACTTTTATGTTTTGGCCATCTTCAGAATCCAAACCGAAAGTGGTCTAATTGAGGTATGAAGATACGATAGTGCACTTGTGCTCGCCCAAGTCGCCATGGCACTCGACTCGCCCAAATGGCATGGCCTTGGCTCGCCTATAACGTGGGACTTGTACTCGCCAATGCCCCAGCATGCCTCAGGGTGGCCAAACGCAGTTGTGCTCGCCCAAGACTGGTTGCTAGACTCACCCAAAGCTCATCACTTAGGCTCGCCCTTCATGGCTCCATGTTGTGGTTACGGTTGTTCGGTATTTTGGCCATATCTCTCTCGTTAGACCTCGTATCAAGGTGATTCAAAAACCTGTGGAAACCTTATCTCGATAGATACGACTGTCATGTTTTGGACATCTTCAGAATACAAACCGAAAGTGGTCTAATTGAGGTATGAAGGCATGATAGTGCACTTGTGCTCGCCCAAGTCGCCGCGGCACTCGACTCGCCCAAATGGTGTGGCCTTGGCTCGCCCATAACGTGGGACTTGTACTCTCCAATGATCCAGCATGTCTCAGGGTGGCTAAACACAGTTGTGCTCGCCCAAGGCTGGCTGCTAGGCTCGCCCAAAGCTCATTACTTAGGCTCGCCCTTCATGCCTCCGTGTGGTTGTTACATCTGTTTGGGTTTTTGGCTGTATCTCCCTCGTTATACCTCGTATCGAGGTGATTCAAAAACCGGGGGAAACCTTATAATGAGGGCTACAACTTTCATGTTTTGACCATCTTCAAAATCCGAACATAAGGCGGTCGAACTGAAGTATGAAGGTGCGGGAATGCATTTGTACTCCCCCACTTCTCCTCATGTATACTCGCCTATGTCCACATCGCTCATGATGAGGCTCGCTAACGTGCTCGCCCAATGCACGTCCTTATGCTCGCCCAATGCACGTCATTATGCTCGTCTTTTGCTCGACATTGTGCTCGCCCAAAGCACGCCATTTTGACTCGCCCAAGGCTCGTCGTTAGAGCTCGCCGAGCCAACATCAGCAGGCTCCTAGCCAACATCAACAACGACGTATCTTGTGTTTGCTCAACATAGCAGCTACGCTTGCCCATACTGTGGTGCTCGCACTCGCCGGTGCTCCAGCGTGCCTCAAGGTGGTCTAACACAGTTGTGCTCGCCCAAGGCTAGCTGCTAGGCTCGCCCAAAGCTCATTATTTAGGCTCGCCCTTCATGCCTCCGTGTGGTTGCTACAGCAGTTCGGTATTTTGGCCATATCTCACTTGTTAGACATTATATCGAGGCGATTCAAAAACCTGTGGAAACCTTACAACAAGATCTACAACTTTCATGTTTTGACCATCTTCAGAATCCAAGCTTAAAGCAATCAAATTGATGTATAAAGGTGCGAAAATGCATTTCTACTCGCCCAACTCTCAAGATTTATACTCGCCCGGCCTTATGTCTTTGAAGATGGGCTGCCAAGGGCGTGTATAGCCCTCTCACTCGCCTACAAGTCGATTCGTATGCTTACCCAAGGGACGATATTTCTACTCGCCCGGCCATGGGTCTATGAAGATAAGCTTCTAAGGGCATGTATAGCCCTCATACTCGCCTACAAGCTGAGTCATCTGTTTGCTCGACAGACAACCATAGTATGAAGTGCTTGTATTCTGCATTTTTTAAAATTTGAATAATGTAAACTTTACGGCCTTCACTTGACATAATTCGAGGGGCTAAATGTTGGGTCCTAAAATACCCTTTGCGGTTCCCACATCGCCACATCACCGAAAGGTCAACAAGTCAACCAACGAATGAGAAGGTGAAACATGGCGATCAACACTAGAAGATTGATATCAAGTCAATAATTTGACTAGCCAATGAGATGATGACATGTGACACATATTTGCCACCCTAGAATTCAAAAACATTACTCGGACACGCCAGCATGACTGATCTGACCAGTCTGGCCCAAAGATACTGTAAATGGCAAGCCCATTTACCAAGACGTGGAAGATTTCCGCCTGACATCTGACAGGGTACGAAATTACGTATCCTGCCATCGATGTCCTATAAATATGCTGTCACTGTTCATTTCAGGTAACAATTAATTTTCTCTCTCTAGCATTACTTCCAAGATATTCTTTCTGGACTTTCTCTCTCTTCCTGCAAAAATCTGACTTGACCGTCGAAGGGGCGCCTTCCCGGGAAACCCCTCGGGGCAGTCACGTTTTCTCTCTTGTAGGTCGCCCGTTTAGACCTTCGATTCAGGAGCTCCCTCACTTCGACACTTTTCCAGTCGACCCCTCAAAAAGAACCCCGAAACAATAACGAAATATAAAACGTTGATGATAAATAAATAAAAGTAATATCAACTATAGACTCCGAGTAAATATGATACTCCATACATGCTTGATTACCAGTGGGTTTGTTATGAGGTTGACTCAATATGAGGCCACCTCTATAAATTACCATGACGTCAGTATGACATCAAGCTTATTTGAGGCGCTTCACATTTAGGTCGCCTCACATGAGTTTTTTTTGCTTTACCATATTCTGAAGATCATTTACAAATAATGATAATAATATTAAACATTTGTTGTTTGCAAGGGGTGATGTAGTGTCTATTAGATGCTTGCAAGAGAAATTCCCTCACTTTTCTCAAGCTTTTGGTTTAAAAGCTAATCTATATAAAATCTAAGTGTATTTTGGAGGTGTGAGTGATCGGGAGAGGTCTCTTATTTTGGATATGTGCTTGGTTATTCAGTGGGAGAGCTACATGTGAAGTATTTGGACGTGCCTTTGTCAAGTAAAAAATCTGCAAGTTGCTCAATGCAAGATGCTTATTGAGAAAATCACAGCTAGAATTAGGACATGGGCCGCTAGATATTTGTCTTATGCTGGCAGGTTGGAATTAACCAGATCAGTCATCTATGCATGGCATGCAGGCATACTGGAGCCAGTTGTTTGTACTACCACAGAAGGTTCTCAAGCTTGTGGAGGCTGCTTGTAGGAGTTACTTATAGTCTGGAGAGGTCCATATCACTAAGAAAACTTTGGTGGCATGGGATAAAGTGTCTTTACCCAAGTCCGTTGGAGGTTGTAATCAGCTAAACTTGAAGCTTTGGAATCAAGCTGCAATTTGCAGGTTGTTTTGGGCTTTGAGTTTGAAGCAAGATAAACTGTGAATCCAGTGGATCCATGCGTATTATGTAAAAAGCAGAAACTTTTGGCAAATGGAACCTCCTGCTCAGTCCTCATGGATGGTTAGGAAGATCTTTCAAAGCTAGGAAGCATGTGGGTACTATTGGAGGGTGGACTAGTGTTACCTAGAATGGAAAATTCTCTGTCAAAAATTCTTATCAAAAGCTGTTGCGGCAGCTTGAGAAGGTCCATTGGAAGAACTTGTATGCTCAAGTGCTGCTGCACCAAAGGCCACATTTATATTGTGGCTTGCTCTTATTCAGAAGTTAAGAACTAAAGAAAATATGGCAGCTTGGGGACTTGGGGAGTCATTACAGACACAACTTGTGTTTTGTGTGAATCCGAGTCTGAAACTTTGGCTCACTTGTATTTCTAGTGTCCGTTTACCCGGGACATCTGGAAGAAGATTCTGAGTTGGTTGCAAATTGATTGGCAAATTCTGCGATGGAATGCAGAATGTACTAAGTGTTAAAACAGGTGAGGAAGAATTAGACTACAATTGCTAGTGTGCTGAAGATGTGTTTTGCGCACATTGTTTATGTTGTGTGGATTGAAAGAAATATGATAATTTTTCAAGGGAAACAGATGACAACTCAAGCACTGATCAAGTAGATTCAAGGGCAGGTGTTTGTTCGAGCTCGAAAGAATGTTACGCTTATGCATTTCCTTGAGAGTTTACCAGTGTATGTGCCTTAGATGGTTGTATGATTGTGTTACCATTTTCTGTTGTAGCAGGTGTGTGTGGAGCCTAAGTGATAATACCCTTCCTAGAAGGTGAGCATCATTTTGGTACCACTCCATGTACTACAACAGAAAACACCTATCACATCAGTCCTACGACAGCGGCTCCGTGTTAGCCGCTGTCGTTGATATGAAATTAATGAAAAAAATAAAAATAAATAAAAAAACTATACCTATGACAATGGTCGATTCAGAGCCGCTGTTGTATATGCATATATGACAGCAACTCTAAGTCGACGCAGTAATAAATGTTGTTTTACAACGTGCGAAAGGCAGACGATGTCTTAAATATATTAAAAAAGAAAAGAAAGAAGACGTAGGGTCATCTTCTCGACCTCACCAGGCCAACACCTTCTTAGCAACACCACACAAACTTTCCATTGCTCACTCGACCTTCCCATTGTCACTCTCCCATCCCATTTTCGCCATTTGCAAACCCTCACCCCCGCAACTTATCTCTGTCCTCCTCCATTGCTTTCGTCATTCGCAATCCCTAACTGAATAAATTGCGAGCAAGATTTGCTTTGGTTTAGGTCAGTTCTTGTTCATCTCACTATTATTTCACTTTCATACAAAATAAGTTCCCACCTATTTATCCCGTTCTAAGAATTAAACAATTTCAATTCCATATTAATTTTGCAATTGTAACTTAACCCAAAAAAGCATACCCAGAAGTTCTACCCAAATCAGCCCAAATTGTTCCTTCAAAGTAGGGTTGTACAATAGAATCTGTATAAGACCATTCGAGCCGAAAATCCGAATCGACAATAATATCCGAAAAAACGAATATCCGAATTTTTGTAGGCCTAGAAAAAGCTGACCCGGCTCGATAACCCGACTGAACTTTAACCCGAAAATAGCGGGTTAGGGTTGAGATTTTCGCCCCGAAACATTAAATGGGTCGACCTGGTTGACCCGAAACTTTAAATGGGTTAGGTTAAGGTCGAACTTTACAACCTAAAAATAACATGCTCAACCTGATTATTAAAAAAATAAAAATAAAAATAAAATAATAATGGAAGAAAAAAATGCAAAAGAAGGGAAAATGAAATGGCCTAAAGGCCCCAAAAATAAAATGGCCCAAAGCCCCCAAGCCCACCACCGTCCATATCAAAATCAGGAAGCCTAAGCTAAAATTCTCAACCCTAATATCAATAATTCTTCATTTCATCTCCTCCTCTCTCTCATTCTCATTTCATCTTTGTTCAACTCTTTTTCACAGTATGTATCTCTTTCACCCATTGTTTATTTGTGTTTGATAATGTTTTTCATCTTATCTTTCCTTAATTTATAAATGTTCATTCTTTGTTTTGTTTCATTCTTTTTTTCGTGATTTTTTTTTCGTTCTTCGTTTTATTAACTGTTTTTCTTTGCTGATTTTATCTCTTCTTCCAGTTCAACCGATCTGAACGACTCACTTTTGAATTAATTCACCACCGGTAATATTTCTCATTTCTCTCATCTCTGATTTCATTTTTGTTAGTTTTTATTAGTGATGTTTGCATGTCTGATTTCATATAATTCAATTGTTAATTGTTATCAGTTGTTGTTTCTGATTTCATATTTAGGGTTTGGATTTTCTGATTTCTTACTAGTTTAGGGTTTTGACTTGACTTGAATTTTTGGATTTCGATTTATTATTATTATTATTATCTTGTTCTAACTTATTATTTGTGAAATTGAAGGTGACAGATTAAGAGAGATCAAGCCCACAACAATCTGATTTCGGCCACATGAGTCAGCATGTTTTGTTGATTTGCACTTGTAATTTGTAGGATAGGACTTCAGTGTTTGTAATACTTATAAGGTGAATCTTGGTGTTGTTAATTATGAGTTTTGGGTGATGTTCAATCTACTTAATATTGAAGTTTACTCTGTTTTAGAGTTATATTTTGATTACCAATAGAATCAGTTTACAGTTCAAGTAAAATTATCAAAGTGTATAAAAATTTCAGGTTAAGCAGGTAGATCAGGTCGACCTGATCTGTTACAGATCAGGTTCAGGTCGCACTTTTTAACCTGTTTAGTAAACAGATCAGGTTCAGGTTGAGTTTTTGAACCTGTTTGGTAATCAGTCCAAGTGGGTTGAACCCGAACCCGACCCAACCTAATCTGTTTGCTAGGCCTAAATTTTTGGATATCCGAAATTTCAGATATCATAAATTACTACCCAAATTTTCAGATATCCGTTCGGATATCTTCAGATATCTAGTTTTGAACAACCCTTCTCCAAAGCCTCAATTTCGTAAACTGAAGATTCATCTCATCAAATTCCCAAATGGGTGATGCTAGAAGACCCAGTTCAGACTCAAAATTATTTTGTAGGGTTATGGGATAGATTACTGACTTTGACCTCAATTGTGTTCAATTGTGTGCAGTTAGCGAGGAATTAAAGAGACAGGCTTCATGAACCGGTGAAAGAAGAGTTCCTAAATAAATAAGCTTTATTGAGGTAAGATCTTTGTTGTTCTGGGTTTGTGATTTAGTGGGTTGTAGTGAAGAAATTTACGAGTTTGGACTTTGTTGTGCGAAATTGTAAGTAAAACTTGCTCAATTTGGTTGATTCTAGGTCTGAGCTATTGATATTCTGAAAATATTGGGTGTTTGAATATGTATTGTTGTTGCGTTTAGATTATACTCGTGGATTGGTTGAGTTTGTTTGCTGGGTCTGTGTTCAGATTATACTCGTGGGGATATTCTCTTAGCTGAAGTACTGAATCTTGTATCATGAGCTGTTATATATATAAGCTTATTGTTGCATGTATTAATTGGAAAAAGTGTCTTACAATCATGTGCTAATTAGATGAATAATACTTTGCAGTGAAGCTATCTTTGGTCTGGAGATCCCTTTGTATGATGTTTTATATTCCTTCATGGCATCTTTTTTGACTAATGTTTTTAGGTTAGTAGAACGGAGAATATCGAGGTACCTCTAAGGGCTACTTGCATTGAGGCAACTATGCGAACGTAGGGTTTTACTACATCCCGTAGATTTTTTGCCATTGGAAAAATTGGCCCTAATACACATGATAGGTGTCCCGATTCAGTCAATTATTGCTTATTGTAGACACCATAATCGGTTCTCATCCACTGGCACCGCAACGCCTGATGACGATGGTAAAGGAATAACATGGACGTAAGTAGAAAAAGACATTGCTCGGAAATCTAGACCAAACTCCTTGAAACCTCAGTCTTTGGCTAGCCCTTGTTATAAGGATTTCAACGCCTTTGCCCTTGCCTCAATCAGGTTCCCGGATCAAGAGTTATCGTGTCTCAAAGATTTGGGTCAAAACCGCTCAATCCCGACCCCCTGGGTCAGTCTAAGGGCAATTTCGTAATTTACTGAGCACAAAAGGTCAAAAAACCCTAGACACGCGGGCGCCTCTGGCCCCAGCTGCTGACGCTGTCAGTTCGGCGGCGAGCGCGTGACAGCGGGGGCCCTCAGGGCAGCCGCTGAGCTCCAGCGGCAGCCGTTGGGCTCCAGCTGCCTTTCGGCTGACCGCCGGGCCTGTTTTTTGGCTGGGCCGAGTTTTAGCGCCGGGCTTCTTACCCTAAGCCCCTAATTCCGTCCCCTAACTCTATAAATACTCCTTTTCACCATCTTTTAAGGGAGGTTGGTCAGTTTACAATTTTGAGAGTATTGAGAGCACAAATTCCCCCAAATAATAGGGAATTCAGATTTTGAAGACTCAAGCAAGCCATTGCACCCAACCTAACACCCAATATTGAAGAGCAATTACAATTCTACTAGTCCCGTTCGAATAGAACGTCCGGGTTAACCATCTTGAGGGCCTAAATCCTTTATTAAATCTCTTGTTTATTGTTTATAATCATGTTTTATTTAGCTTTTGATTATGGTTGAATAAATTTGCATGCCTGGGTCCTTGTAAATAATTATGCATGATTAGCTTAATTTAAAGTTCGCATCATTTTATTAGTTTATGCAAGTTTGCATCTTTCTTATAGTTTGTGCATGCATGTAGTAACCCCCTAGGTTTAGTTTAGCATAAAGTTAATATTTTTGCATTGCTCTTCCTTTGAAGTTACTAACAAATTTATTGATGTGCATATGCAATGCTTGGCGCATTTAGCAAAGTGTGGTAGGTTGGAGCATTAAATTATTGCTCTTATCTCTTATTTGTGTTTGATAATAGTATGCATGCAAATTGGATATAAATTGTGCAAAGTGATAACATAGGTAATTTGGTTGACTTTAACCCGCCTAATTAATTTAGGATCTTGGACGACCGGGTTTATATGGAACCATATAGCATAGATAAATATTTGACATGGATAGGCTTAGTAGAGGCCGTTAATTCGGGCGATTTAGATGAGATTTATTTTGTTTATTTCGTACCTACACCCCCGAACTCAATATTTCGCCCCATGGGTATGAGTCAATTCCCAATAGGAATTGGGTGCACTTTTTGATGGTTTCCAATTGTTTCCTTAAAAATTGGTGGCGGCTTCATTACTTGTAAATTGTTATTCCCCGTTATAATTTAAATTGCATATGACGTATTATTTAAGAACCATTAATTCCAACTAAAAAACACCGCGAGGTTAAGCGCCAGAAAGGCCAGGGTTCTTACAGTGGTGACTTCACTGGGGATAATTAACAAGAGGGTGTAATTCGAACACCTATCCATGTCAATAATTTATTTTAGCTATTTGGTTCAACTACCGTATATGTTTATTTTCTTTGCTTTGCATCCATATCATTCATATTTCATGCGTTATCATCGCTAGATGTCGAAAGACATCACCACACCATAAACAGGAATTATCCTTTGGAGTATTGTCTATGACTTAGGCCGATGACCCACTAGGTCCTAATTACCTTTGCACATAGTCGTGTTCCACCCCATGGCATTTACATGTTTCCATTCGAGATGTGTAAAACGATACGTTTAGTTTTACTATGCATCCCATAGATGGCGAAACGCATCCGGTCGTGTGTTACCTTATCCAACCATAGATTATTTCAAAATATTGCATTTAGTCCCATAGTCCATATCAAGGTGCTAATTGATTTACTTGCTATATTGTGATTGAATGTTTCCTTGCTATGTGATTAGTTTCCATAGAATATTAGGACTAGATCCCCCCTTAGGATTTTCTTGAGTCCTGTTTAGGGAAGGGTTTCCTTTTGTTTGCTTGTGCGTTTTTGTCAAGTTTACAAATAGAGTCTAGGACCTTTTCTTTTTAGGAAGTAGAATCCTTGTATGACTCCGATGACGCTAGTGACCATAATAAAAAGACGTCCTTTTCCATATGAATTAGATTGCTTGCAAATAATATATTCCCGTCAATGATCTTTCACAAAATAAAAAAAAAGAGTCTTGCTTTATTCTATATGCAAGTCAATAGTATATTTTCCTTTCTTAAATTAGGGAATTTTATCCCATACGCAAGTCAAGAGTACATTTTCACATATTTCTATAAAGTCGAAAAGATCATTGACTAGAATATGCTATTTACATAAAATCGTGTCTTTCCTAAAATCACCATGTTGAGGATTAATATTAGATTCTCTTCCCACATTTGTTTTAAAATAAAATCTTTCTTCTGTGGAGTTTTCCATTTACTTCTTGTTTTCTTAAGCGGGCCTTTTTATGTCCAGAATTGGTAGGAGTAAAGATCACGGTCCTAAGAAGTGGGAGAGGGATGAGTCCAACAAGAGATTGATCCGCAAGTTGTCGTTCGAACCTTCATCGCAAGCACAGTTTGTGGGCCCCATTTGGCTCGATTAACTTCGCACACCACCATTATCACCTCAAGCCTCGCCACCTAATTCACCAAAGTCCATTATGTCTGGAGATATTGAGAAAACCACAGACCAAAAGATGGATGACCTTTTAGCCCAATTGGTTGCCATGAATGCTAGATTCACTGATATGGAAGCCCGTGTCGCCAAGTTGGATCCCTCTACTAGGGACGATGATGAGCCCAAACCAAATGAGGATAAGACTGAGCCCTCCACTAAAGAGGTTCAAGAACTACAAACTAAGCTGAACAGGCTTGAGTCCGTTCTAGGTAAGAGTCGTGTCTTTAATGACATGATCATCAATTCTGAAGGCTATGCTCCCCATGCCAAGGGAAAATTGCCCACTAAATTTTCCATGTCTGAAGTTTCCACGTTTAAAGGGACCGATGATCCACAAGATCACATTAGGGCTTTTACCACTGCATTGGGCCTTAGAGTCATTGAGCACGAGCTATATATTCATCTCTTTCCCCAAACTTTGGACCCTGCTATTAGGGCCTGGTTCTTCAAATCGCCCACCCAAAAGCTATAGAAGTGGGAAGACTTATCCACTTTGTTCCTGGAGAGATATGCTGACAATATCTTGCCTCCCATGACATTGAGAGAATTGGACATCACCAAGCAAGGTGACAAAGAAGGATTCACCAATTTCATAAGAAGATGGAGAATTAAGGTTGCTGAAATGATTGATCGCCCATCTGAAAGAGATCAAATTAGAATCCTAGTCCAGAACTTGGCATATGAATACCGCGAGCACATGAAGTTTCAACCCATAACCACTTATGCCCAACTAACTGAAGTAGGCATGGCCATTGAAAATGATCAACTCCAAAGAGGGAAGAACAAGGTCACTCACAATAACAACACAAGTGGTTTAGGATAAGAAATACACTAATACCAATCATGCCTCCACAAGTAGAGGAAATGAAGTGAACGCCATTGCTGACAGGCGTCCAAGGGATGCCTTATGTCAAAGCCATAGACAAATTAGTCAAAGGAGACTATCTACACCCGATTGGGCCTACCCCTGATCCACCCATGGAGAAAAGATCGCCATACTAAAACGAGTCCGCATTTTGCAAATATCATAAGGGTCATGGACATGATACCGAAAAGTTCTACACTCTCAAGAAGAAAATCCAAGATCTGTTCGACAATGGCACCATACCATTGCCTAAGGACGCACCACCGCTCAGTAGCAATAATAATCCCCTCGGGAGCTCTTTTCTGATTGATGTAGAAGAAGGGTTTGATCCATCCTATCTGATCACTCCTGTTGGGCAGGTCATACCACCATACCCAAGCCCAAGGTCCACGCTAGACATTTGTGGCCTTTGGGATAGTTATGAAGAGTATAATGGACCTTATACTGATCCTGAAGATGTGTTGACTCCTCAAGTCCACGACATACCCAATGACAAAGCTTGATATGATATCTCCGACGATGAGAAAGAAGAAGATGACAAAGCTCTGAACTACCTCACAAGATCAGAGCGCTAGTTAAGGCCCAAAAATATCTACATGGATCCGTCTCAAATCCAACTCGTAGAGCCTGTAACAATCCCCAATAGGGATCCAACCCAAAGAGAAGTGACTAAGGAAGATGATGGAACCAACATCCTTAGACAATTGCAAAGGACAAAAGCCGGCATATCTATCTGGCAATTGTTGACCACTTCTATCACTCATAGAAGGGTCGTATTAGAAGCTTTGAATGCAACCACTATTTCTCCAAATGCTACTCCCGAAGATGTTAACCTCCTGGTCCAAGGGAAGTCATCCACACCTGTCACCTTTTCTGACAAGGACCTTCCACCTGAAGGTATCCACCACAACAAAGCCCTTTATCTGACTGTAATTTGTCAACAAAGACAAGTCCCCATGACTTTAGTTGACAATGGCTCTGCTGTAAATGTATGCCCCTTGAGGACCGTTGAACACCTCAAAATAGACTGCAACAATCTCGCGCACTCCGCACAAGGGCTAAGGGCTTACGACAATTCCAAAAGAAACGTCTTAGGCACATTTTCCATGAATATCAATATTGGGCCAATCGAGAAAATGGTCCAGTTTCACGTCATTGACATTCCAGCCACCTTCAATATACTTTTAGGAAGACCTTGGTTGCATGGGCTAAATGTTGTAGCCTCGACCCTTCACCAAAAGGTAAAGCTATCCCTAGCAGAATCCACACTGGAAGTCAGTGCTGATACCATGGTAGCCTAGATAGAAAAATCTCCAGTCCTAAAGATAGAGCATAATGAGCAAGATGAAGAATTATGGGGCTTCGAGAAGATAGCCTTCATAGAAACGATAGAGCCCACGCTCAATGTGAATACTCTACTTAGAAAGCAAGGTCACTTTCCAGGCACCACTCTAGGTCCTCACCCCAAGGTAGCCCAATCCTCCTAGAACACCCGGATAAAAAATGATCTATTTGGGCTAGGGTACAAGCCCACAAGGCAAGAGATCCGAGCTTACATATCCAAGGAAATGGCTAGAAAAAGAGCCCGCGCGGCCAACAAGCCCGTTCCACATAGCATGGATCCCTATCCCCTTACTCTCAATGGCAATTTCTCTAAGAAGGCGATCTGTACCCCTATTACGGATTCCCAGAACCATACACGATCAACGAAGTTCTAGTTCTGGGCTTTGAGGCATTTCAAGACTGTTTCACCATGAGTGAAGACACACCAATACCTCTCAAAGAGGACCAATACACTAAAGATTGGGCTAATGACATGGCACCCAATGACTTTGGGCTATTATTCGGCGAAGAGCGTCGCCAATATGACGAGGCAACAAACAAGGTTCCCCTTACTGTGCTTTTTAATGAAGGATTCGACCCGTCCAAGCTGATCTCCCCAATCGGGCCTGACCGTGTCACCTGGAAGCACGAGACGAAGTAGACTCCAGTCGAGGAAGCCAAGTACAAGTTCACGATTCGCAATGGTCCTTCAGAGAGGCGCAATTCTGATTCTGAGTCTGATTCCGAGTCCGAGTCTGATTCTGGGTCTGTTATCCTAGAAGAGACTCCATCATTAGTGATGACCTCATTGTTGTATTGTCCGCTTCCATTAATATTATGAGTGTCGATTTTGCTTACTCGGATTGCCTCATTGCTAATAATTCAGAAGACATAACGGAATTGCCAAAAGAAGTCATTAAAGCATTAATCGAACATGAGCAAAAGAGTTCAATAGTCGAAGAACCAGAGACAATAAATATTGCAACTAATGATGAGCCTCGCCACGTGCAAATATGTTTGTCTTTAACCTCTAATGAACGCGAATAATTCGTAACACTCCTAAACAATTATACGGATGTTTTCGCCTGGTCCTACAAGGACATGCCCGGTATAGACCGCAACATTGCCCAACACACCATCCCATTAAAGGCCGACTGCAATCCAGTCAAATAAAAGTTAAGAAGAATGAAACCAGAATGGGCTCTTAAGATCAAAGAGAAAGTCGAAAAACAACTTGATGCAGGCTTCATAAGAGTGGCCAATTACCTCGACTTGGTAGCCAACATCATCCCAGTCCCAAAAAAGGACGGACGGGTGCGAATGTGTGTGGATTTTAGGGACTTGAACAAAGCAAGCCCAAAAGACGACTTTCCATTACCCCATATAGATGTTCTGGTAGACAATACCACTGGACATGCCCTCCTATCTTTCATGGACGGGTACGCGGGATATAATCAGGTCCTGATGGCCAAAGAGGATGAAGAGAAAACCACTTTCATCACGCAATGGGCCACTTATTGCTATACTGTAATGCCATTCGGGCTTAAGAACGCAGGGGCCACATATCAAAAACCGCGACAACCCTGCTCCACGATATGATGCTTAAAGAGGCTGAAGTTTATGTAGATGACATGATCATAAAGTCCAAAGAGAGGGAAGGGCATCTAACCTCACTTCAAAAGTTCTTCGATAGACTTAGAAAGTACAACATGAGGCTTAATCCTAAAAAGTGCACATTCGGAGTTACATCTGGTAAACTTTTAGGATTTGTGATAAGCACCAGAGGAATAGAGATTGATCCATCTAAGATCAAGGCCATAATGGATATGCCACCACCAAAGACAGAAAAAGAAATAAAAGGTTTCCTAGGGAGGATCCAAGACATTAGCAGGTTTATTTCCAAGTTAACTATCACCTGCGAGCCTATATTCAAGAAAATTAAAAAAGAGGTAAAACGGAATGGGACGAACAATGCCAAAAAGCCTTTGACAAAATTAAGGCCTATTTGTCCGAACCACCCGTGTTAGTATAGCCCACTCCGGGCATACCTCTAATTCTCTACCTTACTGTCACAGAAACGTCGATAGGGCCATGTTAGCCCAAGAAATAAACAAGGAAGAGAAGGTCATCTACTATGTGAGCAAGAAGTTCCTAGAATACGAAACCCGATACTCGTCTCTAGAAAAAACATGCTTAGCCTTGGTCGCGACGACCAAGAAACTACGATATTACATGCTCCAACATACGATCCACATAAGATCGAGGGAAAATCCTCTAAAATACATATTTGAAAAGCCCATACTGAATGGTAGAATAGCCAGATGGACCGTCCTCCTATCAGAGTTCGACCTCAAATTTGAACACTAAAAGGCCATCAAAGGAGATGCTATCTCGGAATACTTAGCCGACCAAGCTATACACGAGCTCGATCGCAAAGAAGAATACCACTTCCCAGATGATAGGGTTATGACCTTAGATACCGAGACTTGGCAACTCTGTTTTGATGGAGTATCTAACCAAAAGGGTTTTGGAGTAGGAGTACTAATAGTATCCCCTGATGGTGCACATACACCTATTTCAGTCAAGTTAGACCACAAAGTCACCAACAATGGCGCAGAGTATGAAGCTTGCATAATAGGATTGCAATCCGCCATAAGCCTTGGCATTAAGACGCTTCGAGTCTATGGGGGCTTATAATCAATCAAATTTCCAAAGTATGAAAAGTCAAAAGTGAATCCTTGGCACTCTACCAGGAATATTTAGACAAGATCATAGTGTATTTCAACCAAATACACTTTCAATACCTTCCACGAGAAGATAATCAATTTGCAGATGCCTTGGCCAAATTAGCAAGCATGATCAATACACCCGATACCATTCGAATGATGCCTATTTGTGTACAAAGAAGGTCCGAGCCTTCATACTGCGACGCCTGGAAGTGTTCCATGACGAGGAAGATGAGTGGTACATCGATATAAAGAATCTACTCGTTTATCAGCTTTACCCTCCTGATTCTAGTCCTACAGCCCAAAAAGCGCTTAGAAGGCTCGCAGCCCAATTCATAGAGGTACAAGGTCAAATATACAAGAAAACCCCAAACGGGATTAATCTCTTGTAATTAGGCACCGAAATGACCCATAAGGTCTTAAGAGATGTACATGGAGGAGTCTGTGGACCGCACATGAACGGTATGATGCTATCTAGGAAGATAATAAGGCTTGGTTATTATTGAACAAAAATGGAAAAAGATTGTTGTGAATTTGTCAAAAGATGCACACAGTGTCAGACACACGCAAATCTACAACACATGCCACCAAGCCCATTATATACCTTCACCTCACCTTGGCCTTTCTCCACTTGGGGAATAGATATCATTGGCAAGATAACCCCAACAGGAAAAGGGGGACATGAATATATTCTAGTCGCAATTGACTACTTTACTAAATGGGTTGAAGCGCGATCATATGCAAAGCTCAAAGCAAAACATGTGGTCAAATTCATCAAGAATAATATAATAGCTAGATACGGGGTTCCCAAAGAAATCATTAGTGATAATGGGTCACACTTCATGAAAGAAGTAATTGAGCTCCTGGCCCAGTTGAAGATCCAACATCGAAAGTCGTCTCCCTACAGACCACAAACAAATGGTGCAGTAGAAGCAGCTAACAAGAATATCAAGAAAATCATCGAAAGAATGTCCGAAAATTATCATGATTGGTCCGACAAGTTGCCATTTGCACTTTGGGGTTACAGGACATCTATTCACGCATCGACGAGAGCAACACCATACTCCCAAGTATATGGGATGGAAGTCGTGTTACCAATCGAGTTAGAGGTCCCATCTCTACGGATCATCTTGGAAAGTCAAATTCCAGAAGTGGATTGGGTCCAAGCCCGCTATGACCAATTAGTCTTACTAGATGAAAAAAGGTTGCCAGCTTTACACAATGTGAGGATCTATCAAAAGAGACTAACAAAGCATTTCAACCAAAGGCTCAAAATGAGAGACCTCAAAGTTGGAGATCTAGTACTTAAAGAAGTAAGGGTCAATGTCACTCACCCAAGAGGCAAGTTCAGGCCCAACTGGTCAGGTCCGTTTCTCATTACAAAGATCCTAACAGGTGGAGCTGCAAGATTGGCAGATTTGGACGGGATTGAGTTTAGTCAATGGATAAACATGGATCAACTAAAGAGGTTCTATGCTTAGCCAAGACACCCAATATAGCACTTTCGAGAGGCGCACATAAGGAAAAAAAAAGAAGAGGGATTTAATGTTAAAAAACACACGGATAAGAACTACGAGCGGCCTGATTCCCCTAAAAGGATATGTAGGACAACCCAATTGCAATTGGGCCCGACCCCTTCATCATTTTCGCGTTCAAAAGTTGTTAAAAGTAAAAATAAAATTCGAGTTGCAATATTAAAACAAAAATGAGCATGTCTCCATAAATAATAATAAAGTCCATTACAAAAACTTGGCAATTCCAAAGTAATAAAGCGAAAAATTAAATCTAAGTCTAAAAAGGGGCACATCACCCTTATTGAATTTAAAGCAAAATAAAAGGCAATCCTAAGCTAGACATGCTCCAAAAGAATATATTTTTTAATAGACTACTCCGTAGCTTCGGTAGTAGGGCCCGCATCCTCCATAGGCTCATCCGCTTTTGGGCCTTCTACTTCCCGTTCCTTGGGAGCCCATCTCTCTCGAACTAAAGGTTCTTCTTCTTCAACCTCCATTAGAGGTGTGCTTGAAGACGACTCATGATCATTGGCCCGAATTTGGGGCTCCACTTGCGGCTTGGTAGTGATCTTTTCCAAGGCTTTCTTAGCCTTCGGGTTGAGGATGCCCCTCACATGCTTCACTCCCTTTTTCTTACCCTTCCCTTTAGGGTCATTAGGGTTTGAGAGTCTTAAGCTAGCTTTGACCGATTGGGCTTTAAGATCATTTTGTTCGGATTTCCTACATGCACGACGACCCTCTGCGGTCTTGTAATTCATCCAAGCCTCATAAGTCGAAGATATGGCCGTGGGGGCCTTGATTTGAGGAATAGTCCACTTTGGACGGCGATCCCATGCACACTCCCATGCTAATCGTCAAGGCACGCGTAGTAGGAGCAACACTGTCCTTTTGTGGGATAATTTGGCGTTTCCCATATTGCCGCATGATACGGCTGGGAAATATGTAAGTTGAGTTATGAAGGCCAAGGACTTGGTAATATCCCGTTTCCTTGCTACATCCGATTGCGGATTTTAGACCCCACCACTTGACGGTCCATTGTAGCAAAGGCCATGCCTTGAGGTACCCGTGCCACTCATCAATGGTAGATTCATAGTAAAGCCTCCGGCGGGCGGCAAATTGCTTCGGTTGATATTTGAGAGCATTAGCGGGCCTCTCAATGAAGCACATATGCTCAAGAAACCATATCTACAAACACAAAAAAGAGGCAAAACATACTCCTATAAAGTTAAATATCCATTAAAGATTCAAACTTTAGTTTTCAAAGCAAATTATTCAAAGCACTCACTTGAAGGAGAAGAGGGCTTCCCGTCCATCCACCGAGCGATGGCTCTTGTTTCTTACGGTCCAAGCAAATTAAGGTTTCACCAAGAACAAGAGATATAGGGTTAAAATCGTTTCGGATTTGTTCAACAATTCTAAGAATGCAAGTTTTACCATTATTACCTCCACCAACAAAGAGGTACCTATGTAAGAGACATAATATAAAAGCGCGCTTATAATACGTCTCACCCATCACATCATGGTTATCCCTTACCTTGGGGAAGAAGATATCAATTACACCATTGAGTTCTAACTCACCACTCCTAGCAATGGAGGATGCTTGTGTTGGTGATACGCCAAAATACCTTTTATAGTAGCCTTCAAGGTTTGCCCCGAGCCATGGAGTGGCGGGAGCTTGATCATGAGGGAACCCAAGGATGGCGGTAAATTATTCAGGAAGCGGACATAATTCATTGTACCCAAATCGAAAGGCATGGAGTTTGTCATCCCAAAACTCAACGGCAGCCTCAAAGGAGGTTCCAGACGATTTGAACTTGCTTCAGGTGGAAGAGAGCATTCAAGTGGAAAGGCACAAGTCTCATCCTCTCTTCGGGGCTCATGGATTGTAACCACTTGTCAAATTTAACATCAAAGCTTTTCATGGCTGAAATCTAAATTAGTTAGGGGGTTTCTCTCTCTAAAAGCTCTCTATTGCTAGAAGATTATGAAGGTGATGTCCCAAAATCGGACTAACCCAAGGCTTATATAGGGCTCGCACGAAAAAGACGAAAACATAAGGCAACCCTTCGAAAAGGGGCTTCAGCGGCCCATGGGACAGCCGCTGAAGGCTCAGCGTCCCCGATAGAGAAGCCCAGGCCCAACGGCCCAGCCGCTGAGCTTCAGCGTCACGCCGTCGAGCCCCAGCGGCTAGCCGTTGGAGCCTGGCGACCCCTCTTTTCTCGCCCCGCTGCTCTGCGTGTGCCGCTGGACGCCTCCCTTTGGCCGCCGGACCCTTTCTCGAGACAAGTCCCCTTCTTCTCCGATTTTGGACACTTTCCTCAACCGTTTTGGACTCAAATTTGGCTCTTTTTCCTATTTCCACTATTATTTCTATGTTGTATTATTTCCTTATTATTAATGGAAACTCCACAATTTCCTTATTTTCTTTTTGGATGATTATCATCTTTTCTTTTTCATCTCTTTTTTATTCATCCATTTTACTTATTATTTTCATTTCATTTTTTTTTTCACGTCTTTCCTTTTTTCATTTTTTTAGGGGGGATAGGGTACACCCAATTTTAACTTTTGGTTGTACCATTTTTTGCTAAATGGCTATTACTTGCGCTTTTGCTTGACTACTTGTGCATTTGCATTAGCCCAATTATCTGCAGGGACCAATAAATAAGCAGGCAATATTTACAAGCAAAGTCCGAATGTTTGCTCAAGACAAATGTTCAAAATGTATTTCACACAAATACATTATCATAAAAATCATCACTCGCATCAACATCCGTGCGGGGCACCTCAAAGTGGTCCTCCGACCTCCGCGGCTCATCACCATAGACCGACGCCACAAACTGGCTAGGGTTAAAGGAAGAATGTCGGGCATGCTCCCGGTATGAACTCCCTTCCCCAGCATAACTCGAATCATACCCCCACGAAGAACGAGGAGGCATGGTAGGCATCATAGGAGCAGGAACCGGGGGCTGGTAGTAGAGACCACTATACGAAGGATACCTCGCATACCCGGGATAAGAAGGATACATCGGCATAGGCATAGGAGCAGGCTCCACATGCGGAGTCATCCTACTCCCACCAGGACGGTCCGTTCCGATGTGCAGGCACCCTCTCTCTCCTAGGACTCTCCCTCCGAGGGCTCCTCTCCCTAGAAGGACTACGCTCAGGAGAGCTCACGACCTCATCATCCGACAACACTACCTGTCGTGACCGGCGAGGAAGGGGTCGACGGTACTCAACCTGTAGCCCAGAAAGTATAAGATACATTTCTCAAAACATGCAACTTTGGAAATGCAAAATCAAGTTTACCTTGTCCAAGTCCGCTCTTGAGCAAGTACCCTTCGAGAGTGCTCGGGATATCCAAGACTTCATGACGTGCATCATCTTGAAGACCTTCTCGGTCTGCTCACGATCAAGCTACACAAAGGAAAGTTAGTACAAGCATACAAAACGGTAAAGTATCGTACACTTCGGTAAAAATTACGAATTTACCCCTGGATGCCCAACGGGAAGAGGAAGGCCCTGGATGTCCTCATAAAGGTCCTCCATCATGGGGATTTCCCCCCAGCACTCCTTCCCGCCATAGTCCCGACCTCGGACCCGCATGTCCGGGACATCCACCTCGATATCATCAACCCGAGGCTCCTACAAAGCAAAGGAGTTAGCATCAATAAAGATAAGAAAGGCATAGAATAACAAACATTAAATTCTTACCTTCAAGCCTACAAATGAAGGCATGAGGCGATCACGACGGAACTGCTCATAGTGCCTCGCAAGGCCCTCCGCAGGCTCCCTCAAATACCGCATAGCATCTGAGCCCACCATGGCCTCCACAACCTGCTCGCGAGACAAGCACCTCACCAGGAACATGGTATAGGGAGGATCCAAAGGAATCCTCGGACCCTCCAAATCGGGATAAACCCGGCGGAAGATCCGCTCTCCTAGATACCACTCAAAGAAGAACGGGCCCGCAATCAGGATCCTCTGACGGTCCACCGCCCTAGAAGCTAGGATGGCGTTCGGAGCCGACCCATGATACTTCGCCCATGGGAAGTAGTCAATCTGCAGGAGTATGCAACATAAGATATTTCCACACCAAGAAATACAATCCATGCAATCCATATAACAGAAGCAATATTACGTTACCTTGTGCCAGTCCAAGCGCAAGAGGGCCTCCCTATACTGCTGGAGAGTCTGCAGAGGCGCAAGACCCCTATGACGCCATGCCCTACAAACTGGGAAGTCTAACTCCCACCCCTTAGGCGCCATGTCTGGAAAATGCTCAAAAAACAAAGGCTACATCAAAACATGAAATTAAGCACCACACACTTAAATCATGCAAATCACGAAAAGCAAATACAAAGAGAAAACGCACCTACAACACCTTCCAAAAGCCACATAAGCTCACTGGAGGAAGAGTCGACTACTTGTACCCCTCATCATTCACGCGGCAGGCATACCGCATGCATCTCAAGAGGTTGGCGTAGCCCGGCAACCCCCAGTTGTACTCTCTCACTCTCTCCCAGTCCAGCAGGCTCGAGAGGTAAATGGCATGAATGCGTTCCCCCTTGTCACCAAAGATGGTGATGGCAAGGAGGTAGGCGATAAACATCCTCGCCTTCTGCTCCACCGAGGTATTCCTCTTATACATGCGGTCCTTCAAAGCAGTAAAGAACTCGCTATAGGAACTGTAATGGTGACCCCAAGTGTTCCCCCAAGGGCCAAATAGCTCCACCATCTCCGCCTTACGTTTCCAAATGAAAACGTTGTAGACAATGGGCGTACCCACACAAGGTACCCCGGTCAACGTAGCAAACTCCGAAGGAGTGACCATCATTTCCCCATTAGGGAAATGGAACGTATTGGTGGTATCCCAAAAACGCTCCAAGGATAAACGAACAATACACCTCTTGACTCGCTCAACCGAGTCCGCCGCTATCAAAAGAGGCCCAAACCCCGTATTCAAGACCGCATGTTGCACCTCTTTGGGCAAGATTTTATAAAGCTTAATCGAAGAGCCATAGTTTCTATGGGCCTTCAAATTCCCATCGGGTTCCTATGATCAAATTTGCAACCTCTTAGGTTCACATTTCAATCAAATGTTCAATCCAAGGCAGGTTTCTAAGTTCGTTCAAGCCGCGCAAGATCACATGCGCTACAAACTTGACAATTGCATACAATTTCTACACAAATTTTATCCAAGGCAAAGCATATAAACTTAAATTCAATGCATAAAACTATGAATTCAAAGTTGGAGGGCTTACCATGAACTTGGAAGCCCGAGAGCTCAAATGAGTCGCCGGTCGGAAAAGCAACTCCGATCGATCCCAAACAATGTCGGGCATCCTATCCGATCGAGTGTATCGATCTTGAGGAAAAGCCACATTAGGCTTCCTCTTTGAAGGCTTCACATGAGATGGAAAAGCCTTGGTGAAGATCTCGATTTCCTCGACCTCCTCTCGCACCTCGGTCCTCCTACTCCTCATCTTTGCCAATTTTGGAGCCATGAAAGAAGGATGAACAAAGCAAGCAAGAACAATAAGCAAAGATGGAGAATTTTGGATTTTCTCTCTCCAAGAGTTTCAAAAACCCACTCTCAAATTCACCCCAAATTTGTGAGAACTCACAAATAAACTTCAAATTATGTACAGATTATGCAAAACCAAGCAAATGCAAGCAAAAAGGACCAAATTTGAACAAGAATTGAAGTTTAGGCAACAATGGAGGTAGAGAGAGACAGTCTCGAAATTTTGGTAAGAAATGACCCAAAAATCGGCTCTCTCCCAATTAAACCCCAATCCCCGCTTCTGAACAGGCCCAGCGGCCCGGTTCAAGGCCGCCCAGGCTCAACGGCCCAGCCGCTGGCCTTGGCGGCCAGGCCGCTGGCCCCGGCGGCTACGCCGTCAGGCCGAGCGGCTGCCCTCAGCACCTCCGCACCATCATTTGAGCCGCTGAGCGGGCCTGATAAGGCCGCCCAGCCCTCAGCGGCCTTGTGCATGGCCGTTGAACCCATTTTCTCTTCCACCACTCACGGGGCGGGCCCGCAAGTTCAAATTCCCCGCGGGATTGCATTTCTCGACCGTTAGAAGCCCGGGAGATACGAGCATGTCACCCAAAATGACTTTTTTGCCCCTGCAACATGGTTTCTTATCCTAGGGACCCGGCGTTATCAATTTTCGCAGGCACAGGCATTCAGTCTAATTTTCGCAGGCACAGGCACTTTATTCAATTTTTGCAGGCACAATTTTCCAAGACACAAGCATTAGCAAAGCAGAGCTACGCAACGCTCTTTGCGTTGAGGCTATTAAAATTAGCGTCACGTTGGCACCCGCAAAGCAGAGCTACGCAACACTCTTTGACGTTGAGGCTATTAACATTAGCGTCGCGTTGGCACCCGCAAGAGGCTGAGCTACGTAACGCTCTTTGACGACAAAGCTATTAAAATTAGCATCGCGTTGGCACCGCAAAGCAGGTAACCCTGACCACAGGCGGTCAGGAGTCTACCCTTTTTTCTCTAACATAAAGCATTTTTTTCAAAAAAGCACTGCAGGCAATTTTAGCAAGTACTTTGACCTTCGCTTTCACAAGCTCGGCCAAAGTGGGGGCTTCTTTAGACACCCTAATTGGTTCTCATCCCCTGGCACCGCAATGCCCAATGATGATGGTAATGGAATAACATGGACGTAAGTAGAAAAGGACATTGCTCAAAAATCTAGACCAAATTCCTTGAAACCTCACTCTTTGGCTAGCCCTTGTTATAAGGATTCCAACGCCTTTGACCTTGCCTCAATCAGGTTCCTGGATCAAGAGATATCGCGTCTCGAAGATTTGGGTCAAAACCGCTCAATCCCGACCCTTTGGGTCAGCCCAAGGGCAATTTCGTAATTTACTGAGCACAAAAAGTCAAAAAACCCTAGACACGCGCGCGCCTCCGCTGCTGACGCTGTCAGTCCGGCGGCACACGCTTGACAACGGGGGCCCTCAAGGCAGCCGCTGGGCTCCAGCTGCCTTCCGGCTGGCCGCTGGGCCTGTTTTTTGGCTGGCCCGAGTTTTGGCGCCGGGTTTCTTACCCTAAGCCCCTAATTCTGTCCCCTAACTCTATAAATACTCCTTTTCATCCTCTTTTGAGGGAGGTTGGTCAATTTATAATTTTGAGAGCATTGAGAGCACAAATTCCCCCAAATCATATAGAATTCAGATTTTAAAGACTCAAGCAAGCCATTGCACCCAACCTAGCACCCAAGATTGAAGAGCAATTCCAATTCTACTAGTCCCGTTCGAATAGAACGTGCAGGTTAACCATCCTGAGGGCCTAAATCCTTTATTAAATCTCTTGTTTATTGTTTATAATCATGTTTTATTTAGCTTTTGATTATGGTTGAATAAATTTGCATGCTTGGGTCCTTGTAAATAATTATGCATGATGAGCTTAATTTAAAATTCGCATCTTTTTATTAGTTTATGCAAGTTTGCATCTTTCTTATAGTTTGTGCATGCATTTAGTAACCCCCTAGGTTTATTTTAGCATAAAGTTAATATTTTTGCATTGTTCTTCCTTTGAAGTTACTAACAAATTTATTGATGTGCATACGCAATGCTTGGCGCGTTTAGCAAAGTGTGGTAGGTTGGAGCGTTAAATTATTGCTCTGATCTCTTATTTGTGTTTGATAATAGTATGCGTGCAAATTGGATATAAATTGTGCAAAGTGATAACATAGGTAATTTGGTTGTCTTTAACCCGTCTAGTTAATTTAGGATCTTGGACGACCGGATTTATATGGAACCATATAGCATAGACAAATATCTGACATGGATAGGCTTAGTAGAGGCCGTTAATTCGGACGATTTAGATGAGATTCGTTTTGTTTATTTCGTACCTACACCCCCGAACTCAATATTTAGCCCCATGAGTATGAGTCAATTCCCAATAGGAATTGGGTGCACTTTTTGATGGGTTCCAATTGTTTCCTGAAAAATTGGTGGCGGCTTCATTACTTGCAAATTGTTATTCCCCGTTATAATTTAAATTGCATATGACGTATTATTTAAGAACCATTAATTCGAACTAAAACCACCGCGGGGTTAAGCGCCGGAAAGGCGAGGGTTCTTACACTTATCTTCCGTATCTTTGCAGCCTTCTCCTTTGAAAATGCCTGCCAAAGCAAAGAGTTCGGTGACATTCTCCTCTCCTTCAGCTAAAACCTTTTTCTTTCAAGTAGAGGGTGGTCGGTCAATTGAATTAGCTGTTGCTCAGTTTTGGTCAAGTGGGCTACGAAGTCAGGAAACAACAATGGTGGACTTTGAGGTATACCTATTCTTCCGATTTCATATCTTCCTAGTTTTCGATATTTTTCTTCAGTTGCGTTTGCATTCTGACCTCTTCGGATTACTTCTTGATCATTGCTTGGTTCTCTTATTTCGAAAGTCAGTCTTTCATTTCATAATCTTATCAAGTTCCCTTCCCTTATTGCTTTTGGTAAAAGTTTCCTATCAATCTGTGGGTACCTAGAGCATATGCTTTGGAATTATTTAGTTGGCAATATGACGTGAAGACAAAACAAAACACGGAGGTAGACTGATAGATTCAGACTTCAAAGCAACTTCCTGTACATTTTTTCTAAATCTACCACAAGAGAGTAAGAGAGAGAGAGAGAGAGAGAGAGAGAGAGAGAGAGAGAGAGAGAGGGAGAGAGAGAGAGAGAGAGGGGTGGGGGGCATTTCTGCTGCAAAATTTCTACTATTTGGAATTTGTTTCATCAGGCTACTGATGAGTCTAAGTTACAAGCATATATGAAATATTATTCTTTTTTTTCTGAGTTACTATTAGTCTATTATGCAGATTTTGCTTCAGTAATCAGTATACATGATCCAGTTATAATTTACAAATAGCTCTTAGTTTTTTAGTTAAATACATTGTTTTTGTTGTTTATTCTGTCTTGCCTCTTGTTGCCTAGAGGATCGGATGATGAAAATGGTTTAGCTTAAGTTTGATTTTGTAGGCAGTAGAAATAGAACTTTCTTGTTTGCTTGTTTTATTTGTAATTTTCATTTATCAATTCTTAATACTGTTGGGATGGGTTTCAACGCTGAGTACTGGCTTAGCTCTAATGGAGAACGGAGATGTGAGTATCAAAGCAGCAAAGGATGGGTTATGCGAATTCAGTTGGTGTAAAGTCTAAGGTGAATGCATTTACGGTCAATAGGTGTCTCTGTACTTGGATTTTGATTTTACTTGATGTTCTGATTTTGATGTGACTCAGATTAATTAGATATGTTTTGCAAATTCAAATTCTTACTTTACTTTTACACTTCAAAAGCTGATAGGAAGGAGATTGAATTTGGTGAGTTGGTAATTAGTGTTATGGTTGCTGCTCAGGGCAAGCTAATATAATGTGATGTACTTTAGTTATGGTTGTTGTTGCATATATGCTTTGGTCTTTTTATTTAATTTATCAAACGTAAACTGCTAGTTGCAATTCACATAATTTAGGCATTGAGCTGTGGTTTATCTAATTGCAATGTTTTTCTCTCTTAGGAGTTAAGTTTTATTTCAAAAATAATTCTACCTCTATTTCTAGTATCTGATGACCACCCAATGGTGTCTGAAATAATGAGAAGCAAAAACTGTGAATGCTCACTTCCATATTAACTTACACTTGAGAGCACGGATTACTAATGTCATTTTCTACTTACGTCCATATTAATCCATTACCATCATCATCGGGCTTTGCGGTGCCAGAGGATGAGAACTGATTAGGGTGTCTACAAAGAGAAATCACTTAGGAGCCTCTAGAGAATGTCAAACCTATTGAAGACCAACCTCTTCAACTGAACCCATAAGCTTCTAGGGTTTGACAAGGAAATCGAATCGGCCAAGAAATTGCCGTCCGCGAAAAAGGGTCCAGGCGGCTATAGACGCCTAAAAAGTGTTGTCAGATGTCCCCAAATGCCCGATGATGAAATGAGTAATTTATGTACCTCTGTGCTATTATGCATTGTTAAGTATATGAGATCTCAAGTTTCTTTCATTTCCACTTCATCAAAAAGCCCCTTTCAAGAACTTTCCATTGCTTCCTTCCGTGTCAAAATACGATTCCGCACCTAAAAGTTATGGTCAAACGAAGTTAAGGGTCAAAACAGATGTAGCCAAATACTGTAGACCGTGATTCCAACGCAATTTGAGAGTTCATTCGGTTGATTTAATTCGCGAGCCTTATATTTCTGGATTCCTTATTCAAGTAGCTTTTCAATGCCATATCATGAGCTCACACCATATTCCCAACAAAGGAGTTACGAGCCTGACATTGGTGCGTGCTCTAAAACTGACATCTCCTTACTCTTTCGGGTATATCACGAGATCCAAAAAATATTTGGACCTGAAACTAAAACCATTTGAAGTTAGACTCAATATACTTTCTAACGCATCTTGAATCATCCAATTTAAACCACAAACAAGTGAGATATGGCCTGACAAATTTCCAGCTGACAGCTCCACAACCGCCAATGGCTCAGCGAGAGTCGCCAGCGGCTGTGGCGAGAGCCGTCAGCGGCTATGGATGAAATTCCAGAGTCGCTAGCGGCTCCCACGAGGGCCAATAGTGGCCCTCGCTGAGCCAACTGGCGACAGCCATTTTCACCCGGTTTCTTCAATTTCGACCCCATCTCTTCACCCGTCCAACCCTACTCCGTCCACTATAAATACAGCCCTCTTCCTTCATTCCAAATCACACAGTCTACAGTTGATAACCTCTATTCTCAGTTGAGTGTTCCTGAGCTTCTCCCTCTTTCTTCTACAAAATAATTCTATTCTCGATTGAGTACTCCCGAGCTTCCCCCTCTTTCTTTACTTGAGATCTTGTTTTACTATTCAATTGCTAAATAGCCTATAGTTCAGGTAATAAACTCCTGAGGGCTCAAATCAAATTAATTGCTTAACTGTTTATGTTCTAGTAGTCAAAATGTAGATATCATGCAAATCAAGCTCTTTCTTGCTTCCTAAATACTGTCTTTAATTCTGTAAACAAGCATGTCTAGCTGTTGTAATGCTCAACTTGCCAATCGAATGCATGTCTAAATCAGGGTCAATAATCAATGTTGTGATGCTTGTAATGAACCAATTAATAGTCTAATCTAGGTTGTTAATCCGGTTTGTGTGGGAATCATGTCTTTAAATTATTAAGCAAATTTGAGTTAATAGAGGCCATCATAAAACGGGCGAGTTGGGTGCCTAACACCTTTCCACTACCTCGTACATTCGCCCCCGAACCCTTTATTCTTGTGTACTCATATGTTTTATATGAGCGGGAGTCTTTCTAAAAACATGATTAGTTCACTTTTCGCGCTACTGGGTTGTCCCTTCGGTTTGTCCCTTCAGTAAAACACCGGTAGCAGATTTGTGATCTCTTTCATGGTTTTTTTTTCAATTTAAGTCTTTTCAAATACTTTTCTAACTCGACGGTTCCTTGAACTTATCTAAAGTCCCCAGCTTACAAATTTTCTATAAGGATACACTACGCGGAAGTGAGGCCAAAAGTTCCCGGGTCCGTACAATGGCGACTTCACTGGGATTTATTTAAGAGGATGAGACTCGAAAGTCAAGTTTTCTTAATTGTTTAATAACATATTCCATATATTGCATCATTTGCATGTGCATTGGCACAACTTTTGACCCTTATCAACCCTCGAGGAAGTTTGAGCCGTAACTCGTAGACAACTCGTATATCTAGAGGAATATACAGTTGCCCTATTGTGCAAACCGGCGCTTCCTCACCCACGACTCATCGACTCTTCTTGGTGAAAAGAATACAATTGATCCGCGGGATGGAAATTCTAACTTGCTGTGGTGACCTCACAAGAGCCAAAAGCCTCTAGCGCACATTCGTGCATTCGCTTGCTTGTTGTGCATGAGTCGTTGTAATGCCCGTCTGATCACATGTTTGCCTGTAGTTGCGTCGTTGTAATGCTTGCCTGAATGCATGAATGTCGTGACTATGTGTAACTTGTACTTACGTGCTAGGAGTCTTTTTCTTTTATTTTTAGGTAGTCCCTAATGCCCAAAAATAGTGAGAGAATTCAATTAAATGAGCACTCGTTTCCCCGATGATATAATTTCATACATCGTCGAAGTCATGGAAAAAAAAAAAAAAAGAGTCAGTCTTCTTTTCTTTTTTTACTCCCCGTCCCCGTCCCCTTTCCCTTTTCGTTTATTTTTTGTTTTCAACCGGAAAAAAAAAAATGAAACAAAAAAAGAATGGTCGACTTTTCTTTTTTTTTTTTTTTTCTTTCTTTTGAGTAAAAAAAAAGAGAGCCCAAAAATAGAAAAAAAAAAGTGCAATCCCTTCAATCCTGTTTTATTTTTATTCCTCGTCCATCGACTTCATCTATTTCTTTTTTCACATGATATGAGGGGAAATAATCGGGCATTTAGGCTTAGGTTTTCATTTTCTTTTTCCATTTCTTTGCATTGCATTGCATTGTACATACTTAGCCGCTCCATGCTAGGATTCATAATTAGTCTTCATACATGCATTGTCGTCATTTTGCATCTGCATTTGTACAAAAGTCTAAGTCTTGCATTCATCAGTTTCGTCATTTGTTCACTACGTCTCATACACTAGAAGTCTAGACGAGTCGATCATAAGTCTTCTAGGGTCATTTTACGTCCATTCATGTCATACATGGTCAGTCCGTCATGCATCTTGCATAATGTCGTTATGACTCTGTCATCACATTGTCATCATCATACATTTGAGTTCATATAGACGTCCTTAGGTTCATTCACCTTAGGGGCTATCGAGGGTCTTCTAAAAATGATAAGTCTTTATTTTCAAGTCCTTTCTTTGGCGTCCTTCTAAGTTGAGGCTTGTGTTCAGGATTGGGGGCTTGAGGAAGAATTACGGTGACAAAGGTTGGGCTCGATCGTGCAATAGATTGGTTCGTGTACAAGCTACATCCAAGACATCACTACATTCCAAAAGGCCATCATCCTATAATCCATCACCACCACAAACCTCACCACCACTCAATACATCCCTCACCTCACCAATCATATCCCCAAGCTTCACAATGACCAAAACCACGTACAAAAAGCTCAAGGAGATCATGGGCGAGTTAGGAAGATTGCGACTCGAGTTCGAAGATTCTAAGAGAAAGAAGGAGGAGGTAGTAAAGACCTTCTCTGACTCCGACTCTAAGGAGGATGGACCCAACACCTTACTGTCTAAGATTGACTCTATGCTCAAAAATAGCGGTCTGTTTGACAACTACAATGCTAATGTTGGTAAAGTCAATCCCAAAATCAAGGGCAAGCTTCCAACACCAAGTTCTATATGCCCGAGGTTTTGACATTCACTGGAACTGATAATCCACAAGATCACCTCAAGGCCTTCACTACTATCATGTGTTTGAGAGGAGTTGACAAAAGTATCTACATTCACTTGTTCCCACAGACTCTTGATGCCCCAACTCATCGTTGGTTCTACACCTTGAATTTGGAGAACTACTACACTTGGTCATATTTCACTACAGTCTTCCTTGCACGCTACAAGGAAAATGTTACTCTACCTATGACCCTTAGAGAGTTAGAGATCACAACACAAGAAGAAGATGAGGGATTCACTGCTTTCTTTCAACGTTGGAGGCGAAAGATAGCCGAACTGGTTGAGCGACCTTTGCAAACTGATCAAATCCGCCAATTCATCAAGAATCTGTGACCTGCTTACAAGGAACACCTCATATATCAAGCAATTGACTCCTACAACCGGCTCTATGATGTGGGTATCCTAATCGAAGATGACCTTCTTAAGAATTCCTCTTAAGTTGTGAACAATGCGAGTATCTACAGGGGGCGTCCTCCATATCCCTGTCAAACAGCCCGTGCTCGATAAGTTGAAGAGAGTCAAAGTCTCCTAGTGTTCAAGTCTAGTCGAGTCCAGTCAAGTCTTATGATATCTAGTTTATCTTTTTAATTCGTCCATAGAGTCTAGCTTACTTCTCGTGTAATGCTTTTCTTCGATTCAATAAAGATTGCATTTTTCACATCATTATTCTTTGTTCAATCCTATGACGAACTTAAGTTGCCTATGACGGAATAAAAAATAAAATCAAAAACAAAAAAAAATTCAAAAAAAAAGCCTTCATTGTGGAAAACATCAAAGCAGGAACTCCCTAATGATCATATCCATAGAGGACATACAATTGAACCGTCTGTGCCAAGGACATGAGGCATTCATTTGGCACCTCACATCAATATCCTTTACTACCCTATACATCTTTACCACTTGCATCCCTTTGAGCCTTAAACACATGACCTTTCATTTCTTAACCACATCATCGTTACCCGGAGAATGGGTGTGTGTAACATGGGAATAGAAGCAACCTTCTAGGCAAAGTGGAGCGACAAACAAAAGAGCCACCAAGAGAAATACCAAAAAAAAAGAGAGCTCGAAAATTCAAGAGCAAAAAAAAAATAAAATAAAAATAAAAATAAAAAAAAAAATTCGAGAGCGATCAAAGATCCAAAAGAGTGCAAAAATCTCAAGCACAACCAAACGGTGGCATTACCTAAACATTGGTCCCTAAGCCACCTTGCCAATACCACAAATTTCTTTTCCATCTAGCATACTTTGGGGAGGGGATTTACATGGGGTTTCTTTGAGCCTTTATCCTTTTTTTGACACCTTTACCCAGCCTGACATTACAACCTGAAAGCTCTCCAAGAGGCACAGCCATTCAATCATGTAGTCGTGAACTACGTTGGCCTGATTCCACACACTGGATACGTAGGAAACCTTAAAGAGGCCCGGCCATGACAACCACTTTGTCACATGATCATAAGAAGTTCTCCCATTCCACCATTCTCATCTAAGGCTAAAAAAAAAATGAGCCCGGTAGGTTGAAAACCCGAAAGGGCGGCCTAGGCAAAAGTTAGGGCAATAAAAAAAAGAATGAACAAATTTAAGATCTTGAGTCAACTTAAATTTCCGAGGATTTAGAACATTGTTTCGCATGTAAGCACTCTGGTCGGTCGTCTAGAGTCATACTCATCGGCTTTCTCATACGCTTGCACACAAACTTCCCAACTGGGGGCTTTTTTTAGAATGAGTCGGATTTTTGTTTACTACGTTCAAAGTTGTCCATTTCGTCCCCATACCTCAAGTTACGATATTTTACACCGCTGCATCAACATCCATAGCTCCTCGAGTAGGTCAAGATCATCAGGAATCACACATCAAAGTGGGGGCTGATTCTCCCTTGACTGCACCCAGTCTTGTCCACTTGTCTCATACTCTGTCAAGATCACCACTGGAATGAAATTCTTGATCACAAAACTTTTTCAATATGAAGACCCTCTTCAAACCCTATAGGAGAGTCGTGCATGTTAGGCCAGGTCGCATGGAGTCGTGAGTCAATAGAGTCTGCATACATCACATTTGCATAAGTACTAGAGTCGCCTTCAAAAGCATTCATGTGTACATGATTTCTCAGAGTCTTGAGTCTCTGCGTGTTTACATGTTGATTCCCCTTTGCCCCGTAAATAATAATATGCTGTATTCTTGTACATCTTGTCATGGTCAGTCGGGCATGTCTATTGCATCTTTTCCCTATGTGCATATCTGCACTGCAGGTTTGAGTCTACCCGCTCTCCATTGAAACCAGCAAACTCGGAACTTAGTGTTCGACAAACAATCACGATCAAGCCCAGAAGCGACCTTCCCACTACAATCAAGAAAGGAAGCAAACTTCCAATGGCAATCAAGAGTGGAAGCGACCTTCCGACTACAACTAAGAACGGAAATAACCTTCCAACAATAGCCAAGCGCGCGGGATAGAGCCCCTTGGCTCGCAAATTAAAAATTCAGTAATCGGCCCATTTCACGGTACCGTGTACTATCAGGTAAGACTAACCCATTTGTTTTGCAAGGTCCCCAAATGCGCAAGCCCAGGTATTTTCTGGCACTATTCATTTATTTTATTCAAGGTTAGTCAATGATCGCTTTAGCTAGTGCGGTTAAACTGTCCTTTTTGTTCGAGACTAATCATTTATGTAAGTTAATGATCGCTTAAGTTAGTGCGGTTAAACTGTCCTTTTTATTCAAGGCTACTCATTTTGTGTCAATCAATGATTGTTTAAACTATTGCGGTTATACTATACTTTGTTTTTATATGTGTCAGTCAATGATTGCTTAAGCTATTGTTGTTATGTTGTCCTTTATTTTTATACGTTTCAGTCAATGATTGCTTAAGCTAGTGTATTTAAACTGTTCATATGTTTTCTAACCATTTACAGCGTCATTTTGATCGCGCTGTCTCGTCGACTTTTTCGTTTCCCGTGCAGGGACGGAATCTCAGCATATGTCGAGTGGTGTTTAGTCACTGTTTTCTAAGAATAAAGCATTCCATATTGTTCACTCTGAAAGTGTTACTTTCCATCTATAGCCAATCACGCACAAAGAAGTGATCACGTTATCTCACTAACCTTCTCATTTTCTCTGAATACAAATCCCTTGCAAGCGTCAATTCCCCACCACGAGCATTTTTCCACTGCTAGCCATTACCTTTATTTCTCGTGTTCACAGAGATGAGATCTTAGCACCCACCGAGCGTGACTCAGTCAAGGTTTGCCCTAATATGCATGCATATTGTACACTCTCACACACCAAGTGCACATCAGCATCCTGCATGTCGCCTTTGGAATACTTTGATCTTCGCTTTTACTCAAACTCGATCAAAGTGGGGGCTTCTGTAGACAGCTCAAAAGTGTCATCGGATGTCCCCAAATGCCCGATGATGAAATGAGTAATTTATGTACCTGTGTGCTATTATGCTTTGTTAAGTAAATGAGATCTCAAGTTTCTTCCATTTTCACTTCATTCAAAATCCTCTTTCAAGAGCTTTCCACTGCTTTCTTCTGTGTCAAAATATAATTTCGCACCTAAAAGTTAGGGCAAAACGAAGTTAAAGGTAAAAAAAAATGTGGCCGAATACTGTAGACCGTGATTCCAACCCAATTTGGGAGTTCATTCAGTTGATTTAATTTACGAGCCTTATATTTCTGGATTCCTTATTCAAATAGATTTCCAACCACATATCATGAGCCCACACCACATTCCCAACCAAGGAGATACGAGCCCAACATTGGTGCGTGCTCTAAAACTGACATCTCCTTACTCTTTTAGGTATATATCGAGATCCACAAAACATTTGGGACTGAAACTAAACATATGTAAAAGTAGACTCAATAATCTTTCCAACGCATCTTGAATCATCCAATTTGGAGCCCAAACAGTGAGATATGGCCCGATAAAGTTCCAGCTGGCAGCTCCACAGCCTCCAATGGCTGTGGCGAGAAACTTCAACGGCTCCCGCGAGAGCCGCTAGCGACTCTGGATGAAATAGCGGCTCCCGCGAGGGCCACCCTCACTGAGCCAGCTGGCGACAGCCTTTTTTACCCGGCTTCAATTTCGACCCCATCCCTTCACCCGTCCAACCCTACTCCGTCCACTATAAATATAACCCTCCTCTCTCATTCCAAATCACACAGTCTACAGTTGACAACCTCTATTCTTAGTTGAGTATTCATGAGCTTCTCCCTCTTTCTTCTACAAAATAATTTTATTCTCGGTTGAGTACTCCCGAGCTTCCCCCTCTTTCTTTACTTGAGATCTTGTTTTACTATTATATTGCTAAATAGCATACAGTTCAGGTACTAAACTCCTGAGGGCTCAAATCAAATTAATTGCTTAATTGTTTATGTTCTAGTAGTCAAAATGTAGATTTCATGCAAATCATGCTCTTTGTTGCTTCCTAAATACCGTCTTTAATTCTGTAAATAAGCATGTCTAGCTGTTGTAATGCTCAACTTGCCAATCGAATGCATGTCTAGATAAGGGTTAATAATCAATGTTGTGATGCTTTGTGATGAACCAATTAATAGTCTAATCTAGGTTGTTAATCCGGTTTGTGTGGGAATCATGTCTTTACACTATTAAGCAAATTTGAGTTAGTAGAGGCCAACATAAAACGGGCGAGTTGGGTGCCTAACACCTTCCCACCTCATACCTTCGCCCCCAAACCCTTTATTCTTAAGTACTCATATGTTCTATATGAGCGGGAGTCTTTCTAAGAACATGATTAGTTCACTTTTTGCGCTACTGGGTTGTCCCTTCAGTAAAATACCGGTAGCAGATTTGTGACCTCTTTCATGGTTTTTATTCAATTCCAGTCTTTTCAAATGCTTTTCTAACTCGACGGTACCTTGAACTTATGTAAAGCCCCCAACTTACAAATTTTCCATAAGGACACACTCTGCGGAAGTGAGGCCAAAAGTTCCCAGGTCCTTATAGTGGCCATTGTGCCAGGCCAATCGGTTGAACCGCTTAGCAAGTGGCTCAGTCGCTAGGCAAGAAGTCAAGCCGCTTGGCTAGCGGCATAGCCTTTTGTCCTAGCGGCGATCGCTTGAGCACAAGTGTTAAGTTCCGCCCTTTACACCTTGTAATTTACTGCTTTCCTTTACTTTCCTTGTAATGTAACATGTCTCTAAGGTGCTTCATGCGTGTTGACCCTTGGACATGTCTTTAAGCTTTCTAGTTCTTTCCTAACATGTCTCAAAGGCGCTTCCTGCGTGTCGACCCTTAGACATGTCTTTAGGCTTTCTAGTCTTTTTACTTTTAGGAGTAGATGTTGAGTATGAAAGTTATGCACTCTTGATGTCTACTCCTATCAGAATGAATAAAGCTCTAAGGACTCTTTATGAGGGAATCAGTCCTCCATATCGATGTATTGATGTCAATGCTTGTTGTTGTTAAACTGTATTGATTTCTTTCATCATCCAACCCCTCTCTCAAACTCCGTCCCTCCCTCTCTCTCTTGTGTCCACAGACACCCCGACGACGTTCCTTGTGTACGGCTGGCACTCTTGCCGCTAGGAGACAAGAGCATGTCGCACGTCCTGCAACTTTAAAAGGCGGACCGTGATAGTTGGTATCAGAGCGCAGCGAGAGAAGCACGCTCAGTGAAAGGTTGCTAGTTTGAATTCGAAACCATGGTGACCATGCAAGAGCTAGAGAAACTTGTGATCGGGTCGGATGCTCGAATCGATGCATTGGAGGCCCAAGTGCATGATATATCCTCCGCAAGCTTGTGGGAGGAGCTTGACCACATCCACAATCAACTCCAAGCGTTGTGGGATCAGTGTGCTACGATCAACTAGGCCGTTGCTAGCGGTAGTGGTGGATCAGGGCCGAGACGGGTGAAGCCCCCTCAGCCCCGGACCTACAGTGGAGCCAGAGACTCCAAGGAAGTAGACAATTTTGTCTTCGACCTAGAACAATACTTTCGAGTCAGTGGGCTGGAAGAGGACCAGAAGCTCGACACCGCGGTCATGTACCTAGTGGATGACGCGAAATTGTGGTGGCGTTCAAAATATGCCGAGATCAAAGCCAAAACTCTGAAAATAGACACATGGGAAGAGTTCAAGAAGGAACTCAACGACCAGTTCTACCCGGAGAACAATGAGTTCATTGCCCGAAGGAAGTTAAAGACCATCAAGCACACGGGGACCATCCGAGACTATGTGAAGGAGTACTCGGCGTGCATGTTGGAGATCGGGGACATGAGCGACAAGGATCGTATGTTCAATTTCATCGATGGGCTGAAAGAGTGGGCTCAACGTGAGTTGAACAGACAGAAGCTAGATACCTTGTCGGCTGCTATAAGCGTGGCCGAACGGCTCTTTGACAACCAGCTAGGGAAAGAGATCCCACCGAAGAAAGGGCCAACAGGGCCGAGTTCGATTGTGAACCCAGCAGCGTCAACGGGCTCCCAGACAGGCTCGAACAATGCTCGAAACTACAACGGGGGTAATTACAATGGTGGAAATAATAGATATGGGAACGTTGGAGGAGGATCTCCTAGACCAACACCCTAGCGGCCCCCAGGTTCAACCTCGTCGTTCAACCGGACAGAAACGTCCACGGCAAGATGGCCGTCGAAGTTGAGTTGCTACAACTGCAAAGGGCCACACAAACACACCGAGTGCCCTCACCGAGACTTGAGTGCCCTCCAACAGAATCTATCTAAGATGTTTGTGGAGTCTATTGGCACCAACGAAGGAGAGACAAGCAGAAACAATGAAATGGATGAGGATGAGATACCACACATGGGAGCTGTTCATTTACTGGGCGCCCTGAGGGGTGATGAGACCTCTCTAAAACCCAAGTCGACTGAGCTCATGTACGTCGACGTAGTGATCAATGGACGTAGCACTCGAGCAATGATTGACACGGGTGCCACCCATAACTTCGTGGTCGGCACGGAAACAGAGAGATTGGGACTGAAGCTGGACCGCGCTGGCGGCAGCATGAAGGCCGTGAACTCGCCAGCAAGACCTATTCATGGGATTTCCAAGGGAGTCCTCACACGGATAGGGGAGTGGAGTGGTCGATTGGACCTTACTGTGACTCCACTAGATGACTTTAAGATGGTATTGGGTATGGACTTCCTCCGCACGTCTAAAGCGGCGCCCATGCCCCATTTGAGTTCCTTGTTGGTGATGGGTGATAGCCCATGTCTTGTGAAAGCATCGAACGCGAAGGTCGAGAATAGACAGGGACAGATGCTCTCGTCAATGCAGTTCGAGAAGGGACTTAGAAGATGTGAACCGTCGTTCCTGGCCACACTGTCGATGAAGGAAGATCGTAGGGATGAGAACACGCCTTCGGAGGTAGTGGAACTGCTTGAGGGATTCAAGGACATCTTTCCCGATGATCTACCCCAAGTCCTCCCCCCTCCCCGATCCGTCGATCATCAGATCGAGTTGATCCCAGGAGCTGTGCCACCCGCTCGTAGCCCTTACAGGATGGCACCTCCCGAGCTGGCTGAACTGAGGAAACAGTTGGATGGTCTATTGAAGGAAGGATTCATCCGGCCGTCCAAAGCACCCTATGGGGCTCCGGTGTTGTTTCAGAAGAAGCAAGATGAAACTCTCCGGCTGTGTATTGACTATCGGGCGCTCAACAAGTTGACGATGAGGAATCACTATCCTATTCCGTTGATTGCTGACTTGTTAGATCAACTTGCAGATGCTGTGTACTTTACGAAGCTTGATTTGAGGTCGGGGTACCATCAAGTTCGTATATCAGAAGGGGATGAGCCGAACACATCTTGTGTGACGAGATATGGGGCTTTTGAGTGGTTAGTGATGCCCTTTGGACTGACGAACGCTCCTGCAACGTTTTGCACTTTGATGTACCATGCCTTCCATGGGTACTTGGATAAGTTCGTGGTGGTATACCTCGATGATATTGTGATCTACAGTAAGATCATGAGTGAACACCTGGAACACTTAAGACTTGTGTTCGAGAAGTTGCGCGAGCACCACCTCTTCGTGAAGTCTGAGAAGTGTTCGTTTACACAAGAAGAAATTAGTTTCCTTGGTCACTTTGTAGGAAAGGGGAAGATGCGCATGGATCCTAAGAAAGTCTCAGCCATTAAGAAGTGGCAGCCTCCGAAGAATGTCTCCGAGCTCCGTTCCTTCCTTGGCCTTGCTAATTAATATCGGCGTTTCATTGCAGGGTATTCTGGTATTGTGGCTTCCCTCACAGACTTGCTCAAGAAGTGTGAAGGTTGGAATTGGGTTGAATCACAGAATGAGGCGTTCGAGAATTTGAAGAAGATGGTAACCAGGGAACCAGTGTTGGCTCTCCCTGATGTCACAAAACCTTTCGAGATCGAGACTGATGCCTCAGACTTTGCCCTCAGGGGAGTTCTACTTCAATAAGGGCACCCTGTTGCTTTTGAGAGCCGCAAGCTGAATGGGGCGGAGAGACGGCAAGCCGCTCAAGAGAAGGAGTTACTGGCAATTGTACATTGCTTAAGGGTCTGGAGACACTTTCTTCTGGGTTCGAAATTCCTCGTTCACACAGACAACACCACGGCGAGCCATTTCTTAACCCAACCGAGACTCACTGGTCGACAGGCTCGGTGGCAAGAATCTCTTGCAGAATTTGATGTGGAGTTCACATATAGACCTAGGGTCAACAACAAGGTTGCGGACGCTCTCAGTCGTCGCGCCGACTTCGCTGCATTGAAGCAGATGGCTCACTTGTCGGCAAGTCATGTGGTCACTACAATCCGTGACCATATCAAGCAGTATTTGGGCCAAGATACGATGGCGAAGACCATCGAACAACTCATTAAAGAAGGGAAGACGTGACGATTCTGGATAGAAGATGGCCTTATCTTCACAAAGGGACATAGGTTGTATGTTCCCAAGGCCGAGGGCTTTCGGAGAAAATTGCTGAGTGAATGTCATGACACCCTCCAGGCAGGACATCCAGGGTGGCAACGAACCTTGAGCTTGTTAAAGCAAGGGTATTTCTGGCCCCAGATGAAGGATGATATGATGAGCTATACTCGGACGTGTCTTGTGTGTCAGCAAGACAAGCCAGATTGATTCAAGCCGGACGGCTTGCTAAACCCGCTCGCAGTGCCAACTAGACCATGGGAGAGTGTCTCCATGGACTTCATTAATTGTTTACCGAAGGTCAGACCCTTGTCGGTGATCATGGTGATAGTGGATCGGTTCTCGAAGTATGCCAGGTTCATTCCGATGCCGAAAGCGACCGGGGCAGAAGAGACAGCTGTCCTCTTCTTCAAACACATTGTCAAGTACTGGGGGCTGCCGAGGAGCATTGTGAGTGACCGAGACCCTCGATTCACAGGCATATTTTGGGGTGAACTCTTCAAGCTTCTCGGGTCAGAGGTAAACATGTCTTCAGCGTACCATCCCCAGACGGATGGACAGACAGAAAGGTTCAACGGGCTCCTTGAAGAATACCTTCGACACTTCGTGAGCGCCAACCAGAGAGAATGGGTGAGACTGCTAGATGTAACCCAACTCTGCTTCAATTCTCAGAAGAGCTCCTCATCCAACAGAAGTCCCTTTGAAGTTGTCACAGGACAACAACCTCTCCTACTACACACAGTGGATGATCAATACAAGGGCCGAAGCAAGAAAGCCTATGATTTCACCAGAGAGTGCAAGCAAAACACTAACATTGCTCGGAGTTACTCAGAAAAGGCTTCAAAACACATGAAGAAATGGGCTGATCAGAAGAGAAGGCCATTGGAGTTCGAAGTGGGAGACCTAGTGATGGTGAAGATCCTCCCAGAGCAGATGCGGTTCCTTAGAGGAAGTGACAAGCGGTTGGTCCGCAAATATGAAGGCCCCATCCTTATCACAAAACGGTTGGGCAATTCGGCTTACAAAGTGGAACCCCCGACTTGGATGAAAGTACACCCTGTCTTTCATGTGAGTCGCTTGAAGCCGTACCATGCAGATCTAGAGGACTCCGCCCGAAACAAGTCACATCAGGCCAACATCTGCACCAAGCCGTCCCCGACACTTGATGACTAAATCACGTCGCCGAGGACGTCGACAACTTTAGTGGGGGAGAATGTTAGGTTTCACCCTTTACACCTTGTAATTTACTGCTTTCCTTTACTTTCCTTGTAATGTAACATGTCTCTAAGGCGCTTCCTGCGTGTTGACCCTTGGACATGTCTTTAAGCTTTCTAGTTCTTTCCTAACATGTCTCTAAGGCGCTTCTTGCGTGTCGACCCTTGGACATGTCTTTAAGCTTTCTAGTCTTTTTACTTTTAGGATTAGATGTTGAGTATGAAAGTTATGCACTCTTGATGTCTACTCCTGTCAGAATGAATAAAGCTCTAAGGACTCTTTATGGGGGAATTAGTCCTCCATATCGATGTATTGATGTCAATGCTTGTTGTTGTTAAACTGTATTGATTGCTTTCATCATCCAACCCCTCTCTCAAACTCCGTCCCTCCCTGTCTCTCTTGTGTCCACAGACACCCCAAAGACGTTCCTTGTGTACGACTGGCACTCTTGCCGCTAGGAGACAAGAGCGCGCCGCACGTCCCGCAACTTGAAAAGGCGGACCGTGACAACAAGCGTGGCCGCTTGGACCTGGAGCGGTATGCTCAAACAGGCGCCTAACTAACTTTTCGCACGGGGGAGGCTATTCCGAGAGGGTCCACGCGGGTTTGACTGAGTTCTCTTGTTTGACCAAGGGTTGACTCAAGGGTTTGGATTCCCTTTCTGGCTCCTGAGCTCAAAGAGGTCTATCTTTCAGTTTTGGACTCCAAATGAATTGAGTCCAACTGGTTTGGATCACCTGTACAAAAGGCTACCACTAGTTAAATCAAATGAACTGGGGCTAATCATCAGAGCAATTATTCTCGCAACCCAAATTCGAGCAAAATCCCCATCCTTTCATCATCGGGTTTTTGGGGGACTTAACATAGACAGAAGTTTTGGTGTCTACATAATGTGATATACTTTAGTATGGTTGTTGCACTTATGCTTTGGTTTTTTATTTAATTTATCAAACGTTTTACTGCTAGTTGCAATTCACGTAATTTAGGCATTCAGCTGAGGTTTATCTAATTGCAATGTTTTTCGCTCTTAGGAGTTCAGTTTTCTTTCAAAAATAATTCTGGCTCTATTTCTAGTATATGATGATCACCCAATGGGGTCTGAAATAATGAGAAGCAAAAACGGTGAATGTTCACTTCCATATTAACTTACACTTGAGAGCATGGATTACTAATGCTTCTAATTACAGATAATAATGACTCTCAGTCATGATTCAATATATTGTATTATAGGCCTAGAATCTTGACAACATCTAGAGTTGGCATGTGGGGTCGTTGGCCACTAAGCATACACTTCTGTCCACATGACAGTAAAACTCTGCAAAAATTCTAGTTTATGTTTCTCATTGGTGATACGCTTTTCCAGGTTATATGCTTGTGGTTTTTTATCCTTGCGAAATGCATTTCTATACTTATCATCTCTCTAACTTGTAAAGGCAAAGAAAAAGGTGGGAGACACCAAAACCTGAAGAAGTCTTAACTGAAGGGACATCAGTGGAATGTGATTGGCAAGAACCCGATATTTTGTGATAAGAAGTCAGGGAGCTTTTGGGTATGTTAAGTAATTCATTCATTTTCAAAAAAAAGAGCCTTTTGAGTGGTGATTGTTGATGTTGATATTGATGTCTATGTTGTTGTTGTTCTATGAATTTCATTATTGCTGGGATGGTATTATATCTGTTTGGTATTTCGCTCTGCTTGTTTCTAATAAAGATTGATGCACATGTTTTTGATGAATACAGACCCTGCTGCAGCTGTTGGTTGTGTTGAGTTTGTTGGATATTATGGTTGTAGTATAAATGTTTCTCGTCTTCTAACTAGGGACATCCAATTTACTTTATTAGTTCCTAGAGTTTCTGTAAACATGTTTTTCCTGTTTGCAGGAGACATTTTCAAATACGAAGGCCAAAAACTAGACAGAAGGGGGGAAGAAGTTAGATGAAAAGATCTATTTAGAGGTAGCTGGGGGTCTTTAGTGCACTTAGTATATCTTTAAGTCTTGACCGACTCTTAAAAGTTTTATTGTAAGTGGAGTTGGTAAATGTTTAACAATGTTACTTATTATAAAAATAACGTTGTTACAAATACCATTGTTTTTTATTGTATTTTAGACCTTTAAACTTGATTTTAGCAGTTGGCGCAAAGATAAAATCACATCCCTTATTTCGACGTTCAATCAAAGGTCAAACTAGGCCAAGCATAAAAAATAAAAATAAAAATCAAATGTACGAAAGCTGTCGGTCAAAGAACCGCTGTCATATGTGGCTTACGACAGCGGTTGGTCAATGACCGCTGTTGTATGTTCAATGTAAGTCTTAGTCAATTTGACCAATATACGACACCGGTCAATCCAGAACCGTTGTTGTAGGTGGCCTACGACAGCGGTCCACACGGAACTGATGTCGTAGGTGTTTGACATACTACTACACTCGAGACAAACGTGGTCGAAACCGCTGTCGTAGGCCCAAATCACCGATATCGTAGGTGTTTTTTGGTGTAGCGAGTGAGGAAATGTAAGAGAGAGTTGTTGTTGAGGTTTGATACTTGAGAGGTTCTGCTTTTGTGGAACTTGTGCTGTAAACGGCTTTTCTGGTGATTAATGAAATCCTTAATTACCAAAAATAAAAATAAAAATAAATTAATATTCAACATTGCATTTTATATATTAGAATTAATTAAATTAATAAAAATATAAATTAGAAATCATAAAGTTTCAATTTAATTAGGCATAATAAGTTGGGTAACTAAATGGTACATTATCCACACCTCCAAGTTTAAGTTTGAGGGTTTAGAGCTTATTGCCCTCGATCAACTAGTATAGAGGGTGGTATTTATCTATTAGATTTTGTGTTGTTGTATCGCTTCTTGTTGTTGTTCTGCCTTTCATACTCACCAGAAGAAGAAAAACAAATACCCTATAAGTACTCCATCGTCATCTTTCTTACTTTCATACCTTTTTTTCATGAACTAGAATTCTCTCTAATACACTATTTTGTGTATTTATGCATTACACTACTTGTAAATACTTAACACATATTAAGTTGACTACAAATAAAAAAAGTCTTATAATGTAAAATATGAGCATATAGTTCCTAGCTACTTGAACATTACTGAATGTTTTTCCATTCAACATACATATATATATACTAACTTTAACTCTTATATATCTTGTTGTCCCATTCAATGTATCGATTACTTGAATCTCATATTGTTGTTCACTTGTTCATGTGACTATTCGTTTGACTTTTTCAGACCTCTTTTAATATACATGTGACTATGTGAGAGTGTATTGTACTGTACAATTAAAAATTCAATTTATATACTACTCTATTTAAGTCTCATATTGTTCATGTGACTAATATATGTTAGATACTTTGACTCCATAGCAAAATATTATCTTTAAAATATATTAACAGATGAGAAAAGAACAACAAAACACATAAAAGAGAAAGCGTCCCTGACTTATGATTCCTCATTCGTATGAGCAAAATCATACGCAAATTTAAAATTAATTTGGGGATATTGTTCGAGGCATTTTATGTATTTCTTAAAGCCTCTTGTTATTCGCAATGTCTAAAATTGCTCATGGCAATAACGAAACACAGTGCCAATTTTATGTCATCAAAGGTTGGATTATCGTATCCAAAAGCGCAAATTTTCTACTGTTTCAGTAACACCACCTAACTATATTACCCTCTAATACACCCTTAAAAATAGGGCGTAATTTTGAAATATTTGAAAAATAAAAATAAAATAAAAATAATGTGAAAATATCCTATTGATTGGATAAAATCACATAAGCAAATAGGTGGTTTGTTCCTGAAACATTAGAAAATTTTCGGTCCAAAAGCATGGTATGTATGTCATAATGTGTCAATTACTACAAAAGTACCACATTTAAATTTATAAAAAAAAAAAAGGTTTCAATTGGGGTCCGAACATTTTTAATAATTCAGAGGACTCTCTTTTATAATTGGTAACATTAATTATATTATACCTAAAAACCGCTTCTTTTGATTTTACTTCCATTTAAGCCTCATTCCATCCCCTCATTTATTTTTATTTTTTTTTTTTATAATGCTTTTCTTTAAACACACTACAATAAAATTTAGGTTTAGTGGCAAAATGGGGGAGAAGAATGAAAGGAATTTTTTTTTTTTTTTTGAGGAGGTAAGGAAATTAACTACTCCCTCCGTTTCTTCAAGATGTTTACACTTTATTTTTCAAGGTCAAAGTTCACAAACTTTGACCATGAATTAGTGAAAAGTTACAAAGATTTATAATGTAAAAATGCTTTTATTGGATTCATTTTAAAGAATACTTTTGAAAAACTATAATTTTATAATTTATATATGCATACAATTATAATTATTTACGGTCAAAGTGGTGCATTGGAGACCGTGAAAAAACAAATGTAAACATCTTCATAAAACGGAGGAAGTATGTCATTAGTTCAAACTGCCATGCATGCATGCAGATCAACTAGATTATCAGATGATATAAGTCAAATTTGCAGCGACCAATGTCAATAATGTCAACTAGACGCGTGAATAACTGTAGAATTATCGTCCCACATCGACCACGGTTTGAAGATCTGGTGAGGGAGTCGATATGTGCAGCGCTATTACGAAATTAACTTTGCAATATCACCGAACTTTGTGTCCCACATAGACCGTGAAACAATTTTTGTTCCAACTTCATCTATAAATAGAATATAATATCTTGTGTAGATTTAGTTCACAGTAAAACAAAGATCAAATCTTTTTAAAAAATATCTCTTATATCCCTAAAAGATTTGGACTATATCCTTAATTCACCCTTTGGTTCACGGTAGACTAAGTCCATACAAGACAAGCTGTAAATAGGAAAGGATGGTCCATATGCATGCCTTCATATGATTGTAGATGAAGGCCCAACTGAGGCTTGCTTCACTAAATCATAAGGCCGGTTTGCTTTATCAAATTCACATGGTCTATTTTGGATTAAAAACATTGATTTAACAAGTTGATTTAAAGCTATAGTGTTTAGCATATTAATTTGCCACTAATGCTTTGTGGCATATTGCAATTTGCCACTATTAATCTCGTGGCTAAGTCAATATTTGTCACTATAAAGTTTGTGGCTAAGTCAAAATTTGCCACATTTGTCTTTGTTGCAAAAGGTATTTTGCCACAAAAGAGCATTTGTATAGTGGCAAATATAAAAATCGCCACAAAGAGCTACTGTGTTACACTACTAGTGGCAACCTTGTGATAAAATTTCATTTTGCCACGAAAGCTTCTTGTAGCAATTTTTTGCTTTATTGTGACAAAAAAAAAAATGCCACTACTTTTGTTTTTTCTTGTAGTGACATTTGCTTTCCCCTCCTTATTCTTCCATTATATAACTCTCTACCCTTACAACATTCCCACAAAATAGAGTATTCATTCCTCTTCCTATTTTCTTTATTGCTTCACCAAAATTCCGCAATCTCTCCATATTTACTCACAAACCCATACATATCAATTGACCCAGCAACAAATCATATTGAATAAATAGCTCCATATAGCTGCCTAAGACAGAAATAAACTCAATTACTCATCAAGAACGTCACCATGTGAGGGGTTATGTGTGAGAGAGAGTTCTTGAGCATTCAAAGAGAATGAAGTGTTTAGGAAAAAGAGAGAAAACACACAATTGTGTGAGATAATAATAGTGAACATTAGTGAGTTTTTTCCAATTGGTTTTTCCACGTTAAATTATTTGTGTTGCATTGCCATTTATTTTGTCTACTAGCTGAAATAATCAACAACTTGTATCAGAGCATCATGTCTGAGACGTGGGAAGATGAATGAAGATCAAGATATTGGGAGATCCAAATTGGGTTTGTTGATAAAGTATCATTGTAGACTTCGTTATGTGAGACTCATGCGCATGGTCCATTTTTGGTGATCGCCTACGAGAGGAAGTGACTGGTCTTTAGGGTTTGGGTGTGTTTGTTGTAGTTCCAAGTAGATCATAGATTGAAAGAACGGTTCAGTGAAGGTTGGAGGAAGAGTTGTTCCACGAGATGAACAATCTTCGGTAAGGTAAGCAAATAGTTTTCTTTTTATTTATTTATTTCTTTTTCATAGTTTTGTCCTTATACATTTCGTCCCAAGCTCCGTATACATTATACACAAAGCACTGAAATGAGAAAACACATAAATGTTTTAATGAGCATTAGGGCATGTTTGGAATGAGGATAATGATTAATGGGATAATAGGTAGAATTATAGGCTAAAATGGAGGGTGTGAGAGATGGTGGGTGTTAGATTTTGTGAAGAGGAGGGTAATCATTTTCCTCATTTGGGGGGTGAAAGTTACCCACCCTCCTCCTAGAGTAATGCATTACCCCCCTTTCTCCTTTCATTTCCTCCATAACCCCTTAATCATTACCCCATCACAACCTCCAGTCACCTTCCTATTTTACCCTTTAATTTGTTTCATTACCCCTTTAATTATTACCTCCAATCCAAGCATGCCCTTAGTGTTGACTTTATTTCATCCCATACTGGAAAAACGAAAATTCAAATACGACACTCTCGAATTGACCAATGGATTTTGAACCTGAATCCATATTGAGCCAAAGTAACACCATTAAATATATTCAAAACCTACGAGATTAACTGCTCCGTAATAAGCTGGAAAGACACAAACCTATATCTTACAGTCTCACTCAAACTCAAATATAACATGAATTAAACCCAAATCGACCGAATTACAAGATCAAACCTAATTAACTCAATCCAAAAACAGTGTCTTTATTTGGTGACCCGATTAACCTGATACGTAGTATCCTAATCTGATTGACCTTGTTTGGGAGAAAAATAAAACGACATCACTCTAACGAGGCCAAAAATTTCTTCATTTTTCCAATTGCCACGTGGCATACCATTCTTGCTGGAGATCATCCAATTACAAAACACCCGAGTCGCATATGATCGAGAACGGACACACAACACACCAGTGAAATTCGACCGTTGGAGTCTGGAGGCGTAAATCCCTCATTCCCTCTATTGGATTCCGTAACGGATAGTTTTCGTTCCCCTAACAACGCCACTTTCTCCCTCTCTTAAATCACAAAACATCCAAAATCTTCCGCTAATCATCTCTCTTTCATCTCACTCTCAAACTCAAAAATCTCCAGAAAAATTTCACCTTTTTATAATTCTTTTTCTCAAGAACAACAACAAACAAAAAAACCCACAAAATTTCTCTGCAATAATTAGAAATCTGAAGAGAGAAAAAAAATCGAAGCCCAGAAATGAATTTGGGGTGCTTGGATTTGGGTTGTATTTCTTTGTCAGATGAAAAACAAACCAAGAATTTTTCTGCTAAATCACCAACTGGTGAAACTAGTGACTATTCTTCTGGTTCTGCCAAGGTTCCCAAGGTACACACTTCGATCGATTTTTCTTTTCTTGTCTTTTTTCTTTTTTGTTGTTCAATTTGTAATGGGATTTAATTTTGGGTCTCTTAATCTGCAACAATATCTGGGAAATTGAAAATTCTGCTACAGGCAAACTTTATTTTGATTATGTTTGATATCTTGGGTTTCTTAGATTGTAACATTTGGCATTCTAATTCGTGATAAAATGAGTATCTTTTAATGGTTGTTGGGTTTCAGTTGATTATGGTTTAGTTTGATTTATTTAGGGCTTATTTATACAAGGGTTTCTAATTTTTCATAATTTTAAACATTTAACATTATAGTTTAATTTAATTGAACTAGTGACATTTAACATTAGTTTGATTTGGGGTTTAGATGATTATGCGTGAACCTGTACATGTAGGGCTTTAGTTGTAACAATAATAGTTTGCTTGAACTTGGTTTGAGAAAAACTTCGATGTATTAATGAGTAGTACAGTTGATCATGGCAATTATAAATGGTAGAGTAAAGAAATACTTTTTCATGATTTATTGTACTATAGCTACTATATATGAATCCTCATATGGATTTAACAACAATATTTGCTTGCACTAGAATAAAGTAAAACTTTGATGTAATACCTTGTAGGAATCAATGGATTTCCAGGGTAATTGGGACTTATGGTTAAATCTGGCAGTTAATGGTAAAGAAGTAGTATATCATGATTTATAATATCATAGCTACTCAAGTAGTTTGCCAGCAACTGAAAAGTGTCAAGATGGACAATAGTGCAGTACTTTCATGGGCAAGATCTTGATGAATAAATTGATCATAGTGTATTCCATAAGCATTTGGAAGTGAGATGTATGACTATTTTCATGAGGCGGTTGACACACTGTTATTTGACTGTGCATAAATAAATGCAGGGAAAATGTTTGTTTGTGATGAAACTTTGTATAACTATGGAACTTGATATATTGCAAATTGTTTATCCAACCATTTTCATAATGTGGAAAGATCATCCACCAAAGGGAGAGATGTCTTACCTTGTACTAATTGTTGCACCTTAAATTTTATAATTTGGATGGATGAAGCATATTGAACTGCAGTACCTTTATTTCAGAATAAAGCTTCCTGGATTATTTGTCTAGATGTTTGAAGGCCTCACCATACTATTTTCTGAACTTTGTTGTTGTTGATTGAAGTGTAAATCTCCGAAGGGTAGCCCTCCATCAGGAGTTAATGCCTTGAATCGATTCACGTCTCAAATTAAGAAGCCACCTCACCATAAAACCTCCCCTCTTAATTGGTTTCCTCGCAAAAAGGTGGACTCCTACTTGAAGAGAAAAATAAAACTCATACAGGTAACTTCATGTCTTTTTTTCAGTAGTTTGTCTTGCTGGGGGTCTAGGAGTTGCCATGATGGCATTTCTACTGTGACACTAACAAGTGCATAACTGCGCATTTCAGGAAGCTGGAGGCATGAATGATACTCTTGATGAGACACTAGGTCTATCAAATCCTCATTATTGTCGAGTAGAGAGAGAAAAAATGGCTGCCAAAGAGGCAGCGTGCAAGGTAATGGAAGCTCGGAGAGCTGCTATGGTTGAAGCATCCTGGTGCCGAATACTTCAAGCAGCCAGGTACACTCTAGTTCATAGTGCCTGATTTGGCAGTGTAGAATTGAGTTTCTGCAGTTTATTGACCCTGTTGGCCTGTTGCAGGATCCCAAACAAAGAAGCAGATGCTCTCCTTTTAAAAGCAGAGAAAGGGGTGGTTGAGGCATTCGAAGCTGCAAAGGCTGAAGGAGTGATCATGTACGACACACCAGATCGCCCTTGGAAACATTTCGAGTTAGAGACATCTTCTGTTAGTGGAAAAGGATCCACCACTCATACGGTAAAAGCATCATTTGAAACAGCTTTTGAAGTGGATAAGCAAGTAGCAGCTGCTGTCAAAACTGCCTTCATCCGACTAGGAGATTGTCCTTCTTTTGATAAAGATGAATTCAAGGATTTATTGAAGAAAATCAGTGAAACCCCTGAAAGTCATGAGCTTTCGGAGTCTGATACAGCGTCAGAACTTGAAACAGGAGCTCAAGTTGATGATGGATTTAGTTCTGAAAGGAAACACAAGAAGAAACTTAGTCCTCAGAAATTTAAAGGGACAAAACTTGTCGACATGATGCTTGAAAGGCTTAAATGCCTGAAAGAAGAAGAGCTTGCATCTCTAGCTACAATCGTTGCAACATGTGGACTGAATGCTGCTTTGGCTGATACAGAAAGATATACTAGAGCGCAGGATAAAGTTTCTGCTACTAGTATGGATTACTTTGTGAATGGAGCCACGAGGCGAAAACAAGTTGAGCCAGAGTTGCCCAGTTTAGACAAGTTTCTAGTCAAGAAAATGACAAAACTTGAGAAGGAAGTGCAAGAAGCTAGAAATGCTAGAAAGGCCGAATCCAACAAAGGTGGTCAGAGGAACCCGGATAGCTCTCAACATTGCAATGGGAATGGAGATGACAAACCAGTTTCTGCTGATGATGTGCCAGGATTGGGAAGTGTACTTGTAAAGCATTCATCGAAACTTGAGAAAGAAATTGAAGAGGCGAAGAGAAACCAGAAGTTAACGGACATGAATGGATCTAAACTAGGAGGAAGAACACAAAAGCATGGCAAAGGTGGGCAACTGAGACAAGATGCTGATGTTCCAAGTTTGGACAATTGTTTGGTCAAGCATGTATCAAGGCTCGAAAGGGAGGTCCAGGATGCAAAAAACAGGAGAAGAGATGCTTATACCAATGCAGGAGGACATTCGAGCGTATCAGTATCTGGTGAAGAACAACTGGAGAAGGAAAATGTTGACTCAAACAAATCAACAGAAGTGACATCACAGGCACAACATGAAAAGGGTAATGGTGACATTCAGCAACAAAGTAGCCTGGATAAGATTATAATGAAACCATTACACAGGATGGAGAGGGAAAAAATGCAGGCAATATCACAAGGAAAGGACAGTGAGAGATGGAGCTATAAAAGACATCAAGGGAAAACTACTGATGCAGAGGGTGAGAGTTTGGATAAGGTTCTGGTCAAGCATGTGTCTAGATTGGAGAAGGAAAAGATGAGAGTTGGTACCAGTGAAGTACTGGAAGTAAAGAAAAAGAACATAGCGCCACATTTGAAAACAGGGGCTGGTGGCTTGGACGAAATTCTTGTCAAACCCAAGTCAAGACTTGAGAGGGAAAAGACTATTGCTTCCCAACAACAACCTGAAGAAGGGACCTCATATTCAATGTCTCGACGTAAAGCAAGGGAGAGAGAGATGCTAGAAACTTGGGGAGGCATCGGCTTAGGCAATTCCATTCGACCACATGTCTCAAGACTAGAACGAGACAAGGTAAGAACTTTGAATATAAAGATGAGGCTTAATCTTATTTTTGATCTTCCACTTCTTGTCTATCTTGTCAAAATGTTTATCGGCCAATAGTTCTGCTCTTTCTTATATTTAGACTTTTTTTCCCCGGGGCAACAGGAGATAAACCATCCTGTAATTACTTAATCTCTCCTTTATAATCCTCTGCCCCTTTTGTGTTACTCAAAAAGTCTGATATTATTATGCTGGCTGTTATCAGGTTGCTTGGCTTAAAGCTGAAGAGGAGGAGAGAACAGCAGTCCTGCAGGAGGAGTAGATCTGATTTTCTAAGAAGCCAGACACAAAACTCAGTTATGTTACCACATTATTTCTTGAATGTATACTTACCACATTTTATTGATCAGCATTTTCGCGTGATTTTGCCATGAGGCTGGTGCATCTGTTGAACCAGCAGCAATGTCATACATTAGTCAGATGCATGGTACGACCTGTAAATTTTATTCCATTGGCATTAATAAGATGTATGATTGCGCTCATAATTCATAAAGTTTTGTTTAAGTGCCATAACAATTTCCTATTTCTGATGTGTATTAGAACTTAGAAGCCACCTTTGATTTATTCGCGTTTATGTTCCTCTTTGGCATTTATAAAGACTTTAGTCGGCGTGCTTATATCAGTTTTACACCTAAGCTCACTACAAGGTCCACAACACTACTTCCAGCGCTTTTATGAGTATTGTGTAAAGTTATATTCATGCTTTTTGAGTATTTTTCTTGCAATGTGCTTAACTGGAGAACCTCAAATAAGATGCCTTGCTAAACATAAATTCATCCGAGCTCGGAATCAGTCTTAGAGTGCTGTGGAGTTCACTCACTCCAAATAGTTTCACTCACCATCCGTGGTAGTTTTAGCATCACTTGCAATGGCTAATTCTCACATTCTGTCTAACTAATAAGCGCTTGCCAAAGAGCTTGAACTTCTGCTGATATGAAAGGGGAAGGTGATGACATTATTGATGAAATTATTGACATCAATAAATAGCCCTTCAAAGGGTACCATTGATGATTCACAAAGTATTGTTCATACCATCAGTAAAACGTAACAAAGTACTGACTTAACAGCTAGAGCGAAATTTCTGAAAAAACCACTCGGATCAAGTTTGTTATTTTTGCAAAAAGAAGATTTGATATGCTTGCACTCTTTTTTGACGGACACATCACACATGACCTTGTCATGATGCTCGGATGGTGTCTCTTTTTTTCCTTGCGTTTTTCTTTAATGAAGGTGACAAATTTTTTACTCACATAGAAGTGAAAACCCTATGCGAAGCCTATTTGGTAGTTGTCAACAACTATAGTATAAGGTTAATCGTCAACAACTATAGTATAAGGTTAATCGTTACAATGTGCACATTTTAACCCTTCATACTGATTAGAATAATCTGCGTCGTTAATTAATTTACTTGAAACAAAAACGCAAGTTATTTGTACATATTTGTCATGACAAAATAATTTGACATTCACAATTAATAATTATAATATATTATTCGTACCAAAAGCTACAAAAAAAAACCGTCTTATAGAAGTTTTTGTGTTATTTGTATCACCTAACAACAATATTAGTTTAGCCCAATAAAAAATATGATAACTTGTAGTGACTAGTCCTAATTTACGGTGGTTGGCAACCGCCAAAGAATTTATCCCGTAACTAGATCGTTCCACCTTGCTTTCTATTTTTGTTTTCTTCTTCTCATTTCCCCATTAACAAAACAGGAGTAATAGTTAGGAGCAATGTTTTGAAAACCGGACCGGGCATCGAATCGGATGACCGAGGGGTTTGATGGTTCAACTGGTTCGACCGGCCTCAAAAACCGAATGACATCATAATTAATTTTAAAAATTTTAAAAATACACAAAAATCAGAAAAAATAGGAAAAAAATTAGAAAAAATCAAACTAATTTTAAAAGTGTTTTTTACATTATATATGTTATCGCTACTTCAATATTTATTAGGAAAGTTCCTTAAATGACCTTAAAAAAAGAATTGAAGTTTCTTAAATGCAAGTAGTCAAGTACCATCCAAAACAAAAAAGCAAAGTTACTTTAGAACAGAAGCTAACAAAGCTGAAAAGCAAAGAGGGTGAAGAGCCAAAAAAAAAAAAAAAAAGACAAAAGGGTAAATAAAACCGAAAGAGAGGACAAACTGAAAAAAAAGGGGTGAATAATTAACACCACCGTCACCTCTCAACCTTCAACTTCAATTGGCTTCAAAACATCCCTCACTCACAACATTCTCTCTCTCTCTCTCTCTCCTTTTTATTCATTCAATTACCCTCAGGCCACATCTCACAAATTCCATGCAAACTTCAACCATCACTTTCACACACACATACCCTCTATTCATTTCTGTCTCTCTCCTCCAGATCCATAACTTTCGAACACCTTGTTCAGCCGAGCATGTCGCCGGTCACCGAGCCGTCGCCGTTCAGTTTTCCAGTCAGTGAGAGAAGGTGAGTGAGTGCGAGAGAGTGAACTGGGGGCAGGAGGAAAAAAAATGGAAAAAGAATTAATTTTGAAAAAGGAAAAAAATGGAAAAAGCATTAATTTTGAAGAGGAAAAAACCCGTTTAAACCGGCGGTTTACCGGTTTTTCACCGATTTACGGTTAACCGCCTGGGTTTGACCAGAGCGGTTCTTTTGAGCCATTTGAACCGGTCGGCCTACCGGTTCCCGGTTGAACCGGCCGGTCCGGTCCGGTTTTCAAAACAGTGGTTAGGAGTAATTGGTATTCTAGGTTTTATCTCACTTTTGTAATGATGTCATGATGGTCCAAAAAAGTAATTAAGTTGGTTTCGAGGTTTTAAATGGTATGGTGGACCTAACGGGATCCCAAAATGACGGATATGAGAATTGAACCTATGTTTCAATTGTGGAAGCCGCGGTTTCCAACTCCAATTCTGAAGTTTTATACGATATCTTGTGTGAACTTAGTTCACGGTGGACCATAGATCAAATCTTTTTAAAAAATACCTCCTATGTCCCTAAAAGATTTAGACTATATTCTTAATTCACCCTTTGGCCCACGGTGGACTAAGTCCACACAAGACGAGCTAGAAATTTTATTGTATGTTGTATACTCCCTAACTGTTTTCTTGGGCCACACTAGTGATATGGGCCATCATTAGCCAACTTGTTAGGCTCCAGAAGTACACACATCAATATGACTCCCGAGAGTACCCATTAAACACGACCTCTTAGAGATATGAGACTTGAATTCAGATATATTTGTTAGATATAAGTGGAGGTTGCTAGGAAGTACGGAAATGAACATTTATATAGACACAGACACCAATACGAAGACAATATACGACATTTTGAAAATATAAGACACGAGACACATTAATTATGATTATATGACTTAATTTTTTAGCCTATAAAAAAGGAATTCTTATAAATTATATGGTATTTTAAAATAATGCAAAATTTTATTCAAATAATTTAAATACTTTAAAACTTTATTATGTAATCACCAAGTAGTAAACCAAATTAAAAGTGATTAAAAATGCAACATAAACACAAACGACTCTTAGAGAGGAATGTCGGTGTGTATACGAGGTAGGGGTGTAAACGAGCTGAGCCGAGGAATATCATGTTCGTTTGTTTACTTAAAAAACGAGCTTTGACCAAGTTGCACTTTTATGTTTTGTGTTCGTTTATTTTCTTAACGAACGAGTATCGAGTTTGATCACGAACAGAGCTTATTCATAAAATTGCTTGATTATGATGGTACCAAATAAATTAATCGAGTTGTTCACGAACATAATCGAACGAACAGAGTGATGTTCATGTTCGTTAGTTTATAAATGAACTCTGAAAATGTTGTTCATGTTCGTTAGCCAACGAACGTAACAAATTAGTTTTGACCGAGTTTATTCGTGACTTGTTCGCGAAAACTTGGTTCATTTATAGTACTAGGTGGAGGGTATTGATATGACCCAGGCCCAATGTAAAACCCATGATCAGATTAATAGGCAAAAGGAGATGGTTATCTAACAAACTCATATGCCGTAATTCACAAAATTCCTTTACTGCTTGCTATTGCTATTTTGTCCTTTAGTGCCTTAGATTTGCACAACTGGCTAGCTACTATTAAATAAGCATATTGTAAGAACGACAAATACAATGAATGAGAATATACTCCTCTGCCTCTAAATTCTCTCTCTCCTTCACTCTTATTTCTCTCTCTTAAAACTCCATTGCTGAGCTTAAGTATTCGAGGGATTTCTTAAATTATCCTTCCTGTACTCTAGCTAGACCAGTCATCATGAGCTTATTGTTGATCTTGATTGATCATATCCTCGATTCTTAGCTTGATCGTAACATTGGTATCAGAGCTCGGCTATTCCTTGGCCATACTCAAGCTGGTGACTACGAGATTGATGGCGAAAAAGGGTGGCGGTGGTGCACATGAGCGTGACCAGGAAGATGGTTTAGGAGCTCCCCTCAATCCAGACTTTGAGAAACATGAGGTAACACTTAAAACCTGGATGGATTCACAAAATCAAAAGCTAGATTCAATTAGTCACCAACATGCATTAACCATAGTTGAAAACACTCGATCAATTTCTGAGATTAATGATATGCTGGTGGGTTTAAGCTTGCAAATCACAAAAATAGCTGCATCTGGGGTTGTAAATAAAGGTGAATTTGGTAGTGGAACTGGAAATGGGGGTACTGAGAATCTGGATAGATGTATGATTTTGGGAGAAAATAGGGAAAAACCTCAGGATCAAGGTGGGGGGAGGGGAATTATCAATTTTCTACCAGATTAACCAAGGTAGAATTTCCCAAATTTTGGGGAGAAGATTTAAAATCCTGGCTCTACAAATGTGAACAGTTCTTCACCTTAGATAATGTCTCAGACCACACTAAGGTTAAGTTAGCTGTCATCCACCTCGAAGGCAATGCTTTTCAATGGCATCAGGCCTATATGAAAGGTAGAAAAAATATTCTGCCTAGTTGGGAAGTCTATCTCAGGGATATTACAGTGAGATTTGGGAAACTCTTTGATGACCCTATGTCTGAACTCAAGGCCTTGAGACAAGTTGGGTCTGTAAAGGAGTATCATGATGCCTTCGATGCAATTGTGAGTAGGCTTGATTTATCTCATGAATATATTTTGAGCTGTTTCATAACTGGTCTTGAAGATGATATGCAAATGCAAGTCAGGATGTTTGATCCTAAGACCGTACAACATGCCTACTGTCTGGCCAAGTTGCAACCTACACCACAAAATAACCCAACCTTTGCAAACAAAACACAAAACCCTACATTCAGAAACCAAAATAACCCACAGAAACTACTCACCAACAAAAAGACTCTCTCCCCTGCAGAAATAGCTGATAGAAGAGCTAAAGGGCTATGCTTCCTTTGTGATGATAAATTTGAGTTTGGGCATGTTTGTAAAGGGAGGAGACCTCAATTATACCACTTACAAGTGGAAGAAATTGAGGAAGAAGAGTGTGTAGAAGACCAAGAAGAGGAGGCAGTTACTGAACTAGCTCACATTTCATTACATGCCATTTCTGGGGTCACTTCTTTCCAAACATTCAGGGTCACTGGTTACTGTGGAAAAAAAGCACTACAATTGCTTTTTGATAGTGGTAGTACCCACAACTTTCTAGATGCCTCCTTGGCACAAAAGTTGGGGTGCAATATTCAAACAAGTGAGCAGATGTTGGTTAGGGTGGCTGATGGAGGCAACTTGGTATGTGACAGTTGGGTGGAGAATTTCAAATGGAAAATACAGGGTGTTGAAATTTGAAGCAGATGTGTATTTGCTACCACTTGGAGGCTGTGATATGGTATTGGGAGTGCAATGGTTATCTTCTCTAGGCCCTATCACATGGGACTTCAACCAGCTCATCATGCAATTTGTGTATCAAGACAACAAGATAATGTTGAGGGGTACAAAGAAGTCTAAATTGTCTCAGATTAAACCCCAGCAACTATCTAAAATGATACAACAAGGGGGTAGCATAGACATGATGCAATTATGTCCCTTACCAGCACAAAATGATCTGACAAACCATAGCCTATACCATATCCACACCCTTAACCCTCAAACACAAAACTCAAATACTCACCCTCATGATCTTGAATGTCTCCTAGCTGAATATGCAGCAGTTTTTGCAGAACCTACTGCATTACCCCCTTCAAGACAAGGTTTCGACCACCATATTCCCCTAAAAGAAGGCACAAACCCCATAAATATAAGGCCATACAGGTATCCGTTGCTTCAGAAAGATGTGATTGAGCAGTTGACCAAGGAGCTGCTAGAACAAGGGGTAATCAGACCTAGCAGCAGTCCTTTTGCCTCTCCGGTGGTCTTAGTGAAAAAAAAGGACGGAGGTTGGAGAATGTGTATAGATTACAGATCTTTCAATCAAGCCACAATAAAAGATAAATTACCAATTCCTATGGTGGAAGAGCTCTTGGATGAACTGCATGGGGCTTCTTATTTCTCAAAAATTGACCTTCGGTCCGGATACTACCAAATAAGGGTGGCTGATGAAGACATCTTTAAAACTGCCTTTCGAACCCACCATGGTCATTTCGAGTTCATGGTGATGCCTTTTGGGCTCACGAATGCCCCATCAACCTTTCAAGGCTTGATGAACCACGTCTTTCCACCATATCTGAGACGATTTGTGCTGGTCTTCTTCGATGATATCCTCATATATAGCCATTGTTGGGCTGATCATCTATACCATTTGAAGTTGATTTTAGGCACTTTGCAACAACACTCCTCACTAGCAAAGCTCAGTAAGTGTTCCTTTGGTGTCAAGAGCATTGAGTATCTTGGACACCTCATTACTGAAAAGGGTGTGTCGACTGATCCTGCAAAGATAAAGGCAATCTTAGATTGGCCTGAACCAAAGAATCTCAAGCAGCTCCGAGGTTATTTGGGTCTAACTGGGTACTACCGAAGATTCATAAGAGATTATGGGAAATTATGCAAGCCATTGACGGAGTTGCTGAAGAAAGATGCATTTACCTGGAATACCGCTGCTTCTGAAGCCTTTCAAAAATTGAAAAAGGTAATGACTTCCCCACCTGTGCTCGCATTACCAGATTTCAATTCTCCTTTTACTATTGAAACTGATGCTTCGGGTTGTGGAATCGGAGCTGTGCTAATGCAAAATGGGCACCCAATAGCTTTTATTAGCAAGGCTTTGTCTCCTAAAAATCTGATGTTGTCTGCGTATGAAAGAGAACTGTTAGAAATTATTTATGCAGTCCAAAAATGGAGTCAATACCTCCTCGACAGACACTTTATCATCAAGACAGATCAGCAAAGTTTGAAGTACCTTCTTGAGAATAAAGTGTTGACGCCTTTTCAGCAAAAGTGGCTCTCCAAGCTCCTTGGGTTCGATTATGAAATATGTTATAAGCAAGGTAGTACGAATAAAGTGGCAGATGCTTTATCTCGAGTGCGGGGGCAGAATTGATGGCCTTGGTAATTTCCAATGTGAGCTCTGATCTAATGCAGCAAATAGAAGCTTCTTGGCAACAAGATGCTTCCTTATTGAAGATATACAAGATATAGAAGCTGGTACAACAACCTCAAAGTATACATGGCAAAACCAACAGTTGTGACGAAAGGGCAAGCTCATGATTGGGAAAATAGATGATTTGAGGAACAAGCTGATAGCTTGGCACCACAACACTCCTCAAGGGGGTCACTTAGGTGTTTTAGCTACTTACAAGAGATTATCTAGACTCTTCTTTTGGGGGGGAATGAAAAGGGGTGTGGAGAACCTTGTGAAAAGTTGCACTGTTTGTCAAAGGTGCAAGAGTGATTTGGTTGCATATCCAGGACTGCTACAACCCCTCCCGATACCTCAAAATGTGTGGGAAGACATTTCAATGGATTTTGTGGAAGGGCTTCCGAAATCCAATGGCAAGGAAGTGATTTTTGTCGTTGTGGACAGACTTAGCAAGTACTCACACTTCATGGCACTGTCTCACCCCTTTACAGCGGTAACCGTTGCTCAGACGTTTCTTGATAATGTCTTCAAACTCCACGGGATGCCGAAAAGCATCACTTCAGACAGAGACAAGATTTTCCTCAGTAACTTCTGAACTGTTAGTTATGCAAGGAGTAGACCAAAATTTGTCCACATCTTTCCACCCCCAAACAGATGGTCAAACTGAAGTTGTTAATAGGTGCTTGGAATCCTACCTAAGGTGTATATGCTCCAAAAAGCCTTTAGACTGGTGCAAATGGCTACCACTGGCCGAGTACTGATATAACACTAGTTATCATAGTGCCATTAAGACTACTCCTTTTGAGGTATTGTATGGGCAACCACCTCCTATACACCTTCCATACCTCCCTGGGGAAAGCAACATTGAGGCAGTTGACAGAAGTTTAATTGCAAGGGAGCAAACAATCCAACTGTTGAAGCACCACTTGCAACGAGCACAAAACAGAATGAAGCAAATAGCTGATGGTCATAGGTCTGAAAGGAATTTTCAGGTAGATGATTGGGTATACTTGAAGCTCCAACCTCATAAACAAACCTCGGTTGAAGCTAGGCCATTTCAAAAGCTAGCTGCAAAATATTTTGGACCTTATCAGGTCATTGAGAAGGTTGGACAAGTGGCATACAAGCTGAAGTTGCCAGCTGAGTCTCTCATCCACCCAGTGTTTCATGTGTCACTACTCAAGAGACACTTTGGCTCCATTCCCACACCCACCACTATTCCAGCTGGAGGTATTGATAAGTCCTTAAGGGAACCAGAGACTATTATAGACAAAAGACAGGTCAAGAGGCAGAATAGAGCTGTTGTGGAATGGTTGGTAAAATGGAAGAATCACCCTGCTGAAGAAGCTTCTTGGGAAAATGCAGCTCGGATGGAAGAGAGGTACCCAACTTTTGATCCTTGGGGTCAAGGATCCTCTCAAGGAGGGAGCATTGATATGACCCAGGCCCATTGTAAAACCCATGATCAGATTAATAGGCAAAAGGAGATGGTTATCTAACAAACTTATATGCCGTAATTCACAAAATTCCTTTACTACTTGCTATTGCTATTTTGTCCTTTAGTGCCTTAGATTTGCACAGCTGGCTAGCTACTATTAAATAAGCATATTGTAAGAACGGCAAATACAATGAATGAGAATATACTCCTCTGCCTCTAAATTCTCTCTCTCCTTCACTCTTATTTCTCTCTCTTAAAACTCCATTGTTGAGCTTAAGTATTCGAGGGATTTCTTAAATTATCCTTCTTGTACTCTAGCTAGACCAGTCATCATCAGCTTATTGTTGATCTTGATTGATCATATCCTCGATTCTTAGCTTGATCGTAACAGGTATGTGATTGAGCAACCCACCCTAAACTCGATTTATGTCGGTCGTTAACGAGTATAAGTATAGACCGAGAGAGCGATGGAAGGAAAAGGAAAACTCCTCTATTCAAACAAAATACTCTCCCAAAACGACGAGTCACCAATCATATTGTGGTCCAAATTACTTGGGGGAACGCGCTGAACAAATCAAAGCCAGAACACCACACACTACTTAAAAAAAAAAAGAAAAGAGTCATCAGAGAAAACCAACAAAAACACGTATTCTTTTCAACACTTGGCACCCAAAATAAACCCTTTGTCACTTTAAAGTCACCCTGTTCTTGCCACAAAAGCCCCCTTAATATAAAAAATAAAAATATATATAAAAAAAAAAGGATTTTTTGTGCGGAACTACCTTGTTTGGGGTGTCATTTGTGACTTACTACCTTAAAAGTTTTTTTTTGTGGAAAACTACCTTAGAAAGCCAAAAAGTTTGTTGACCACTACCCTTGACCAAATTTTCGGGTATAATTTTCTTAAAACTCCAAAATACCCTCACATGACCAGCACGTGATCATTCTCTCTCTCTCTCTCTCTCTCTCTCTCTCTCTCTCTCTCTCTCTCTCTCTCTCTTATTCGTTCTCTTGTATCTCTCTCTCCCTCCCTGTCTTTGCACCTAACCTTATTGTTTCATGGAGATTTAGAGATTCTCATTTACAATATTTTTTCTGGGTATCATTAGACACGAGTAATTAATTGCTTAGCTTGTTATTCACTAAGATTCTGACTTTCGCAATTAAAGTTTAAGCCTTTAGAATTATGCCGGTGTCTTGATTTTGTCATCGATGATACTTTTAGTGACCACAGTGAGTATATGCTATAATTTTTATCTCTGAGTTTGATTTTAACTAGTCAAGAAGACTGAATTGAAGCATAATTACGGAGAAATTGGCAATTGGGCCTTTCATGGTCACTTTGATTTAATGGTTGAAAATCTTTAGTATGCATCAATCGAGCAACTTGTTGATGTTTTGATTGTTTAGTTAGCCACAGTTAGTCTCCTTGATTGATGAAAGCCCTCCATTAATGGCTATAGCAATGTAATAGTACCATTTGCTTTGACTTAATCATGTGGGAGATGCTGATTTTGTCCTAATAATTCTGTGAGGGTATTTTGAGGTTTTAAGAAAATTATACCCGAAAATTTGGTCAAGGGTAGTGGTCAACAAACTTTCTGGCTTTTTAAGGTAGTTCCCCACAAAAAAAAAAAACTTTTAAGGTAGTAAGTCACAAATGACACCCCAAACAAGGTAGTTCCGCACAAAAAATCCAAAAAAAAACTAAAACAAATAAAAACCCAAACAAATAAAAAGGCAAAACTTTCCCACAAACCCTTCCTAAACCCTTTCTGCCTCTCTTCCCAGAAACTCTGAGAACACCAAACCCCATTTTCAGAAACTCACAGAAAAATGGCAACTGCTTTGTTAAGGAGACAAAAAATTTCCCATTTTTTGAGCAATTTTTCTCCTTCAAAACAGTCAATTTATGACATTACTAACAAACAATTTTGGTACCAACAACAACAACATGTAAATTACTCAAGGTGGTCAAATTTTTTCAGAAAAGAGGGTAAAACTGTTGATGTTCCTGCACCTCCATTTGTTTTTGGGTCACCATTTTCTTCATCTTCATCATCATCAACATTAAAAACAGCATTTTCAAGAATTGGGTTTGTTAGTTGGTATTTGGGGATGGTCAAATCGAGACCTATTCTTACAAAGAGTGTGACTTCTTCTGTTATTTATATTGTTGCTGACGTAACTTCTCAGGTAAATTCTCTCTCCTTCTACCCTTTTTGTATAATTTTTTGTGGGTTTTGTTTTTTTACTGCGTTTGTGTTTGTTGGTTACAACTTACATTACTAATATTGGGTTAATATGTTTTGGTTGGAAACAAAGATCAAAGATCAAATCTTTAGTACATTGAATTGCAAGAGAAATTGGGTCAATATCTGCTTTGTTTGGTTTTGATTTAAGGGAGTAATTTGTTTACATGTATGGAAAGTAAAAATGTTGGGAGTTTTAAGTGTGATTGAAAATTTGATTTAATTACTATGTACAAAACTGTGGGAAACTAGTGGTATTAGGTAAGCTGACTAGCAAAGGAAACTTTTTCAGGTGCTGCATTGATTTTTTTTAGGGTATAGGAGATTTCTATAGTTGGTAGTTTTGATTTCTAGAAATTGTCAGCTTTACACAGTTTTATCTGGCTTTCCTCATTTTTGTTGAGTGTTGTGTAACCAAACATAGTTTTAGTCTTGAAGTATAGTTGGTGGAAAATTAGTTTTCTATCCGTGAAATCTTGGGCGTAATAGAAATTGGTTGTTGCTTTATACTTTTGTAGGACATTAACCTTCTGCTAATCTGAATATGAGGTCTGAAAACTCAGTAAGAAAAATTGAAACTTACAGGCAATACAGAGAACAGAATATGATACCTGATTGGGAGAGTTTGAAATTTTGTTTTTCGTGTCACGGGAAATTTATGAAGTATCATGCTCCAGGCAAAGGAAGGTCTGGGAATTTCACGTGCTTTATGAAATGATAACAAATGGTGAGGGTGAAGACTCTAAAGTCATGGTTCTGATGTGAATATGCAAGCACAAAACTCTGTCCAGCATCACTTATTAAGAGGGCTCTAAAGCACACTAAAATGATAAGGGTAAAGAGCAATACTCCTGATGTAAATATGCAAGCACAAAGCTCCGTCCAGCATCACTAACCAACAGGTCTGCAAAGCAGACAGATGCCTAAGGCAAGTGGTTTCACCTGCAACCACTTGTGTGTTTGTCGATAAGCTCTGCTTCTGATGTGTTGAATATGATTTGTAAGGAACTTTAGGACAAATGGTTCGAGTTGCAAGTTACTTAAAACTGTACACACTTTAGGGAAAAATGACTATGTTTCTTGTTGTCAAATGTCCAGTTGATGCAGCCTTGTGGCTTCTAGCATTGAACAACAGGTGGGTCGTGGGATAGTGTCTGAATTATGAGAATTTCTACAGCTGTATAGTGTAAACTACCAGTTCCAATAAATGTGCATGAACTTTCTGTGAAGTGGATGGTCATTTCTGGTTTAGTGATGCATATTCAGATAAGCGGTTGCAGGGATGGGCATGAATAAAAAGGAAGACATCTCTGCTTGGTTCCCTGAGAATTTGATGTTTTGTGTAGCTTACGTGTTTGTAGATGATTGTGATATGGATTCTTCATTTAAATTTTTCTTTACTCCTTTACAAACGTCAATATAGGAAAGTATGAGATTGTAAACATCCAATGCATGGCTGAATTCTTATACTTTATGCCTGGAATCTCTTAGATATCAAACCTCCTGGTTATCTATTTGCATATTTTAGAATTATACTAATTGTGGTGAACCTGGTTGTCACAGACTATTGCTTTGCCATCTTCTGAGCCATATGACTTCGTGAGGACATTACGTATGGCTGGATACGGGATGGTGGTGTTAGGACCTACGCTGCATTACTGGTTCAATTTCATGTCAAAAGTCCTTCCAGGACGGGATCTACTGACTACGGTGAAGAAAATGGCTTTGGGTCAGACAGTTTATGGACCATGCATGACTGTTATTTTCTTCTCGATGAATGCTGCTTTGCAAGGTACGGATTTCTGAAATTTCGATTTCTATGTAGATGAATTAGTTACTAGTTCTGCTGAAATCTTTTCCACCTTGTCATCTGTCTTGCATTCTCTTTTGACGGAATAATCTAGACAAGTACTAGCAGTTGTATGGATAAAAGAAGCTGTAATGTTATACTAATTGTAGTTGTAGCGTAGAACCATCAATAGTAAATAAATTGCCAGAGTAAAGACAAAGAGTAATAATTAGAATTGTTGTGGTGGTAGCGGGCCTAGCAGCATCAACTGAAGGAGGTAATAACAAGCAGCAGTATGACTAACAGTATTGGTGCAGGAGAAACAATACCCGTGGCATTTTAGAATGTGACTTGTCTATCCTCACTATAAACACAAAAAGATGCAATCTTCTAACAACCTGTTTGGCTGCTCCATGAAAGACACCACGCCTACTAATTTGTCTATTGCTCAGTACTGCTGAATAAGTTAAATTTGATTTACTAAATATTCAAAATTCAAATTTGGTGATGATGCCTATTCCAACTTATGATTGCATGCATATTTTTGAATCATTTTATGTTGGAATGAATTAAGGGCATATATAGCATGCTTATTTAGGCCTCGTTTACTTGTTTGCAATCAAATGTAATGCAATGCAATCATTTTGTAGAGTAAATGTGAGGTGAAAAGTGAAGGAGTGGGAGGAGAGGGATGGGAAAAGTGGGCTTGATTGTATCATTCAATGTAATCACAATTGCTCAACTTTTCCCATGTAATGTTGATTACTTTAAATGATGTAATCAACCTCACTTTTCCCATCTCCTTCCTCCCCCTCCTTCATTTTCCACCTCACATCTACCTTATAAAATGATTGCATTGCAAGCATTTGATTGCAAACAAGTAAACACCACCTTAATGTCTTGGCAAAATCACTTAGAATCCACCAATTTATTACAAACAAAACACCAATCATCAGAGGCGTTTTTATAATAAATGAGCCCAAAATTTAGTAATTAGAAAGGGATCCTTAGCCTATTTTCCTCCTTGAGAGTTGAGATGTTAGCCACTTGAAGATTGCAAGTGTTTAGATACTATGAAAAGCCATGATGCAATACTAGCATGTATGGGATATTTGTGCCTTTCAAGATTGTTTGATCACATCAAAGTTTTTTTCAAATTCCCTAATTTGTGGCTGTATATTCAAAGATTTATTGATATTTAGCACGTGGGTAGAGTTTTGAGGATGTATAGGATTGCAAGAATTGTGGAATACTAGGAAAGTGCCATGATGCAATACTAGCATGTATGGGACTTTTGTGCTTTCAGGATGGTCATATGATTCATATCTCATTAAAGGCTCTTGATCTAAAATTTATTTTTCAAAGTCAAAGATTTCTAGAGAAATAGCTGAAGGGAAGAGCTTTATGCTCCAAGTGATCATAGATTTCTGAAGTAGTTCAGGTCTCTGTAGATTTACTTGATTTTGATTGGCTAGCACTTAAATTGGACTCAATGATACTATTGACCTACTGGAGGTTGTACCAAGATCTATGTGCTGAAGATAGTTAATTTACAACAGTAAGTAATTTAGCCTGTTTATTATTTTGTGGGTTTTGTCCAGTTATGCTTCCATTGGTTCAAGGAGGATAACTTGACACCATGATCCCATAGTAATGTCAAACATTGGAGTTGAGGAGACAGGAAACTAAAGGAGATGTTCAGGATTTAGGTTTTTAGTGGAATTGATGGGAGAGTTGCTTACAGATAGGTAAGAGGAGTAATGCTGAGTATTTTATGTAACATAACACACGTCCTTAAACTTAGGCTTCAGTTTTGGGCAGATGCTAGTGTTCTTGGAAACTAATAGAAATGCAAGGAAACTTGTCATTTTCTTTGGTCATAATAGTTCAGGTCTCTGTAGATTTACTTGATTTTGATTGGCTAGCACTTAAATTGGACTCAATGATACTATTGACCTACTGGAGGTTGTACCAAGATCTATGTGCTGAAGATAGTTAATTTACAACAGTAAGTAATTTAGCCTGTTTATTATTTTGTGGGTTTTGTCCAGTTATGCTTCCATTGGTTCAAGGAGGATAACTTGACACCATGATCCCATAGTAATGTCAAACATTGGAGTTGAGGAGACAGGAAACTAAAGGAGATGTTCAGGATTTAGGTTTTTAGTGGAATTGATGGGAGAGTTGCTTACAGATAGGTAAGAGGAGTAATGCTGAGTATTTTATGTAACATAACACACGTCCTTAAACTTAGGCTTCAGTTTTGGGCAGATGCTAGTGTTCTTGGAAACTAATAGAAATGCAAGGAAACTTGTCATTTTCTTTGGTCATAAATTTGTCCTTGCATATTAACTAATTACTCGTTCTGAGGCCTGATGCGTCTTCTAGCATGCTTCAGTTGTGCTAATAGTTTTATTCTGAAAGTAGACTTAGAGGCGATGAATGTGAAGGATGAACTAATTACAACATTAGTGTTATAATTAAAATGTTGTTTGTGTTCTGTCGAGGCCTGAAGAATGCTGGAAGAGTTTTAGATTAGTTATTTGTTGTTTTTGTGTGAAAGTTGATTATAAGCATTTGAGGGCAAGAATGTGAAATATTTAGTACATCTATTGTTAATCCGAATGCCGTTTGTGCTATGTTAAATCCTGAACAGTGCTGGAAGAGTTTCAGATTACATATCCGTAGGTTCCTCATTGTGCCCCCCCCCCCCCCCCCTCAAGGATTTCCTCCATATGTTTGTTGCCATGGATGACTCTCAACCCTTGTGTACTCTTTGCTGGCTGCCAGGACTATATTTCGTTGTAAGCGTGCTTCGGTAGAGATTGTACTTCCTTTTTTCTGGTGGAGATCATCTGGAAGTCGATGCTCTCTAGCCTCTAGGTCTCCACTGTTTGGAAAGATTGCATCTGTCCGTTCTTTTATCGACATGTTATTTTTTTGATGATGGCTCTTTTCTGTATTTTGACCTCCTTGGACCACCTACAAATTGACCAGGGAATCAAATAGAGGCCGTGGTAAGCTCAGAAACTACTACAATGTGCTTGTTCCAGTTTTCGAGTGGGAAGGGAGAGTGTTACAGTTTCCCACCTTCAGTTTGCCCATGATACTATTCTTTTCCTTTCTGCCGGACACCGAGGGATTTCGGAGAGTGCTTACTTCATTGCAGGTTATTGAGGTTGTCTCGGGGGTGCGGATCAACTTGTCTAAGTGTAGTCTGCCTGGGGTGAACATGGAGGACAGAGTTTTAGAGGCTCTAGCTCAGATGGTAGGGTGTCAAGTACAACAGTGGCGCTCACCTATCTTGGGTGCTCCTTGGGGGACCCTCGCACCACTTCTTTTTGGGAGCCTGTCGTGTCTAGGGTGGCTAGGATGCTGGACGGGTGGAAGAGTGTTTACTTTTCTTTGGGGGGAGGATTTCGATTTTACGGTCGTGTCTAGCAAACATCCTCGTTCCTATCTTTCCCTTTTTAAGATTCTGGTTAGTGTGGCCTATAGGATTGAGAGATTGATGAGAAATTTTCGTTGGTCGGGGACAGAGGGGAGTAAGAGGGACCACCTTATTAGCTGGGACCTAGTGTGTAGACCTAAGACGGAGGTGGAATTGGGTTTCCGTCGGTTGGTGTCAAAAAACATCTCTTTGATGGGAAAAAGTTGTGGCGCTTTCTTCTGGAGTCCGACTCCCTATGGCACCGAGTTATCAGAAGCAAGTACGGTCTTCATCGCAATGGATGGGACGCCGATGCCGGTTCCAATGCTTCCCACGCTTGCCCATGGAAATTCATATTATAGGTCGAACTTTCTTCTTCCCCCTTGGTCACGTATAGACTGGGAAATAATTGGGTTCAGTTCTGGGAGGATGTGTGGAAGGGAGATGTCCCCTTCTCCACCACATATTCTCGGGTCTACGGTTGTCCTCTCTTCATGATGCCCCGGTTTCTACCTTCTATTCAGAAGACAGAGCTTCCTGGGATCTTCACTTACGGAGAGCTCCCCGTGATTGAGAGATGGAGGAACTTGTTTTCCTCCTTTGTGTTCTGAACACCATTCAACTCGTCCCTAGTGACGACTCTCGAGTTTGGGTTGGAGACTCCTCTGCTATCTTCTCCTGCAAATCCTTTTTTCATAATATTACTCTACCCTCACACTACCCTCTATTCCCTTTAACTAACTATAGTTGGAAGTCTAAAGCCCCTTAGAAGGTGCGCGCCTTTGTTTGGACTATGGTTTTGGGTAGACTGAACACACATGATATCCTACAATGGAGGGGACCTGGGTGAGTGGGTGGGCACTATCACCAGATATTTGTGTGATGGGCCACCGGTGTGTGAGAGTTGTCTGCATTTGTTTGTCGTGTGCAATTTCTCCAGGTCTGGTCTTTGTGGGATAGGCTGCTTCTTGGAGAGCGTTTTGCTTCCCTTGCTACAGTTGGACAGTTTTTACAGATGCGGTTTTTGCGTTTGGGGCGGAGGGAGGAGGGAAAGTTGTTGTGGCGTTGCTTTTGCATGGCTATTCTCTGGTGCCTTTGGCTAGAGAGGATTTCTAGAGTCTTCAGCAATGCTGGGAAGCTGGCCGATTTTGTTTGGGATCGCGTTGTGTATTTGGCTTCTCTTTGGGCTAAAGCAGCTGGGGCGTTCAAGGCGGTGCCCCAAACAGATATTCAGCATATTTGGGTGGGATTTACTGTAGTTAGCTTTGCTTTACTCTTTGAGGACTCCTTGTCCTCCCCTTTTTGTATCTTTAAACTTCATTCATTAATTATTAAAAAAAAAATGTGGCTATTCCATAATGTGGAATCCGCTATTTGATTTCATGGGTAGGAGAAGTAATCACTCTAATTGGCGGTGTTGGTATTCTAGTTCTTTCCACTTTTGATAGATTAGCACTCTTCAATATCCTAGGTCTACTTTTGATTACTCGTTAAGCCTCGTGTTTTTTCTATGTTATTACAGGTGAACAGCCTAGGGAAATTGTGGCAAGATTGAAGCGGGACTTACTCCCAACAATGTTAAATGGCGTTATGTACTGGCCATTGTGTGACTTCATCACATTTAGATTTGTCCCTGTCCACTTACAGGTAAATATGAGCTTTGCTGGCCATTGACGTTTTTGTTTTTTTGATAATTATGACATGGTTTTACGTTATAGAAACTGCATTTCCATCATCCTATTGGGGTAAGAAAAATCAAAGACTTAACAAACTAGCCTCATTAGTCAATGACATGGAGGAGCAGTAATTCATGAGCTTTTGATTGAGCTTATGCTCATCCCAGCCTTGCAGTTAGCCTGGTTTAACATATTTCTCATTCAACTTTGCTTTTGGCAGCCACTAGTCAGCAACTCCTTTTCATATGTATGGACTGTGTACATGACGTATATGGCAAGTCTAGAGAAAGCAGGTGCATGATGGCAATTTTTTTGCTCTCATTTTGGATTGCGATTGACTTTTGACCGGAACAAATCCATCAGTTAGTCAAAAATGGATCATAGAAGGCTGGCCATTTTTCAGCCCCAGAGACCATAAGTTACCATTGGAAGCAAGGGATACAGTAGAAGAGCGCGCCAACATATTCATTTCATATATGTGGCTGGTTGGCTGATCAATTTATTGAAATGGATGTTTCGGAATTTGATGTATATGCGAACTCCTGATTCAGTATATCTTGTTGCCTTATATTACATAAATGTCGTTCTTTAGGGTGAATTGTGAACTTGAAGCACATAGAGGAGGTTGGATCAGGATTTGGTTAATACGATGCCACTTAGTTTGTTTCTTGCAGGTACTCATCAGCCTTAATGAGCTGCCAAGTTAATCCGCTTAGATTTAGAGGTGTAAATGAGGAGAGACAATATCTTGAGTTTGTTTAAACATGGATTTCTTTGAGCTTTAATATTTTCAATTATCAAACTTTCCCTTTTTTGGAGCAAGCCCATCTCTTGAATATAGTTTGTATAATTAAGTTATCTCCTTTAAAGTTGTTTCAAGCAAAAGCTCACTTTTTTTTTTTTTTTTTAGGGAAAAAATAGAAATTGCATTAATAATAGCTCATACGACATCTACAAACGATATCAAATTCAACAATAAACGGATCTAAAACATCAAAAAACACTCTAATTGAAATAGTATCAAGCACTTGAGATTTGACAATTCCGAACGGCTTCCTTTTTATCGCTGTTTTTCATATCACAGCCTCTTTGCGGAAGACCTTGCCATAGTCTCGCTGCATAACATATTGTAGATTGCCTCTTGGAGAATAAGATCCGCGGTATCACCGTACGAACGAACTGAAGCCGCAAACTATCAACTTTATGTTCTACCTTCAATTCCGAACTAATTGAATAGAGACTAAGATGTCCTATAGCCAAGAAGAAAATCCTCTGAGCAGAGGACACCCAATCGTACTCCATAAACCACAAACTACCAACCCTCCAAAGATGAAGAGATAATCCTCACAAAAAGGAGTCAAAGTGAACCTCACAAATGGAGTCAAGAACCTCACAAAAGGAGTCAAATTAACCTCACAATTGGTTTGATCAAAATCTCACCAAAAGGAGCGATTAAAACCTCACAATGGAGCGAAATCTATTGATCTACTCAATTAAAAAGCCAAATAACAATGAAAAAAGGAAAAATCTAGTAGAGAGAGGGGCTTGTCGCTGGTAGATCACCAACGACAGCCCCGACTTCATACCGTAAAGAACTTCAAGAGTTGAGAGAAAAGGAAGGCCAGCGTTTCTTTACTATTATTATTTTAAGCGAAAGCTCACTTAAATAAATAAAAATATACAGTATGTAGCTTACATGACACTAGTATTTGTCTATTTGATTGATCAAAATTAAGGTATCTAACAAGCTACAAGGCCAAAACATTCTCATCATAAGCCAAAAATTCCGATTTTACTCCACTCCCAAATTTGTAAGACAAAAACAAAAATGTGTTAACACCATTAAGCTGTCAACATTGATTGCACTTCAGATATTGTTACAGCGATGAAGCCTCGGCGATGATTGTGATGGAGTGGGAATCCAAGAATGGATGAACTAGGACTTCTGCAATATATTATATATATTTCGGGATTAAACATCCTCAACAGATTTATTCCCAAGCATAAGGCCTATATTTGAATCATTATCATTGAATGAATATTTCTGTTACTTGCATCACAGCAGAAAAGCCTGTACTTCATGGGGCAGAAGCATTAACTGTGCTCATTTCTCCTTCTCCATAAAGAAAGTACATTCAAGATGTCGTGAACATTTGATAGACCATTAGAGAAGACAGCAAGTTAGTTCATACACAAGGAAAAATGGTACAAGTTAAACACAAAAGCATCAACAGAAAGATGTAGGAACACAGGTTGTACAGACTAAAAAGATTATAGGAAAAGAGTGACCTCTAAAATGACCAGCATGGAAAAGAAACAAATGAAACTCAACATACAGTGAAAATACGCCAGATTTTAAAAAAATCCGCTATATTTCATGTCAGAGAGATTGAATGAAGGCCACCAAAACCTGCACTTAGATTGCGAAAGGAGCATGATATGATGTAACTCAAAAGCAGTGGTGGCAAATGGATCAGATTGGGCCATGTTTGTATTATATCTAAAATGTCTCGACCAAAACATTAGAAATTTACACTCCTATTCATGATTAACTAGTCTAAGAACCATTCAAACACCCCCAAAATAGTCCAATTACATCCCAAGAGAACATGACATGTTTCATTAAATGGGTTCAAGTAGTTCAGTTTCGTGTTGAATTTTTCAGCATGCACCAACTTTTTATTTAGATAAGATGGGTGTCCAAGCTTTGCATAATTCAACAATCAACAACATATACATGTCAACCTACTTGATTAATCGACTAAGAAAATCTTAACCACAACCTTCTTATTTCATGTTGGTCTCATGCCGTGTCAGCTTTTGCCAACACTACTCAAAGGGGTCAGGCAGCAGCACAACATGTTCAACATAGTTGTTTATTCAACTACATACCACATGCTAAGGTGGTAGCTGCTCTTTGTTTTGTGGTGGTACATAGATGAAAATGTCATATATATGATACATATGTTTGTCTCACATGAAAAATGCTCTCTCAAGTCTCAAGAGGCGAAGGTAATACATCTCTACGAGCAACTATGTTATTCGTCTTCACTCATTTATTACTGTGTATTTCTTCCTTGATGGTAACGAAAATACGGGTCTAGGGGGAATATTATCCATTTAACTTCCTGCATTGCCATTGGTAAGGCTCGTGAGTCGTGAATCTTGAACTTCATTATCAAGCACACTTCCTCTAAACTAGACATGTTACAGTACACAAAAACAACAGGCAACAGCAGCACATTTTCCTAATTAGAACCAACTAGATTAGTAGACTATAACTCTCACAATGGTACATACCAAAACCCCCTATACACCACAAACTGTATTTGATCTAACAGTTGTTTAGCTAGCTCAAACACAAACAATTTAGATTCCCAATAGAGATTTATTCCAAGCCTTCCAAAGGGGTATAAAGTTATATTTTCCATTGAAATAAACCAATGGACTAACAATTAAACATCTATACACAAGAGTTCTAAGACAATCCACGTCAAGATGACAAAGAAACAAATCCATATCTTTTCAATAGCATGTAAGAAACAGAAAAGGCTATGTCCATCATCACCAACAACAACAACAAATTCCAATAGTCACAACAACAAATTCCAAAAGTCACAACAACATATATACATATATGTACCTTTCTAAGAACATCATTTCTGGAAGTCAATCAATCCTCCTCATCACTCTCATCACTAAAATAACTCGCCCTTTTCACCTTCTTCCCTTTCCTCTTCTCTTCCTCCTCTTTCTGTCCCATCAACAACCTCTCATCAGCCTCGTTATCAACCACAGATGCCCAATTATCATCATCAAACGCTACATTCCCACCATTGAATTCTCTCTCTTCCTCATCCTCGTCGTCATCATCCGCCACCACCTTTCCCCGCTGCTCTTTCTCTCTCCTACCCTTCTTTGGGACAGGCCTCTCCCTAGCCCCGAGCTGGTTCTTCGGGCACTCGTAGCTCAAATGCCCTTCCTCCCCACACTCATAACACCGGGACTTGTCTTTATACACCCGCTGCCGTATGAATTCCGGGGTGCGGCCGTTGTCTGCAGCAATCGAGGCAGTGAGGGTACGCCCGTTGAGGAGTTTACCGTTCATCTGACGTGTGGCGGATACCGCGTCCTCACGTGAGACGAAAAGGATGAACGCTACGCCACGGCTATGGCGGGTGATACAGTCTTTAAGGACAGTGATGCCACTTTGCCAAACGTTGAGAAGAGAGTAAAGAGATCTGAATTGGTTAGGTTATAGTCGAGGTTACTCACGTATACGGTGGACTTCGATGGGGCCAATCCGCCACTTCCATGGCTTTGCTTTCGGTTACCATTGGTGGTGATGGAGGATTGGGAAGATGTGGTGGCTGTCGATGATGGGGTGGAGTACCGGTAATAGAGGGTTTCGTCCTCCTCACTATCGCTATTCGGGCGGCCCATTTCTCTGCTTCAGAAACAGAACGCCACTGAGAAATAGCAAACTATAATGGACACAGGTATTACTTAAGGGAAAATGAAACATATCAGACGGTTATTAAGGGTAAAATGAAAGATATAGCACAAATATTGTTGACACAGTCACACAGACACAGGAAACTGGGCAAGGTTAAAACTTGGACTATCCAACAGCAGTCACTAGTAGACTAACAACTATGTAAGCACCATTGCAATGACTTGGACCAACTCTGTAAGGTGTAAGCGCCATTGCTAGTTAGAATTTAAACATCTCTGTTCATGTCTTTCCCAGATGAGAAGATGTAACCAGAGGCCACAGCTATATGTACCCCCTGGGCAGTGATATATATGTCAACAGCTATAAAGACCATTGCGTTGTACCACAAGAAAAACATAGAAAATTTTGGTATAGGAACATTAAAAATAAAAGAAATTAAAAAAAAGATGCAAAATACTTTGATGATCAGATCTCTTTCTTTCATTTCAAATCCTATGGCATATACTATATAGTTGAACCAACACTGTAAATTGTACTCAATCATCTGAACCCAACACTAACATTTACGTCTTCCCACTTACAGAAAAGACGAAGAAAAAAAACACATAACAAAGGATAAACTTTAACCACCTAATAATAAAAATAAAAAGTTTTTTAACAATTACCAACAACCTAAGCAAGCAAATTACATCCGAACTTTTATCTAATTGAATAGAACCCAATTGCAACAGGATGGAACTAGAGGTGGTGAAGTTGGCATGAATCAACAAACCCAGGTCAGGTTTTTTTCCTTTTTATTCCTTGTATAATGCCACAGAACCTAACTTTTTTCATTGAATTCAAAATTACAGAGATATAGTTCAATTAAGGAGGCACCCATTCTATAAGGAGACCCAACTAATCAAAATTTTCATTCAGGCATTCAATCAAACACATGATAGGTGAAATCAATAAACCAATTTTCTCAAAAAATTAAACCCAAAAACGTTACTTGGAACTAACAACGCTACAATTTTACTAATGGGCATGAAAAAAACACACAAGATAGAGCACAAACCTGCTATTTTGGCAAATTTGAGCTTCTAAAGTTGGAATTCGAAGAGAAAAACCCTAATTTTCAGCAAAATTATGTCCTTAACTTCAAGAGCACAAACTCAAATCTGGTATTGATGATTGAGAGAAGGGAGAAGGGAGAAGATGAAGATGTTTGAGCTTATGGATTCCAAATTGATAAACAAAAACCCTAATCTGCCATCCGAACCATTGTTTCTAGCGAGAGAGTGATGTTTCTGGGGTAAGAAAGAACAGCGAGCGTGAAATTTTTAAGGGACATGGAGGGAATTAGAAATTTCTTCACTTAAAAAGAAGCTCGTTCCCGCTAGAACCGGATGTAAATGCTACAATGTGTTACTTTACTATGTCTATGCGTAAGCGACTCGGTGAATCCTTAGGCATGGCTCGAACTCTGGTCAAACTGAGCTCGGTCCGTTCCCGGGCTATGCCAGTCCGAGCTATGCCTCAGCTTGGTCGGTTTGATTGATTTCATTTACCCCTCCACTTGAACACAAAAATGTGTACAAGACGATATTTTCGTAATTTTCGGTGAGATAACTGTAACTTCACAGTGAAATATAGGGGCACGATTCATTGTAACTCGACCTTATGTTTCTAAATAGTTACCTCATTTTATTGTGAGTTGGTCTCATACACGACTTGCTCCTATTTGAAAAAGACTATTAAGTATTTATAGAAATGTACTTTTCTTTGGTTTTCCTCATGTTAAAATGTGCAAATGATTGTTTATAGTCGAATTCACACACAAAGGTTTTATGTTGATCTATATTTTTTATAACATTTGTAATGGCGAGTTTGAATTCGAGTTGAGCCATAAGTCTAAATCGAGTCGAGCTTGAGCCTTAGCTTTACCGGCTGGAAGAGCTTCGAGTCGAGCCAAACTAAGCTGAGTCGAACTTCGAGCCAGCTTGTCTAGGCCTCCGCTTTTTTTTTTTTGCTCGTCCAAAGGTTGCAAGGTTGTATTAAGAATGCCCAAAAAATAAACATACAACCTAAAGCCCACATTCGGGACGAAAATCCTCCAGGTTAAAAATACCCACAAAATTAGAGGAGGTCGCCCAAGCGGCAAAAGAATGAGTTAAGACATTGTACCTACGGTTCGTAAATACATTAACAGAAGCTAGCTTAATTAAAGCACTGATCTCTTCAAAAACTCCTCTTGACCTCCAGGGGAATGGCGCACCTCGATTGATGTCGTCCACCACAACCTTCGCATCACTAAATAAATTGATATGTGAAATACCTTCATGAACAATGACTTTTGCAGCTTCCAGTATAGCTCTTGTGTAATACCCCGTAAATTTAAAGTATTTTTCTAAAATAATTATTTATTTTATAAGGTGATATTTATTTAGTTTTGGAGTTTGGTGCATTTATTTTGCCTTTAAGAAAAATAAGAGAAGTGCTTGACTTGTACTAAAACTCTTTCCACCACTATTAACTTGTTTAAGTCGATTATATTAGAGTTCTAAAACCGCTCCACCGCTTCTCCCTTTATATTTCTCCATCAGTTATTTCTTTTCTTATCCTAATCCCTCTTGTTCTTCTCCTTGCGCTTAAGTGGCGATACCAGCACCATCTTCTCATGACACCACCATTACTATCGCCATCATCTTCATCATTTTCCCTCTGGCACGAAAACTTTACTATCAATCTAAGGACTTCCCTGCTTGTGCTCGAACCTTGTTGGTGCCCTTTCTCTCTCGTCTCCTTATTCTCTCTCCTCTCGTTTCTCTGTTTCACGTGACCCCTGTCGGGTCGGGTGCTGCTGTCGATACTCCGCTGGTCGCCGACCACCAGAGGTGGTTCTCAGTCACCATGCCTGCTGTCGGAATTGTTAGGCAACCCTAAGCACCACAAGTTGATCAGTTGGTTTGTTCACCAAACCCTAAACCCCTAATTTTGAGTTTATTCATTTTTATTTATTTATGATAGATGTGAAAACCGGGGTGTTACATCTTGCCTCAGCCTCAGCTGGTCATTAGTTAAGGCGCAGTTGGCCCCTGCTCTAATTGGTCTTCCATTGTCATCTGTAGAGACCCAAGCCATGTGGGCTTTGTTTGGTCTCACTGCAGCATCGACAAACCAACCTCCCTTGATAGCATTAACCAATGGTTGAGACAAAACTTCCTGGTTGCTAGCAACAGGACAAATCTCAAAGGCTTTCTCTACTTCAATCCATCTCTTATGAATCAAATCAATGGTGACCTGCAATTCAGCTTTGTCTTCCTTATGAATGGCCTGATTTCTAACCCACCAAATCGTGTCCATGATCACGGCAGCCTTTCTAGCAAAGATGAGGCTGCTTTCCTTTCCCATTATCGTTCTCAGAGTCGACGAGTGAGAGAAAAAGTTTTCAATCCACTCCTGAATATTCCAATTACTCATAGCGTATGTGCGAAAGCTAAGAATTTGCAGCCAGATTGCCCTTGCAAAGGGGCAGAGAAACAAGATATGTTCATCATTTTCAATACCATTCTCACACAGCACACAACCTTCCTCAAAGGTGGGAACTCGTTTTTTCAGTGTGGCCTTCGATGGAAGTGCTTTCCATGCAATTCGCCATATAAAAATACGCATCCTCTGTGGTATTGGGATGCTCCAAATATCCTTCCAGAGAGCCCCATTGAACACCTCGTGCCTCTCAATGCGATCATTTATGACAAGATTGTGTGCAACTCTTAACTGTAAAATTGCCAAGCCTTTCAAATATCCAGGCAAAGGAGTCCTCTTCTAAGGGAAATGGCAGTGGAATTGCCAAAATGGCCTCCGCCGAGGTGCCATCAAACTGATCAAGAACCAAGTCAACATTCCATTTCCCTTCAAGGATATAATCACACACTTTGAACACCACAATTTCAGCCCCATCTCTTGCACCTGGTTTGAAGGTTTCAATGCTTGGAATCCATGGGTCACTCCAAACATTAATTGATGTTCCCGACCTTACAAGACAGCAACCCCTTTCTCAATAATGTCCTTATCTTGGAGCATGTCTCTCCATTGCTGCGAATCTGACGAGGTTGGCTCCACATGAAGAAAGCCATGACGAGAACAGTACTTCCTCAAGAATTGTTGCACCCATAACCTCTTGTTTTGTGAGAACATGAGCCAAGCAAGTTTCGAGTGCAAAGCTTTATTTGTCTCTTGCATCCTGCGAATACCCAGCCCTCCGACAGTACGTGGTAGGCAAATTAATTTCCAAGATTTGAGATAAAAATCCTTGCCCCTCTCTTCTTTTCCCCACCAAAAGTCTCGTATAGCAGCATCCATATCTTTGCATAACATCGCACTAATGGAGTTTGTTGCCATAGCATAACTGGGTAGTGCAGTTGCAACTGCTTGAGTCATCGTTGTTCGACCCGCAAATGAGAGTGTTTTAGCTTTCCACATTTTCAACTTATCTTTCAGCCGTTCCATGATATAATTGAATCTCAATCTTTTGCCACTATTGCGGAAGAAGGGCAGGCCAAGATAAGCAGCGTCCTTATCCATTGCACATAAGTCAAGACGCCCTTTTAATCTGCCTTTAGTTACCAGGGTAGTATTCGGGCTGAAATACACCCCAGATTTTGCTTTATTGGCCGCCAAACCACTCCAATCCTCCATCGTATCAAGCGCGGAGCTAATTGCATCGGCATTGCTGTCATTAGCTCTTGCAAAAATTACTAAATCATCTGCGAATAACAGGTGAGAGATTCCTTCACATCGCTTGTTGATTGCAATTCCATTAAGTGACCCTGCTGCTTGGGCTTTGAGCAACAACCTAGGTAAGGTTTCCATTCCAATCACAAACAAGAAGGGCGGCAGAGGGTCGCCTTGGCGGATACCACGCTGGGGTTTGATTAGCCTCTGGGGGGAGCCGTTGATGAGAACTGACATCGTCGATGTGGATATACACTGCTTATCATATGAACAAATTTGTCGCTGAATCCAATATTTTTCAAAACACATAAGAGAAAGCCCCAATCAAGCTTGTCATAAGCTTTTGCCATATCAATTTTTAGTGCCATGAGCCCTCCCTTCCCCTTTTGCTTTTTCATGGTATGCAACAGTTCTTGAACATGTATGGTATTATCAGAAATCATCCTCCCTGGAACAAAAGCAGCCTGTAGGGAACTGATGAACTTGCCAAGCAAAGGTTTAAGGCGGTTTGCAATCAACTTGGAGATGATCTTGTATACAACATTGCATAGTTCTATGGGCCTGTACTCCTTGACAGAACAAGCGTGAGGAGTTTTAGGAATGATGGCAATGTGGGTATGATTTTGGGCCTGAAGTAAATAGCCCGTAGCAAAGAAGTCCTGCACCATATTAACCACATCCACCTGAATAGTCTCCCAGTAAACTTGAAAAAACAAAGCTGGTAGCCCATCTGGGCTCAGGGCTTTCGTCGGGTGCATCAGCTAGATCACATTTTTTATTTCTTCTTTGTCAGGAATTGCACACAGACGATTTTTCTCCTCCATATCAACGCAACCCTCAAATAATTGGTTCAGGTTAGGGGGTAATTGGCCAGCTCAGCAGCAAAAAGATCAATAAAATATCCCAAAAAGGCTTGATTAATTTCCTCGCTATATTGGGTCCAATCACCATTGTTCAGGTGCCTCCACGGCATTTCTTTGACGTCTAATCACAGTGGAGAGGTGGAAATATTTTGTATTAAGATCACCCTTTTTCAAGTATTGCACCCTCGATTTTTGCTTCGCCATAATCACCTCTCTCTTGTATAATTCGAGAAAGTTTTGCATAAAGATCTGCTTCTTGTATCTCACTGATAGGCGCACCCCCTTTCTTCTGAATTTCATCAATAGCCTCTGTGACCTCACGAATCTGAGTTTGAACATGGCCAAAGTGCCTTTTATTCCACTTCTTCAGATGTTCCTTGGTAGTTTTGAGCTTCTGTTTTGAAATGAAGCTCTTTGAACCTGTAACTTCCCTACTCCAGGATTTTTCCACAACAACATGGCTTGTTGGATCCCTGATCCACATAGCCTCAAATTTAAAGGGGCTTGGGCCCTTTGCTCCTTCTCCCTGGCTGTCAAGGAGAATAGGAGTATGGTTTGATTTAACAAAAGTTAGAGTTTTAACCACTGCCCTGGGGAATCTATACCTCCATTGAGCATTGCATAGACCTCGATCAAGTCTTTCTTTCAAAATCACGACCCTGTCTCTCTTTCTTCACCATGTTAACGGGCTCCCAACATAGCCAATATCAATCAAGCCATTACTGTCAATACAATGTTGCAACCCACAAGAGGCAGATGACGGCTTAAAAACTCCTCCCCATTTTTCTCCTTGATGGATCAAATCATTAAAGTCGCCAATGAATGATTGAGGTTCATGGCTAAGTGAAGCAGTAGCAGCAATAGCCTCCCAAAAAGCATGTTTGTCGTTGTGATTAGGAGCCCTATACACAAAAGTACACATCGATTGCAGCTCAGAATTGTTCCCATCTAATTTTGTTACCATCAACTGGTCCGACTTAAAAATCACCTCCAAGTTAACCCCTCGTCTCCACTTCAGTGCCAAACCGCCAGAGAGTCCAGCAGAGGATGAGGCAACAACCTCAGCAAAATTAAAACCTCTCAGTATTTCACTAGCTCTAGTCTCATCTACCATTGTTTCGGACAAAAAGAAAATATCCGGATTGTGTTTCCGGACAAGGGCTCTCATATGGTTCATTGTCGTGGGCTGGCCCAATCCCCGACAATTCCAATAAATTGTTCTCATTATTCAAGAGGGGGTCGGATCCCCGCCCCATTCGATTTCCTCACTTGCTCGTCAAATTGACGAAGCATATCAGCCATAGCTCCCTGGTCGAAGTGCAAGTTCAAATCCTCTTTTTTCCTCTCGTGACTTTTACTTCCCAGTTGAATAAGCTTTTTACGTGGTGCTCTGGTTTTGGGGTTATCACTCATAGGCCTCTTTCCTTTATCACTGGTGGTAAGGTTTTTTGTAGCTTTGGGTTTTTTGGTTCTTCCCTCCTGATCCTGCACATCTTCGTTCTCTCCTTGTTTATCAACTGGTTTTCTTTTTAGCGAGAGGTGACCCAGAAAATTGCTAAGTTTAGTGGGTTTATTTTATGGGGTTGAGTGGGTTGAAACAACAATGGTTTGTGGGTTGGGAGTTTTTGGGCTAGGAATATTTTTGGTGGTCTCAGGTGACTTTGTGGTAGGAGGTGAATTTATTGATATTGTGGATATGTTGCTGGCACTTTCTAATGAGCTACTTGGTTCATGAGGTTCCACAACAATATACTGGCTAGTATTGGCTTTAAGAGGAAAATAAGAGGACTGAGCTTTATTTGGGCTCTCAAATGGGCTTATACAATCAACATCATTCAACATGATAAGGTCCAAGCCTATGTTATTATCCAGCTCAATGTTTACAGATTTATTAAGCATTGGATTATCATTATCAGCAATATCAATTGGAACAGTAGGTGGGTCCATTTCACTAGAAAGTTGTGGCTCACAGGACATACCTTGGTCATCATGACGGACTGGACTAAGCATGGTGTTTGGCTCCATGAGACACGCCATTGCCATGTCATCTTTCGATTCTGACCGGTTGTCACATTCACCTCTGTAACTTCCGTCTCCTCCGCGTCATAGTAGACTGTGGTAGCTCCCAAATCAAAGGTGAAAGACTCGCTTGGTGGTTCACGCATTGTACGCGCCACCATAGCTAGTCGATCAACCTTAAATTTCTCATTTTTCTGACGCTCCGCCTCTTGTCGTCTATGGGCTTGGTTGATTTGTGCTTGGCTCATCTCCTTAGACCATATTCCGTGTGTGGTTCATGAAGTTTCATAGAAAGGCTCCAATCTGACAGATCAGTGGCTTTCATGGTCGCCCCATAGCCTACATCTGGGTATTGATAATCATCAGTAATTTCCTTGTTGCACTCCCTTTGATCGTGTCCCATAGACCCACAATTGAAGCAAAAATCACTTATTCTTTCGTATTTGAAATTGACCCAACTGGGATTATTTCTCTCATCCTCCCTAATGAAACCTCGCTGGAGCGGTTCCCTCAAATCAATTACAACTTTTGCCCTTAAAAATCTTCTAGCTAGCACTCGTTGTTCCGAAACATCGTCCGTCCCCAGGATTCGACCAACTAATTCCGCAATTGCCAAACAATTGCTTTCAGTGAGGTGTGACCTATGTAATCCATGAAATTGTACCCAAATTGGGAGCAAATGGAAGTTTAAATCTTCTGGGTTCAGGTGCTGCTCCCACCTCTTGAGGACAACATTTCTCCCCAAAACATGCCATGTGCCTTTATCAATTAGTCTATCTCTTTCCCTTTTAGTCTTGAAAATGATCAGAAAATCAAAATTATTCATAATTGAGATCATAGGCTTACCCTGTGTGCTCCACATTTTCTCCAAACTCGATTTAGCCAGTGGCATCTTTATGGGTTTTTCTGAATAAACTCGACCAATTAAGCACAAATCTATTACCTTCTCCTCCAGAAGTGGATTTGAGTGAAGTTTCAGATCTTTAAATCGATTATTTTTTATCACATCTTTTCCTGCTAAGGGATTAGTGTCAGTCATGGCTTCGGATTAAAAGCTCAGTGTTTTTAGAAAAACCGAAAAGAAAGAAAGGAGGAGGGGAGAGTGGATTTAAGAAAGGTGGGCTTAAAATTTAATGTGGTGGTGGGCAGTAGAAGTGGTAGAGAAAGAATAAATAATTTTAGCTAGATATTGATAAGCAGGTGAGTGAGTCATTTGCATGTATCAAGAATTAAATGCCATAGCTGAGTGCTAGACAAGTGTTCAAACTCCACAAAGGGAGAGGGATCCTACATAGAGGAGAGTTTCTACAGAGAGAAAAACCGCGTTGAAATAGTCAACCGGACATAGTTTGGTCTTCGTCAAGTCGTCAACCATGTAATTGATCTAGGCCTCCGCTTGGTTCAGTTACCCACGCTCCATTTTGTAGGTTCCGTGTTTAGGGGCTTACAAAAGAACAATTCTAGCGCATCACACACAAGGGTTTCAACCTGAATCACTCAGTTTGAGGGGTAAATACTCACGTATTCAATTATTAATCATCAATGCACGAGTTTACAATAGCAAAGCTCTCCCCTATTTATAGACAAAGAAATCTAAAGCTATTCGGAATTCTAATCCTAATCCAAATAGGAAACTAACTACGAAACTGATTTCAAAAGTAAAACGAACTAACTAACTGCTTTTCTAATTCCTAATGGACTCCTAATGCCAATAATAATCAGATTATTACTTTCTTAAACATACTCTAACTAATTAAGGAAACAACCAAACGAAATAAAACTTAAACAGCTAGTTACTTGGCGCCCAAGGCTAAAACCGGTTGTAACAGCTTTGCACCATAACTTCAATTTCCTTTTCAATCCCGTTACATTCTGAATATGGGAAAACTCAAAGCATGGGAGTTTTAGATCTTGTTTCCAGCTTTCCACAGAATTTTGAATCACCATAATCCAATGTCGTATGAGTGAGTTATGATCGAAATACGAACCAGTGTAGAAGCTGTCAAAATTACGGGAATCCTTATAACGAATGTTATCATATAATAAAAGCTTTAATCCCGATCTTGTATGGAAACTCCATGTAATTATCTTTATAGGAGCCAATTTAATGCATAACCACCAAAGGAACTCGATGTAAACAAGAATGTATGTTCGCTTGCTAGTTCCTTGGTTGTTTTGTTTACTTTGCACATTTGCTCCTGCATCACAAATTGTTTACAGTTTCTAAAGAATTAAAACCAATTTCTTAGAAAACAATGTTTGGGCAAAAAAATGTTTTTTGGGTCTAGAAACAGATTAAAAAGATGGGCCAAACACCCTCTTGGTTGCTTCTTCTTGTTCTGCATTACAAACTGTTTCTCTTTGTATTTATTGATCTTCAGTCTGAATATTGTCCAGTGGCTTTGCTTGTAGATATTTTAAAGAGCTATTTACTCATCCTACATCTATCCCTTTGATACCGCATCTAAACTTCTCCTTAAGTGGAGATTCGAATTGGCAAAAGGCTCAATGGGTCTTACACTGGTATATTTTGTTAGCAACCCTAGTATTTTTTCAAACTGGGAAAGTATTTGGTAGGCTTGAAGTTGAATGACTCCTTAGTTGCTTAAGGTCCATGTTTAGACTAGTTATATACTGTAATAGTTCTTGGTGGAAAGTGCATTATATGGCATGTTTTAGTTATGGTCTGTCTGTCCTTTCACCAGCTATCAACTAGTACTGTCTATTACCCATCCCTGACTCTCACTTTCCAGCTCTATTTGACTCTTTTATTTTTCGTCACTATCCAATTTGAATGGTTATGATGACCAATTTTGCCTCCATTTTTTTGGTGCTTGCGTACAGATTGACATAAAGCATAGATTCAATCTCTTCTTCCGAAGAGTAAATGCATGTCTGATATGTTCATTATTGAAAACGAGAGTCCGAACCTGACGTAGTGGGGGTATCTCGGTCACCATTCACTTCCACCCTCTTTTGTTGAGAATTAAAAATGCATCGAGAATGGAGAGTGATCAACCTTACAAGTGCTGAACCAAAACTTCTCCTTAAGTATATCAGATCTGGTTGGATGGGAGCCATTTGAACTTTGCTACTCATGGTTATAGTTTATTTTGCTTTTAGCCTATCATTGTGTGCAGACAGCAGACCTCAAGTACTAGTTGATCCCTGCCTTATTCATTTACAACAATTTTCCTTTATTCTTATCAGTTGTCATTGTATAAAAGTTATTGTTGCTCCTCGCACAGTTTTCTTGTGTTATTTTCTAGCATCTGCAATGTATGATAAAAAATTTTATATGGACCTATATCCATCCAACTTGGATGGACCACTGTGGAGATTTTGCAAATAATTAGAAGCTCAATGGCATTTTCGTAATTCGCGCTTCCTTTCCAGTTTCTATAGCTCTTTGCTTTCTTCCTCCCCTCAACGCACAGACTGACAGACATTCTCTCTCTCCTCAGAACAATGGAATTGATTTGTTCTTGTAACTTCAAAGGCAAAAATTAAATTACAAAATTGTCATATCTACACTTCTCTCGATTTTTAGAGTTCATCAAGACCCAAATTGAGTATTTTTCATGTTGCTTGTTTTTCGAATTTTGTTCGGGGGTAGTGGATCGAAGGTCGACGACGGCGGGGGTAGGGGTGAGGTTATGGTGTATATGTGGTGAACTACAGCGGTGGCGGTGGTCGTTCCTTAATAGTTCATACGTCGTAAACGCAATGTTCATTTAAAATCGCCTAATAGTTCATACGTCGTAAACACAATGTTCATTAAGAATAGCCTAATAGTTCATAAGTTGTAAACACAATGAATAAATAATAGTCTAATAGTTTTTAAGTTGTAAACGCAATATTCATTTAAAATAGTCTAATAGTTCATACGTCGTAAAAGCAATGTTCATTAAGAATAGCCTAATAGTTCATAAGTTGTAAACATAATTTTCATAAAAAATAGTCTAATAGTTTATAAGTTGTAAACGCAATATTTATTAAAAATAGCTTAATAGTTCATAAGTTGTAAACGCAATGTTCATTAAAAATAGCATAAGTTATAAACGTAAGGTTCATTTAGGGGGCATAAGGTTCATTTTTTTTAGGGGGCATGAAATTTATTTAAATTAACCTAATAGTTCATATGTTTTTTTTTTTTTTTTTTTTTTGTGACAAAACGTAATGTCTATATAAAATAGTCAAATAGTTCATTAGCAAATAGCCTAGTAGTTCATTAGTTATAAACTTGAGGTTCATAAAAAAATATAGTTTAATAGTTCATAGGTTATAAACATAAGGTTTCTTGAATGAAAATGGAATAAAACATTTCAAATAAAAAAAATGGATAAATAAGACTCATTTGTGAAAAGGAAAAAAAAGTAAGTCAATGACCCTTAAATAAAAAAAAGGAAAGAATTGAAGTAATGTCAAGGAGGTGGGACCGGGGTAAATCATGTTCATAAAAATGGTCTAATAGTTCATAAAAATAGTCTAGTTATTCATAAGGTATAAACACAATGTTCATTAAAAAATAGTCTAGTAAGTTATAAACGATATGTTCATCAAAAATTAGTTTAATTATTCATAAGGTATAAACCTAAGGTTCATTAAAAATAGGGTAAAGGTTCATAAGTGTAATAAACAAAATGTTATTAAAAAAAAGTTTAAAAGTTTCTAAAGATAATAATTCTCAAAACAAAACAAAAAATGTCTTAAAAATCATTGAAAAAGGAAAAAAAAAAAAAAAAAAGATGAGTAAAGGGAGTGGGGGCCACGTACATCCAAAAGCATGTTGGACCAGTTTTGAAGTGAAAGAAAACGGTAATCTTTTCGTATTGGGCGGGCCAATAAAATTGTGCTTCCTTAGTCTTGTATAAATGACGCGCAGACTGGACCTGGTCCAGCTATATTGGCTGGACGCAGGTCCAGCCAATAAGCATTGATGTATAAGGCACACTCTGAAGTAGAGGTGGCCACTGGGTCGGGCTTGGCCCAAGCCCGCATGGACCCGCCCGGGTGTGGGCCAAACTAGTGCCGAGGTGATCGGAGGCCCGGGCACGGCACTGCTACGGCCCATAAACTATCAGTGCGGGCTCGGTCTTGTCACGAAAAAAGCCCGGGTACAGCTTTCTCCTTCCTCGTCCCCAAAATTCATTCTCTCTCCTTCCTCCTCCCCAAAATACATCCCCAAATTCCCAACAATGGCAGCAACTCTCCAATCCCTATTATCTCTCCTTCCTCCTCCCTAAAATACATCCCCACGGGCCAAAGCTGGTTAAGGCCCTGCCAGGCCAGAGTGGACGGCCCGGCACGGACTGGTGCCCATCCATGCGGGTCAGTGCTCAATTACGGTGAAACCCGGCCCACGATGAAGCACGACCCAGGAACGGAATGAACCAGCCTGTGGTCACCTCTACTCTGAAGATGTGCTTGGCCTTGTCAACTTTTTCTCAAGCCAACTGTATGCATTTTGTTGTACCATATTACACAAGACCGATTTTTTTTTATAATACAAAAAACTTCATTTATTAGTTGTATAAGACGGTCTACAATTAGACGGTGTTATTATTTTTTTTTCATAAATTAGAGGCTACTGATTATATAAAGTGACAATGTCTCACCTTGAAACACTTTTTCACTTTCTCAAAAATAATGCCTTTAAATTGCATCATTGTTTAAAACTTCCCTCGCCTTCAAAGAATGGTAGAAAACAATACACCAACAATAAAATTATCCCTAAAAAATATACTCGCTCATTCTTATGACAATTAAATATTCCCACCATAAGCTAAAATTTTCTATCTAATTACACTCCCAAAATTGTAAGACAAAAACGAAACACCAATAAACTGTTAAGAAGATAACTTGAAATATGCCACCCTACCACTTTATAAACTGATATTATTGGAGCCAATTTAGACTTACAAAATACTACACGCTGTGTTTGATATTGTCGTTTTTGGGATTCGTCTTTTCCATTGAATATTAATATAACCCTTTCGGCAGATTTGATTGAATGAATGAAAGATCGGTGACCGTATTATTAATCTTTCACTCCAAAAAAAAAAAAAAAACTCTTTTTGAAACATCTGAATTGGCCTTTGCCTTGTTTGCCAAAAAAAAAAAAAAAAAAAAAAAAAAAAAAGAAAGAAGTGTGTGAGACTGTGAGCGACTGAGCGTCTTTAATCTGTTTAATGTTTATGCAACTTGCTATCATTTCTCAAGCTCCTCAATCTTCAGTCTTGAGCCTACCAAGTTTTTTCCTTGTCCTTCATTCGCGCTCACTTTTCCTTCTCCCTTCACTTTCTCTCTCTCTCTTTACATTCTCTCCATGTCAGAAAATCCATTTCAACCAATTTTACAAACATTCCAAAAAATTTCAAATTGCATTCAAACTCAACTCTCCTCACTCACTGGTATAGCCATCCACCCTTCACCTGCAAATGAAAAGCTTACACTTTCTCTCTCTTCTTCCATTAAACCATACCCATCAAACGCCACTGACATCTCCACCAAGGTATCTGTTACCATTGTCTTTTAATTTACTTTACAGTATTGTCTTCCAATTTTTGGGTTTGATTTTTGGGTTTTTTAAATTTAAAGCCTTTATGTGTTTTCTTGCTAAATTGTCCCTACAGTGATTATGGGAACCCAATTGGAATTTGCCCACTTGCTAATTGCCCTTATAAATATGTTATTAATGCCCTTACTTTTGAATGATTAAATTATGGGACTTTGTTTGATTGCCCAATATTCTTTGTGGGTTGTTTTGGTTGAGGTAATAATTTTATAGAAATGGGGGTGAAATATGTGCAATTTTTGTTTGGAGGTCTCATATGAAGCATAAAGATGTTGTCTTCAATGTTCTAGGTTATGCACACTATAAAAGCAACCTAGTTATGGTTTTGCTTCTATCATTTTGGTGACTGCTTGTACCAACCTCCCTCCATAGTAAACATGGGCTTAGAATCTACTGTTATTCATGATCACAGGCTTAATGTTGTTCCTGCAACAATTTCATGTGCCAATAAAGCTGTTATTGTATTTTGATACTTATGCTTGCTGGGTCTCTTGGCAACTTGACAATTAGGAGAAAACAGAATTTTGAAATTTTGTTCATAATTTCTGTTTGGCTTTAGACAATTGTTCCTTCGTGATAATTGGAACCTGTTCATCTTGCTGGAAATCGTTGAACCGATATGAGTGACATAGAGTACGTTTAATCACTGGATGACATGATGCTGATGTAGAGAAGTTGTTGTGTGCATTTCTAACTAAGTTAAGTTCGTCCTCTTTAGTGGATAATTTTTGAATGGCCATAAAACCCAGATACCCGTGATGCTGGTTTGAGGTTATTCCTTCACACTCTCGCAGCTCAGGTACTATTGCACTTATTCTGATATATATCTTGATCATTGTTAAATATTTTCTTCTGGTGCAGTTCTGTCACAGTTTTGTTTGTGAATCATAGATTTCTTGATGTCATCAGATTCTTTTAGGTTGTTGCAATCTGTATTCTGGAGCTTTTTGTTAAATAAGTCCAGACAAAAAAAGTTGTTTATTTATACATCACTAAAGTTGACCCTATAATGAGTGCATTGAAACCTGCAGGCACATTAGTCGAGTTACAGGAAAGGTTTCTTGAAGCACTTCCAAAATTTTTGAGCTCACTTCAATCATTGCTGAGAAATCGAACTTTTGTGTTACATTGTTTGAAATCTTTCTCGCTAGCTCTTGTTGATGCAGATGTGATAGATAAGTTGCATTCAGACACTTCTAATTTGATATATAGAGTATTTCATTTTGGACATGGGATTAAGCAAATGAATGGTGTATGCTAATGGAAGTGTCCACCAGTGAATCATGTATTCTGCATTTTTAAATTTATTGAAGAAAAGACAGAAAGCTTGAGATCAGTGAATGCTACAACTGAATCCCTGTTCTGATCTTATTTAGTTTCTTTTATAGGAGTGCATTTAACGAGGGCAATTTGATCTTTTCAGTATCCAGAACATCCGACTAGGCAGCAAAAGAAGGACGTGAAGGAACTGGTATTACACTTTTTCTTCTGCAAGTTTGTTTTATCAGTTGTTCTGTGAACTGTTCTACTGAACCCAGATTCAGAGAAGGCTAAAAGATTGGTGCCTTACCTTTTTTTATCTTCTTCTTTGTTTCCTGTTAAGTTCTAATTTGAGGATTTCAGGCGGGGATGGATTTTTATGCTTGCAAATGAAACTTGATAAGTGTAGCTTCTAAATGCACAGAAACACCTGGAAGTTGCACTTGCATACCCTGGAGTCCCTGGGATATGACACTGTTCACAATCCCGTGAACTGGCTTCAGAACATACCACTGAATGACTGGAATGACACATTTGTAAAAATATGGGAAACGGGGAACGGCTACTCGTTTCACACTGACATTCCCCTCCCCCTTAATAATAGAAGGAAAATAAAGGACCTAAAAACTAAACTTGCATGGGGTTTTAAGGTCGTCGACATACCTGCACCTCAATTCTTGCAAAGCCTAGCTCTCGCACCTCACCCGTCTCCACATTCTCGTCCCATTTATGTGGAATGTGGCTTCCAAGGAATTTCCATGCACCATAGGTTTCAACCTGTTTGATCTTGTTCCTTTCCTTTGATGAACACCCCCCCCCACACACACACATGAAAAAGAAATAAAGAAACGAAAAGGTCAAAATGAAAAATGATCTTTGTCTCTATCAGTCTAGGTGAGTCCTGCTGTGTTGTAAAACTATTTGTGCAAGGTAAGCAATTAAAGCAAGCAGAAGTATTGGCTGGTTCAACTATATCGCCCTTCCCAGTCCACTCCGAGCATGGTCTTCCCTGCCTCCTTCACCCAAAGAAAGATTCTGAATATATTGTTTTGAGCAATCTTGGATTGCAGGCAGACGTTTCTTGTTAGAAAATTCATGATTTTTTATCAGTTATCACTCATCTTTTGGGAAGTCTAAGCTCACTGGATTCCAGTTTGAATGCAGATGGCAATATTATCTCGGATGTACCCGTGCAAGGACTGTGCTGACCACTTTAAAGAAGTTCTGAGGTACATATTCATTTTCCCGACTTTTTATGAAGAAAAGCAAAGATGTGCATGAGGTAGCTAAGCATCGGGCAGCAGTATGGTTATAGTGGTGCATTTGTCTACTACTTCACTTTGTAACTGGACAGTTCTTGTTTGTATAAGCTGTCGTGGGAACATTATTTCTTTGCATATTAACCACCTTGCGCAGTTAAAAACTATTAATCATGGTTGGTGACACAAATGGGATATCTCATAAATAGCTCGAGTTTTAGCCATGATATCGTTAAAAAACATTAGATTAGATCTATGCAGGCACTTATCAGAGTCCGCTTATTTTACTTATTGTCCTGCTGCTGTACACTCTCATATGAGGGGGGGGGGGGGGGACAATTCATTCTTTGAATCTTTTTTGCGGGGTGGGGGGACTGACTTAAAGTGTTGTCATCATAACTTTGGTAGCGCATTCCCTGGCCCAAGGAAAACAGCCATCAATGGCTGGCCAATCTTTTATCACAAAGCATGATTTTGCTGGCACCACCATGAAGCATTTGGCACTTTCCAGGCTCCAGTGCTTCAATTTTGGTATTGTTTTGGATAACAGATTCATTCTTGGACCCGTTGATTGTGAAGTTTATATATATTTAGTTTTTCTCAATAAGAGTGGTCCAAAATGTTGAATCTGATCAACCACTACTAGGAAACTCTACACTCCAATATGACCAAAGGTTATAGAACCCAAAATATTCAAACTTTACCAAATTCTTCTTTTAAGCTCTTCGAAAAATTAGCCAAGAGATGCGTTTATATGAACATGAAGTAACAATAAGTCAAAAATTAGAGACAACCAGGACACCATATAAGGATGTTGATTATCAGCTAAAAGATACCAAAAATCAAGATACTTAAAAAGACTAATCCATAAACTTCAACAAAGTTCACCCACTCCAGAATGAAAAACCAAGAAATATACAAATATGACCAGGGGAAAAGAATTCAGTGCCAATCAACCAGACCACTTGGAGGCGAGTGTGCAGTGCTAAATTTAGCCAAAGCTTACCCAAAGAAGCCTTTCATTTTTCCTTACACGAATAGACTTTGTGGCTGGAACTCTGGAAACCTTTTGTTTCTTTGCAGATCTGAGTCACTCAAACTACATCCTTCGGGAAGATGACCCAGTTCTTCTAGGTTTCTTTCTAATGTCAAGCTCTACCATAGATGACAATGGCACACTGGAGCTGGCAACAATGATACTGGTTGGTATAGCAAAATTGCTTGTTGTGATTAGCCCTATTGATGCTTGTTTACTTGGGTCCAGATTTTTCCACAGTCTAGTTCTTTTCAATGATTTGGTGAGGGGGGGGGGGAGAAGGGATTTCAGTAGCTTTATTGATCGTTCATTCGTCCGGCCCCTACTATGATGTCAGCAGCATTAACTACTAGGGCTGGCATTAAACTATTAGGGCTGGGTTCTGCACCCTTTTGAAAAGAGAAAAGCATCTGGAGTTGGGTTGCTTGAAATCTAAAGATATGAGATGTGACTTCCACAATCCGACACTAGACATGTTCTGATATGGACATCTATATCAGAACAGGACGCTTTAATAAGCAACCTTGGGATAGTCTTCAACTATGTGTGGTTGGACATGTTCAAAAGATTCAGACTCGTGGGAAATGTCTGATCTTGATCTGTTATGTTTCTCCATGTTTTCTGCTTCTCTTACTGGACTTACTCAAGTATTGTTTTCAATTCTAATTGTCAATATGTGTTTAACACAAGTGGAGCAGATAAATCAAACAGCTTGACAGCAAATTCATAAATTGGTTTCTTAGAAGCTTAGAGTCTAAGTTTAAATCACTAAAATGTTGTCTAACCAAGGAACATATATAGAACCTTTAGACAAGGAAACCTTATGAAACAACTACCCCTTTAATTCATAATGGACCTGCAAAGATATCACTTTGGGACAGTAATGAAGAAGGTTGACCTGCTAAAGAATGATATCTCTCTTCCTTAATCTCTCTCCCCCCCCCCCCCCAACCTTCTGAAATGAAATGTGAAAGTTGAAAATTGGTAATTATGGTGATAATAGCTGCACTGCTTAATTGTACGTAACAGCCAGCATTTGGCTAATGATCTAGTGTTCCCTTTTCAGGGCTATGGGTGCATTGGTGGGCGTGTACTAACATGGCTGTTTATGAGTCAAAACAAGTTGACCGTTAAGTATTAAGGATGCTGTGCATAATAAAGTGATAGAGCAAGGCTGTTCTCACCAAGGCTACTGCATCGTTTTAGAATTTGACCATAAAGAATAGAATCTAGAAGGATAAAGGACAGGGAGGAGGAGTTAAAGGAGCAAGAATGCAAGATGCTGTAGAGTTAAATAGAGGTCTTCTAGGATTTTGATATTTAGTATTAAAAGCATTGTGTATAGTTGGGCTAGGTAAACAAGATAGTAGATCATGATTCAGCTACTTGGTTAGTACAGTAAAAATGGTGACTTGGGTTTCCGAAACAGAAGCTAGCTCATGGTTTGTTTGACCACTGTGGCTTCTTTCTACTGGCTACATATTTTGTGTGTTACAATAAGTAGGAATTCCAAAAGCTTTGCAATGGTGAGCCTAAGAGAAGATAGAATGGCATTTAAACTGTCATAATGAAAAAAAAGAAGCATAACTTTAGCAGAACACTTAGTTTGGGTCAGGTGGCCCCAATTCACAATCACATGAAGCAACTATGACTTCAACCATAACATAGATTCCCTTGGAACTCAGAATACAAGTCTATTCAAGAAGCTCATGAAAAGCAGATTTATAGCTAACCTGATTAAGTTCAAGTACTTTCAGCTTAAGTATCCATATCTGATACTCGACAACTTGACATGGCTATGGAGAACTTGACTTGACACTTCAATTTAGGCCAACACATTCAAAGGTTTACCAAAAATGGCAATTCTGACACTTGGACCCGTATCCTAGTTGGACACGTATCCTAGTTGGACACTTGTGGTCTAGTCTGAGTAAGGTAGATGTATGTCCTGCAATTGCAATACAAAGATTGAAAATGAATCATGTAGCAAATGAAGATGTTAATGACGCACTTGTTCTATCCACTATAATCCAAGTTTTAAAAAATTCTCACTGCCACCAGTGTCCGTTTGGCACTATAGGAATCGGGTAGTCATTACTCATTAGTCTTTCACATTGAGTAAAAAGCGAATTCAGAAATGGGTGAGAAAGAAAGACATCTGGAGACAGTTAAGCAGGTTAAGTTATTGGGCATGGTATCCTTTCATATTAAGGAACTAAGGTGCCAATACGTGGCATTTGCATATATAAAATCAGATGCTAGCTCCTAATACTAATCAACACAAATATCTTGGAAGCAAAACGTACTGTTTAGAACACTTGGATGTTGAAACATGCTAAGGAAACCAAACAGTGATAGCTGTCATAAAATCCATCCAAAAAATGATTCTTCTTCTTTTTCGGCTCAATTGTTTTATGTATAATGAAGACTATTGAAAGACATCAGAATGGTGACACGGATGATAAAGTTGAGCGCGAAACATCAATGAGATGTGGGTTTAACATTAACCTTATGGTTATGGCCGGGGGGGTTGGACCATAAAATCAAAAGCAGGCTACAAATATTTGGTTTAACGAGTTAACTGTGTTAGATGGTGGCAGGCTTCTTATCGTAGTTATACTTTACATAATTAATTGTAGGAGTTGGGCTAGCTAGGTGTTACAGTCACCTATTTATCTGTCTCTTCCATCGTTTCCCTGCTTGATTACTTTTGCCTCTAAGCGGTCCATTCGCTTGAGAATACTGTTAGTGTATGTGTTTCACAGTTTCAGAATATTGGTCCCCTGTTATATGCCTTTAAATTCATAGTCCATTATCTGTAAAGATTTGGTTCAAGACATTCTTTCTGTAAACTTTTAATTGAACTGAGAAACCATTTGCAACTTTGTAACAGAGCAAATCCCGTGCAAGCAGGATCCCAAGCTGAGTTCTCCCAATGGTTATGTCATGTGCACAATGTGGTTAACAGAAGGTAAGATGACAGCAGTTACTTGCACAGTTTTATGTGGAGGGGTGCTTTAGTAAACAGTATGGGGCTGACTGCTCCTCCATTCATATGAAATTTAGGTACATTCTAGTGAGCAACTAAATAGATGCAATGAGATAGGTAAAAGTATCTGGCACCATGCAAGTTATGGGGTGATGAAATGATTTGATGTATGTACCTTTTTTTTTCTTTATTATAATGAAGCAATAAGTATGTGTATTTTAATCCGTGGGATATTTGTTTGGAATCACCTATTATATAGTGTTTTTAAAAGAAACCACGTAATGTAAATTTCTTTTTATGAAACCACCTTTTGAAATACTTTTGATGATTTTAACCATCTATAATCCTTTCCGAACAAAAAACATTTGTGGAATGCCAATTTTATCCCTGACATAACATCCATGTACTTTTTTAAAATAATAGTTTTTATAGTTCACCTTATTTGGTGGCAAAATGGGATTTTATATAATAAAGGCATGAAGTTGGTTACATTTATTCAAAAATATTTTGAATAAGTGGTTTTTGATAAATTTCTTTTGATCAGTACAGAAGCAAAGGACAAGATGTCCTCCACACAGAACAATAGTGATAGTTACAGATATGATCTATACCGATCGAGTTTCATTGTCTCATTGCTGTTTTTAGGGATTGCTCATAAAAAGTGATAATTTATAACTAACAAGCTGTTACTTCCAATTCAGTCATGAGACGAGTTTTTTCAGCATGTCTTCAGCCTACATTTCCGTAAAAATTAGATTTCTTGAACTATACATTCCATCCTGCTTTTTGTGCCTAGAACATGCTAGCTTGTTGGTTATAATCATGGGTTAATTAGTATGTCAAGACATCCCGTGATTCATTCCGTCTTACCTTTAACCTTGATTGCTGATATTATCAGATATCTCCTAAAACAGGACCTGTCTATTGTTAATTGTGTCAATGCATCCGGGCTGGCAAAGTGAAAGAAATGCAGGATGAATAATTTTGTGATAACCTTTATTGTCATGTTTTTGTGTTGCTTATCGGCTTTGCATTATCATTCAACATCCATGCTGGCTATGAGGCTCCTTAATTCTATTAAGAGTTTATGACGTTACTATAACCTAGTGAACATATGACCAGCTGCTCCTTACGACAGGGCAGGGCAGAATTTTAGAATGTAAGAACCCGAAAACACAGTATGTATGCATATGATCTTGGTAACTCAGGATAGGTTGCCTAAGTTTGTATATGTTATTCATTCAGTAATTTCATTCTTCGGAAAAATGATGGCTGACTTCAGTTTTATCTTATCTTGTACTACAGCTTAGCCAAACCCATATTTTCTTGTGAGCGAGTTGATGCCAGATGGGGCAAGCTGGACTGCGAGCAGCGTATGTGTGATTTGCAGGGTGATACAGCTTTTGGGAACGATTTCCGTTGAGATTTCACTCCTCAAAGTTTGATTGTGTTCCTCTTCTCTTACTACATATTTGGTACATTATGATAGTGATAACACTTGTAATTATACATTCATCTGATAATCTAATGATAATGTGTAAGCTGTGACATTCTAGTTCTGACCTCCTTGCAGTGAGCACAGATTGTTTTGGCGAAATTTTTACTGTCATCTCCCAAAATTCTTACGAGTGCTAAAATGTACAAAAGGGGAGAAATTTTACAAAAGTGAACTGGAACTTTGTTTTGCTCTTTAGTCATCGTTAACCATGAATAGTATGTAACATGGAAGGATGATTGCTCTCCTTTGCACCATAAACAAAAACTGTATGGATAAGTCGCACGAAGCCACCAAAATGTGGGACAATTTTTGTTTGCGAAAGTGAAACTAATTCTTTTGCTTGGTGATACTCTAGCCAGCCATTTTCAATGGAGTTGAGACTTTTTGTTTTTATGTATATTTCTAATATGGGAGTACATACGGAGTACATGTTTTATTTTTAAAGAATATATGCTGCATGATAGGTAAAGTTGTTGCTCACTACACCAGAAAAAATGTATTATAAATATGAATAATAATTTAAAGAAATTTACTGCTGGTTTAAAAACTCAAATAAATTAGTTTCAAAATAGTTCCAACATTTTGGCATGGCTAGTTCATGAAAGCACTCAAAAATCCAACAGCTGAAATTTGTGAATCAATATCAATATATATATGTAAAATTGAGTTCTCACCAAGCATTAAATAAGTAATAAATAGCCATAAATGCATGGGTGATTAAAAAGAAACTAAAAATAGTTTTATTTTATTTTAATAAGAAATAAGTAACATAAGTATTATATTTATTATCCTAAAAAAAATTATAAATTCACTAAAATATAATTTCTTTGTTAAATATGTTTTTTTTTTGATAAAAAAATTATTATTGTTCTTTGCTACTCCTATTATTCAACTTTATATATTGAAATTTCTTCTAATAACAGAGTGTGCATGATAAACAAGAACCCATGCATCGCACGGGCATGAATAAATAATAAATAGTCATAAATGCATGGGTGATTAAAAAGAAATTAAAAATACTTTTATTTTATTTTAATAAAAAAAGTAACATAAGTATCATATTTATTATCCTAAAAAAGGTATCTTATTTATTCAGTTGAAATGTAATTTCTTTGTTAAATGTGTGAAAAAAATTATTATTGTTCCTTGCTACTCCTGTTATTCAGCTTTATATATTGATGTGACTAAATTTTATTTTTTTTTTATATTGATTCTCATAACAAAGGATGATAAACTAGAACCCGTGCATCGCAAGGGCACGAAATCTAGTATATATGTAAAATTGAGTTCTCACCAAGCATTGAATAAGTAATAAATAGCCATAAATGCATGCGTGATTAAAAAGAAACTCAAAATAGTTTTATTTTATTTTAATAAGAAATAAGTAACATAAGTATTATATTTATTATCCTAAAAAAAATTATAAATTCACTAAAAATGTAATTTCTTTGTTAAATATGTTTTTTTTTTTAATAAAAAGATTATTATTGTTCTTTGCTACTCCTATTATTCAACTTTATATATTGATATGATCAAAAAAATTTATTATATTTCTTCTAATAATAGAGTGTGCATGATAAACAATAACCCGTACATCGCACGGGCATGAAATCTAGTGTATTATAAAAGTTAAGTGAGGGTTTAATTACATTAGGTATATAGATCCTCTCCCGTCTTGACTAAGCAGCAACTATTTACATAAGAAAACCAATTATTGGACTTCTGAAATCAGTATGCATTGTCCCAAATCAAAGAGTATGCTATTTTTCACACTGGAGTAAGCCTTTCCTCAATCTCAGTGTCGCACCAAAAAGTTCTGTTGCAGTGGCCTATAAATGATTCATGCACAAGTCGTTCGAACGAAGCTCTTAACTTCAAGGAATTTGTTAGTTCAGATTGCTCCTCTCCCATAAAAGTCCTAGTTTCTGCAATGTAACACATTCAGGACGAACTGCCAACACCTGTGTCCTCCAATTGCATGCATTCAATTGTGCGAACTGGAGGGGCTTCCCCGAATTTCATAATGTATGCAGTTTCATGTGCAGGACGTAGCTGCCCAATGAGTTCAGCATCCAGGTATGCTTCACAAGTGAAACACCAAACTGACAAGTCACTGCCAACCAAAGCCAAAACCAAAACCAAAACCAAAACCAAAACCAAAATGCATCATCGGACAAGTCACTGTCAACTTAAACCAAAACCAAACTCCATGTCAAATTAAGTAATTAACTGTCTCAATTTAGGACATTGCGGTTTATGAGAGAAATGAGGGAAACTTTTAAGTTTGAGGAGCGGTGGTGTGAGTACATCACTAGAAAAGGGAAATCAGAAGATATTTAGGACCACTTAAAATGGGAAGTGAGACAAAACTAGTATACAGTAATTTGATGTCAAAACAAAAGATGAAAACATTGAAATATACCTGTAGCTAAGGGCTAGACAGTGCTCGAGCATGTGCTTGTTTACGAAACGGCTACAAAGGACATCCTTGCAGCACAAGCATAGCCAGTTCTCAGCAGGGTGATGACACCTTCAAAACATACATGTCAAAAACAGTAGATGAGCTGCATGTAAGAAATCTTTTTTATAATGCTCAACTACCTAGGGCACGAGTATAGGACGAGATTAAAAGCCTACAAGAAAGCCATCAGCAGAACATATAAAATATATACTCTACATTCAACATACTTTTCAGGAAAACATTGGCCAGAGGTATCTGGTAACAGATTTCAGCATGAATATCTGCTGCCTAATAATCTGACGAATGACAGCTATACTCTAGAATACTGTACACAATAAGGTTCAATACTCTAGCATGAGTATCGTTTGTCCGATATTCTGATAATGATGAAGATGAAGAACTAGTTGTTATTTTATTTATAGATAAAGTGTAAATACATTAATAACAACTCAAAATTATAGCATGAGAGAACAAGGAGTCCTCATCATACCAACAGAATAATTTACAAACCAGCCTAATGTCTTTGCATTTACGAGATACTAATATACTATAGCTCCTAAAGAGTAAAGATCCTTGCTGCCCTAAACCATAAAGAAGCTAAGTGACCCTGTCCCAATGTAGATCAGAAGATAGAGTAGTCCCATTAACAACTCGCATGTTCCTCTCCAAGCAAAGGCAAAAAAGCTCAGGAAAGTAGCATTCTTCCAGAGTTTTTGTTTCTCCTCCGTCACCCAAATCCCACGAACTGTGACTGCAGGAAGTCCAAAACAGTAGAGGGGACGAACCCAAGTTCCCCAAAAATGCCAAACCACCTACACCAGAGGCTCCCTGCAATATCACACAGCAACAAAAGATTTGCTGCGCTCTTGTATGTTACTAGCCAACACAACAAACAAACATCTGAAGACATAGCTACTGCCTACTCCCAACCTTCTCCTTTGGCGCAAATCATTGGTATTAAGCACAAGGATCTCATAAGGAGTGGGATTCCTACATGATATAGGACCAGAATCCACGTACTCCACATATTTTTCTTTGGAGTCAACTAGGGAGCTTCAATAAATCCTATATATCACTCCAACAGTACTACTACACGCTTTTTCTGCCCCCTAGTGAGCCATTCTATTACAATTGAGAAGGACCCCCCCCCCCCAAAAAAAAACCCAAAAGAGGAAGGGGCAAGAGAAGAGAAAAAGATTGACAATCAGACAAAAAGAAAAATAATTCAGGAAAGAGGGAAAATAGAGAACTACGTTAAAGCAATTATAGCAGTAAGTACCTTATTCTAAACAAAAACTGATTGACATCTTTTTCCCAATTTTTAATTTATGTTTAATAGATGATAGATAACAATACTCAACAAAAGATTCAGTAAGAATGATTCATTAGTTCCAGCTATTATATCATCTAATAACCACCTTGAGGGAGCAACATATGGGGAAAAAAAGAAAAGAGAGTTTCCATATGCTAACTTTCAATACATTTATTATTGAAAAGAATGATTAGGCTTAGCTTCACAAGGGTCCTGGTTCATGTCAAACATGAGCAAGTTTTTCAAACAGCATGAGACATAGCAAATTTGCTCGACTATAAATGTAATTGAAAACACATGATGGAGTTCTTTTTCTGAAGGATCAACATCACATAGGTGTTGGTGCAACCTATGGTTCAAATGTCAGATGTATACAGGTTTAGCCTGTTTGATACACCTTTGACAAAGAATCCTATGTGATACACTTTGTGATATTGATCCTTCAGAAAAAGAACTCCATCATGTGTTTTTTACACCTGTCAAAGGTGTATCAAACAGGCTAAACCTGTATACATCTGACATTTGAACCATATGAAGAGTTGGCATTTGAAATCTAGACCTTCACCTCTGTAATGGGATATAATCACAGAATAGTGACACATGATATATTTCACCTCAAATAACCATCTACCAGCGAAAGAAGAGACTAGCACATACTATCGAGATAAAGTATGGAGACAGGTTGGCTCTGGAAGCTAACCCAGTCTCTCAATTTACAAGAATAAGATGAGAGAACAGGTTGGGGTTTACGTTGCTCAGTAATCGTTTCTGTTATTTCCTTATTAAAGAGTTGTAAGGTGATAGATCTGTTACCTGGACATAATTGTCCAAATCATATATTCCAACAAGATTATTTCCAATGCTGAATCACCAGAAAAAGTAGTCTGTGAGTCTATAATAAAGGACTTTTACAAGCTGCTATTGTCGTCCGTTCCTAACCATAGGAAGAAAAGCTTTGGAGAGAGGGGTTTTTTGTTCCATCCCTGACTAAATCTCACAGTCTCAAATGGTTTCAGAATGTAGGAGCATTAAGCTCAAATGAGGAACATGCCGAGCTCACTCAAGTCTTGGCTCAATCCAGACTACTTGGTAATTTGAAGGAGGTTAAAGGTGATGGGTGACCCAAGCAGTGCATATCGGTGCACCTTCAATGGGTATCTTAAATTCTTAAATCATAGGATGATTGCATAAATAAGTTGGTGCATCAGAGAATTTTATCTCCATGAAGCAGCTCATTCGCAATCTTAGCCTGCAAATTTACACAATTAGCTCAACAGGTTCTTGGCTGGGGGCTCATGGGGGTAAGGTGTTCAATGAAGAAACCCACGTTATTCCTTGGCTTATTGCCTAAAGATGCCATAGTAAAGCCACCAAATACATGGAAGCTTCCAAGAAAGGCCGCGAAGGACACTCCCCAGTACTATCTTAGTTAGTAATTTTACCTTCGTAAGAGCTAATGCACTCCATTTTGCTCAGAATCTTTTTTGCTCAGCCAAAAATATGCAAGGTTTTCTGGCCAAGTCCGACACCTGGATACATACCCCTTACCTAACACTCGTAGCAACATACAAGTAACATTGAGGTTCCTCAAAATCCCAAAGGGAACAGTCACACGGAGTTCATAATCACAAACAACAACGGAAACTTAGTCGGTATATGCTCAAATTATCAAATTCTGACTATTATTTCCAGTCTCACAGCTAATTTTACAAACCCAAGCACATTGTTAGTGGATGCACATACCATCCTTGTAATGCAAAAAAGTTATTAAACCAAAAGAGCCACAATCCCTTTTCCCAAACCTTAGCCCTTTAAGCTTCCTCCACATGACAACTCCCCTTTAACTTTACACTACTTTTTTTTTTAATAATTTTAAATTTACACTACACATTCACATACCATTAGCAGTCAATCACACTCTTCCAGTATATCCTCTAAAACCAAACAGTAAGAGCAAGTCACATGGTTAAAGCATATGTAATGTTCCAACGGATGGATCAGACACATAGCTAAGGTAAAAAACTTATCCATGTCCACCTATTTTTGGACCAAACAGATAGAGGTACGGCTATTTCACAAACTCTTAAACCATAACGAAAACAAATGCAAGAAAAAAATAAAAGAAAACAAGCATACAATATGAGAGAGAGACCTGAAGCAAGGGGTATCAGGAGAGGGAATGTGAGTGAGATCAGAACACAAAGAACCCAAATGATCACACCAAGTTTTGGGTTCCACCCAACCAGAACCAGCACCTTGTAGCATCATCAACTCTTCAATATCTTCGAATTGCTCCTTTTCAGCAAATACCCACAATCAAATTTCAAAAACCCGGATGAAATTAGTCATTTTTATGACAAATTGCACAAAACCCACATCAAATTTTTCATCAATAGAAATGGATCTAGTTATTTCTATTCAGTGATGATGAAAATAAGTCATTAAATCTAAGGAAGTGAAAGGTAGAATAGGTTTGATACCAATGGTGCAGCAGTTGATGACGAAGAACAGGCCTCCTTAGACATCTCTCTCTCTCTCACCTCTCTCTCCTCTCTCTCTCTCAGGATGGCGGAATATGCTGTCAGCCTTTCACTGCGTGTAAGTGCTTCCACAGTCAATGATACGGCGCGCCTCAATATACTACTCATCAGTCATCTGTAAACTGTAACCAAAGCGCTTGTAGCAATGGTTTGCTGAACCATTTTTTGCTTGACTTTTTGAATGCTTGACTTTTTCAGAAAAAAAATAATACTCCAAAACTAATAATAAAATAGAATGTCACCACCTTACTACATTAAGTAAACAACGGACACTCCCTCAAAAAAAAAAAGAAAGTAAACAACGGACACTTAGGTACCATTCATGACCTCTAATAGCTAGTTCAACGGCTAACAAGTAATGAAACAACTGAGACTACAATTACGCCAATTATTATTTACACCTTAGCTACTCCCAAGAGGGGAAAATACTGGCCCATTAATTCTCACTAATCAAAATCCAATAAGATATTTTTAGCCCATGTTTGTTAATTACTCATAGAGTCATAGTCCATCTAGTTAGATACTCTCAGTGTAGGTGTGTAGGGAAGAATGATTGGGTTAGCCTAAAACCATCTTTTGATGAATCTTATGCAATAATCCGACAACAAGAATTCGGCCAACGAGGAAGGGTGTTGTATTGATGATCTAGATGAGCTATATGATCCGCAACCTAATTGCTTCTCTTAGATAGTGTAAAATTTTCACTTTGTCAAATAAGTGGGGATCTCATCTCATGTTATGATATCTGACATTCTCCCCTAAAGTTTTGATCCATTAACACATCATCCCCTTATATGATATTGTCATTAAAGCCATGTTTGTTTGCATTGAACGTCATTCCTTAAGCCATTGGCTTCTGCTAATAGAATGAAACTAACTCCACACAATTCTTACACCCAGTCTTCTAATTTCTCCCAAATGATTTGTTGGGGGGTTTTAGAGAAAATTGAGCATCAATTGATGGAATCAAAGCCCAAAATTTGCCACGACGAAACATGAACATGAGGAGATAAGGAGAAGTAGATCGGTACGAAGAGGATGAAGAAGTGGAAAGGGGAGGATATTTGTATATAGTTGGCATGATCACTTTTGATGTTTAACATATGGCGAATGGAAAAAAAGCATAAAAAAGAAAAAGTGAGAATACCCCCCCTCCCCCCACCAAAAAAAATAAAAGAAAAGTAAACATCTCCTGTGGAACATTATTTTATTTTTATCTTTTTTTCCAGGTGCGGCATGGGATTTTAATTGAATTTGAACCATTGTTTAGTTAGACCGCCCAGTAAATATTAATAACTGGATGAGTTATTCCACTCATTGTCAATTAGTTTTTGGTTGAAACATCTTGTTGATATTATAAACACTCTCTTAACGTATCCGGCCAATTTATAAAAAACGTTACATTCTTTGACTAAATATTTTCAAGTTTGAAAACTCAACCATATATCAATACGATATGGGACACTTCAAGATCAAATTTTAAAGGGCACTGCATGACTGCAACATAGTACGAAGTAAGAGCCAAGAGGAGACCATGAACTTAAAGCTCTACGTCCGATGTTTTCATCAACCTGTAAATTAAACAGCCGAACAAATCCGCGAGAATGAAGCCGTTTTAAACTATCCATGCATGCATGTATCTTAGGTGCCCCAAAAAATCTTCTCAATTCCATTATTCTAAGACGGCAACATATATACAATTTCATCCTAGATCATGCAATATTGTACTATTAACAAGACACGTACTGCATATAAAATCAGTGAATGTAATAAAATTCCTTTAATTTTCTATCTCATCACCTTCAACGGGTTATTTACTTATTTTACCTACATTTTGTATGCATATCAATGAAGTTGGGATCTGCAGCTTAAAGACAGAATCTTGCAGTGGAAATTCTCTCGAGCCTCGAAGTATCTTGGAATCCTATGAGTATGTAAATGGGTCAAAACAACAGTTGTAATGTACCAGATATGTATTATGTAGTGTATTCAGTTTTTTCTTTTTTTTTTTTTTGTGTGTGGGTGTGTGTTAATTTTTGTTTTTATTAATCACCAACTCGACTCAGCTTTTATTCAGCGCCCGAGGGTGTGTTCTTTAGAGTTTACCTGGTTAGTTTAGTTTAATTTAGGAGTTGTCTCGTGTAAGTTTAGTGATTTCAATTTAGTTTAGTGGGCTTCAGTTCAAAAATATACATTTTGTCTCACATAGAAAGCGGGGTCGTTCAATTCAGTTTAATGGTGTTCCAGTTCACTTAAGTTGTATTCATTTCAATTCAGTGGTGTTGAATTCAATTGAATCCAATTTGGTCCTAAAAAACGCATTCTAAATATCTCTTACAATAATAGTAGAGAACCAGCAATCAGAAAATCATTGAGGTTACGAGATACAAAAACAATCATTCATGTTGATCGTATAAATAATACCTATATTTTGCCCTCTTAACGCATGCAATAATAAAGAATTGGCAAAGAGGAACGTCCTTTCTTTTTGGGCGTGGTTAAAGGGCACCTCCTAACGAATGGTCTCGGATATTTCAAGAATTTTCCTAACGAATAGCCTCGGGTATTCCACGAATTAATTCGTGTAGGTGCTACCCAGGAGATTTGAACCCATGACCTGATGCACAAGTTGCAAGTTGTTTACCAGTGAGTCATGTGCAATAATGAAGAATTTTAGTTTAAAAAAGATAAATATTTACAAAGATGGTTTGAAAATATTATTTATTAACCCTAATTAAGCTAAAAACGTGGTGTATTTTCATAATACATATAAATGTGTATGTCTAACTGAATTAAAACGCAATTTAACTAAAATAATACACGGCCTAGGGGGAGGGTGGCCGGTTAACTATTATCTCCAAATGCAAATAGTTAAGACGACGACCCTCCACCTCTTAAAATCTAACCCCCACCAACACCTCCATGTCTCATTTTACTCTTAAATCTTTCCCATTATCCAGCCTTCACAGGACATGTTGTTTTCAACTATTTTCCTGTTAGTCCCAGTTGTCCCTAGTTGCCCCTAATTGTCCCCAGTTACCAGTTAGACTTCTCAGTTGTCATCAGCTGTCCCTAATTGCCCCCAATTTGACCCACTTTTTCCCTATTTTGTATTTCTTAATAAATAATAATAATAATAATAATAATAATAATAATAATAATAATAATAATAATAATAATATAATCATAATTATAATAATAAAATTATTATTATTATGATAATCATAACTATAATATTAATTATAATAATAAATTTTTTACTATTAATATAATTATAATTATAAACATAATACTAATTATTAATTTATATTATTGTCACTGTTATTATAATAATTATTATTATTATTGTAATCATAATTATTACTATAAATATAATAGTAATATTACTAGAATTGTATTTATTATTATTATTATTATTATTATTATTATTATTATTATTATTATTATTATTATTATTCCTTCCGTTTCCTTTTAAACTTCCTACTTGCTTTTTTAAGGTCAAACTTTGTAAAATTTGACCGTTAATATATAAAAATTTTATTATGAGTTGTGATTTAAAATTATATGCATTAGATTCCTTTAGAAATATTTTTTCGTAATATCAAGTTTTTACAAATTTTACTTGTATAATTTTAGAGATATTAATGGTCAAAGTGCCGCATTGGAGACCGTGAAAAAGCAAGTAGGAAGTTTAAAAGGAAACGGAGGGATTATTATTATTATTATTATTATTATTATTATTATTATTATTATTATTATTATTATTATTATTATTATTATTATTATTATTATTATTATTATTATTATTATTATTATTATTAATACACTCAAAAATACAAAATTTTCAATTTCACCCGTAGTTCCCGATTTCTTCCTGTTTGACCTCTAAGTGCCCCTAGTTGTCCCTAGTTACCCCCAATTGTCCCTAGTTACTAGTTACACTTTCCAATTGTCCCCAGCAGTTGCCCCGAAGTGTCTTCAGTTGCCCCCAGCAGTTACAAGTTTTCATCAGTTGAAAAGAACGAACGTTCCCTTAGTGCGTGCATTACCCTCATTTCAAGCATTCCCTGCTAAATAAGATAAATACATGAAAGCTAATTCCGTGTATAATTAGCTAATGTTCTTGCTCCAATAATACTCACCACCAATTCATAAACCACCCATCATGTTAACAAAAGGTTGATTAATCATTTTAAACGATATTCCAAGAAGATCACCTAAAACTCATCAACTTATAAGATCAAGGTTGTTCCCGTATCACGTTTGTTTCATGAAGATGATGTTTTCATTGAAAATGGCAAGCTAATTATTAAGAAATGGGCACTTGGTTGATCATTGTACGGGCCTTAGGATTGAGACTGAGTGTGCAAGTTTTGACAATTCTAACATGCTAATTTAAGAATGAGACACATACCCCAAGCAAAACCAAAAAAGTGATTCAGTTGTGTTTTAAGTTTTGCTGGTATACTGTTCCATTGAAGTGGCTTGGGATGGGTAAGTAAAGCAAAAGTAGTGATACAAATTAACGAAGCTATCATGTATATATGGGTCCAGACAAAATTATATTATTTGTCCAAAGGGCTAATCACTTTCAAAGTGGGTAAACTAATACTTTAATTAACAAAATATTCGCTTAAGAGATGCATTACCACTTACCAGCAACTGGTACCACTTAACCAAATTGATCAATTGTCTTGGAGTATATCCCAAGTCACAAAATGCATAGCATGCCTTCAATATTTACTCCACTAGCCGTCTTTTCTATTTAATCATCCAATTAACTTTAAGATTACCAGTGGCCACTAGCCAAAAGCAATAGCTACATATGAAAATGTGATACTTTTATCTCATCATGCATGAGACAGCAGCTTCATAAGAGAGTAATTGTTTTTCCTACGAGATTTTGGTGAGTATTTCTTTTGATCTACTTATTATTATCTCTCTAGTCTAAAATAGGGCTCATTTATCACAATGTAATGGGAGGTTTATCTAGGAAAAATCAGCACTTTAGAAGTAACTAAGGTCTTGTTATGTACAACGGAATGGTGCGGGACGGCGAGAAATGGAACGGAAAGGAATGATGTGGATAATGAAACAAAATGTAAGACAAAATGAAGTACAGAATGCGGAACAAAACGACCGAATAGATTGGATTGGAACAGAACGGAACAGAATGCAACATGAAACGACGAAAATGACAGCTCTTTGAAATTTAAAGGGTCAAAGGAGAGAGATAGAGAGAAGTAGAAACAACAGACAATATAGGATTCAATTTACTTCAAATCATATGTAATTTATCATTATTTTCAAATTGGTAAATTTTTTGAATTACGCTGTTATTTTTGTTTGAAGTTTTAATTTATTTTATCATGCATCTTTACTTTGCAATAGAAGATGTGTGAAAATATATGAAAAGAATAAATAACCTTTCACTTATATGAGCGTTCTTTCTTTTCATTTCTTTAAGCTATTTCAACACTTTAATTCCTTTATTCATTTTCTTATCGCGTAAATTAGTAGTAACTTTAGAATCTTTGAATGGTGTGAAGATGGAGGTATATCTGTTTTGTTTCCTTCTTTCTTGTAAGTTTTTTTTGATGAATAAATATAGTACTTGCAATTTTAGTACCATGACTATTATATTAAATTAATTGTTAGTGGTGATCTGTGTTTATTTACGAAATCATAGACAAGATATATCCTGAAAGAAAATTAAAATTTAACATCTACCGTGTTTCTGGGATTTATCAGTAGTTTCTTAAATCGAGCCCAATATAACCTGAGCTAAATGTGGTTTGACTAAGGTCCTATTCTTTCTGTTGTCTTTATGCCGCATTTCCTTCCATTTCGTTCTGTTCCGCATGTTTCATTCCGTTTCTTATTGCATCCCATTTTGTGCTTAATTAGTCTCATATTTTATTTCATTATTTAACTCGTCCCGCGCCATTCAGTTGAAAATAGGGTAAATTTTATTGAGGTATATTGAGATTTGGCGAAACTATAGAGAGGTATACTCATATTTGACTAAATACGCTGAGGTATACTCCGATGAGATTCCGTCACTTTTTGATTGTTGACAAAAGTCAATCTAAAATCTGAACATAAATACCCCTAGTACACCTCATTGAAAGTTTCTGCAAAATATTATTGTGAAATGATTTCTCACCTTTTCCCTTTTTAATATTGTTTTTAATTTTGAGAGATAATTTTCATCACGCAATAATTTTTTCTAGAAAATTTCAATGAGGTATACTAGTGACATTTATGTTCAGAAGTTAGTTTGACTTTTGTCAACGATCAAAAACTGACCAAAATCTCGTCAAAGTATACCTCAGTATACTTAGTTAAACGTGAGTATACATCTTTCTAATTTTGTCAAACCTCAGTATAACTCAATGAAATTACCTTGAAAATTACATGGCTAATTGGTCAATTCCCAAACAACAATCTTCTAACAGCCTTTCTTGTAGTAATCCTTACTACTAGTCCTCCCTTCACACCTACAACAAGCTTTAAAGAAAATGAAACAAAACGAATGAAAAGGATTACAGTCTTGAGATACATGTGCATGACTTTGCTATCATGAGGGGTTTCTACTTTCTATTATATTGAAGTACTCATATACAATGCACTCCCAAAAAAGTACACATACAAAATTAGTGAAGTCCATTATTAGCGGTTGCGCAACTATGCTTATGCTTTGCATTGCTTCAACAAAATGTACTTTGATTATAAGCCATCAATGTTACACGTGCTTAATTCTTTTTTGTATTTTAATGTACCGATTATTTTGGTGCTCTTTTATTTAGGCCAACTAGATTTCGTGCCCGTGCGATGCATGGGTTATTGTTTATCATCCTCCGTTATTAAAATTAATATAATAATTAAAAAATTCAATCACATCAATATATAAAGTTGAATAATAGGAGTCTAGCAAGGAACAATAATAAATTTTTTATAAAGAAAAAAACTCTTTTAACAAAGAATTTTTATTTTTAGTGAATATATAATATTTTTTAGGATAATAAATATAATACTTATGTTACTTATTTTTATTAATTTAAAATCAAAATATTTTTAATTTTTTTTTTAATCACCAATGCATTTATGACTATTTATTATGTATTCAATACCACCTTGGTGAGAACTCAATTATACATATATATATATATATATATATATATATATATATATATATATATATATATATATATATATATATATATATATATATATATATATATATATATATATATATATATATATTGATGATTTAGCCGTATCCGTAATTAACAGGTGTTATTATGACATTTTGATACTTAAGTAGAGAGATAAACTACTTGTTAAGAGACAATCATACTGTGGAGACCCATAGAATTTTTGATTATTTAATTAGGAAAGTATAATTAAGAACATTTAAAAAGGAAACTGATTAAATGGTGGTATCCTTACTTGAATTAGATACAAATCAATTTGTACAGGAGTGAACTTTTGTAACAGAAAATTGAGACCCTTGAATTTACATCATTGACTAATGTTTTTTTTTTTTTTTTGAACTCAACATCCTTTAATAGTTGATTTATGAGTTCATCACCACAATTTAAAAAAGCATAATTCTCTATTAATCTACGTATCTAGTCTTTTTCTTTCTGTTTTCTCCATTTCATTTTCAATATGTGTTCTGATTGGTGAGCAAATTATTATAAAAAAAAACAATACAGTCAGATTTTTTTCTGTATAAATATATAATTATCCCTTGCAGGAATAAAACATTGATTTATGAACCCCCCCCCCCCCCCCAAATTAATTTTTACTAAAAAAAATTAAATAGTGAACCTATATGTATTTGTCTTATCGAGTACTAAAAAATACTATGATGAAAAGAAAAGGAGTAAAATTATTGAAGTATACAGTAAAATTATGAAAGCGTCTAATAAAATTTTGAAACAACAAGTAAAATGGGATTGTGATGGTGTAATCCCAAAAAATACATATGAACTTTCGAAGTAGTACTCGTAATTGCTATTAAGCACCTATATAAAACAATAATTTTATATTGCAACAATGAAAAGTTTAAACAATGAACCTTTATGCATTTATCATTGTTTTTCATTAGAAATTAAAGTTTTATATATAAAACATAAAATTAAATTGTTAAAGTACCTGATAAAATTATACAATAAGCTAGCAATATTACGAAAGTTCAATGTAAAATTGAGATTCTAATTGTGTAGGCATAAACTATACACATCAAATTTAGAAAGTAATATAAGCTAATCTCAAAAGAAGCACATCAATAGATATTAACAAAGTCATATTCAAATAATCAAAAATTAAAATGTTGCGAATAGAATAACTAACTAATCTTTGGGCAAATGAGAAAGGTGAAATCATTTTGTATATTGAAACAATTTTTTTTTATCCGTTCCATATAGCCTAAATTATAAATCATTGTGTATATTTAATAGAAAGGTTAATATCATTCCTGTATTGAATTGGTTATTAGTCCGTCCGTTCCCTAAAAACTAAACCCTAAATATTTAATGATCATCATTTTCCTCCGTTTAATGAATCTTAACTCCTAAAAAGTCAGAATCAGACATATATTACGAAATAGATGGAGAATTAAAGAATATATTATATGGGAGGGTCCTCAATAACCCGGCTTGCATTGTGCTGTGATGATCTTTGCTTTCCCCATCTACCTTTATTCCTTTTATAAATGGTGGACACAGTAAAATCTAAACCCTATAAGAGAGGTTACTGAAATAATTATTAGTCATTTGTTCCATAAAATCTAAACCCCCAAAGAGTCTGAATATTAAATATTACGAAACAAATACAGTCCTACAAAGTATTTGCCCTTTGATTGTTCTTATTATCATTGTCAGCATTAATTATTTTATTAAAATGAATCGTGATATGCATTATAATATGATAGTACTATGTTGTCTATGTACACAGTAAAATTGTGGATTCCTATAGTAAAATTAGAATGCATTTGTGATACAATTATGTTTTCATAAGTAAAATGTAAGAAACATTTTACAATTATGGCAAAATTACACTGATGGTTATGATTGATAAAAACAAAATGTTAGTACAATGTTGAAACCTAATTATACTAATAGCTAAGTGCATTCTAATTCGAATCGTGAAGTACATTATAAATGATAGTGCGAAGTACACAGTAAAATTGCTATTTCAATAGTAAAATTTGAATGTATATGTGGTAAACTTTCATTACTATAGTAAAAATTCGGATGTATATGTGGTAAATTTAGATTATCATGTTAAAATATAGGAAAACTGTACAATAATAGTATAATTTGACTAATGAATGTGATAGAACAAAAAAGTAAATTATGAAACTACATATTAAAATTTTGTTCGCTCATAGACATCGTGAATATATGTACGTATCAAAAAAATTGGATTAGATACACAAATTATCCAAAACTTACATACTGATATTTATTATTGAAGATCATATTATTTTAAATGCAATATTAAATCAAGAAATTTAAAAAAAAAATTCAATCTCTTAAGTGAAAATCAAGAGAATGTATGAAAGTACGCAGTAAAATTGAATTTAATATAATAAAACGATTACATGTACTGGTGAAATTGAGCAATGCTGCAACTGAAACATTTGGGACAAAAACTTGTATAAGAGACACATCTGTGGTTAATTTAGAATATGCAATTGTTAGAAAATTGTACAATGATAGTAAAATTAAACAAATGGATGTGATTGATCAAAATGGTGTTTGAACATGTGGTACCTAGTAAAAAAAAAACTCTCATATAAATCAGGATATATACTCTCTTTTTTTATAAGATGTGAAAATTAATGAAAACTTAATACACATTTTTAAGATTTTCAATTGATTTAAAAAAAAACACCCTTTGAAGTTGTAGGTCTTTTTATAAGTAATATTAACTTAGGATATTCTAATAAGAAGTACAAAGGAAGCTATAAAAATTGTCATTCTTATAGTAAAAAAATTTTTTTTGAAAGAAAAGATAATTCATTCATTCATAAAAAGCCATCTGGCATCTACAACGATGCATATCTCTAAACAAAAATAGATCTAACAGAACATAGTATAAATCTACCTTAACAAGATGAATATGACTCCCACCATCACTGCTAGAAATCGGTGTCTTGATCAACTCCGTCGATAATAAGTGACTACCAATCCAAACATCACTGCTAGAAATTGGCGTCTTGATCGGCTTCGTCGATGATTGACAATGCCCTGATATAGCAAAAAAGATGCTATACAGAAAACGGGAGGCCGCCACCGCCTTTTTTTCCCTACGATCGGAGATAAGCACGAGACGTGCTGCAGTTATTTGGAAGTACAAATTCCCTTGGCATAGTGGATTGAACCTGTCTTCTTGATTCATGAAATCTACCCGAACCACACAAATTCTAAAAGATTCCGACGAACGCGGAGGACTCAACAATCTCTCATCAAAAGAGAGTTTATTCCTAATCATATTGAAAAACAAACTAAAAAACTAGATCGAATGAAAAGAAACAACAACGAAGGGGCTAACCACCGGCAATTTCTGTAGTAGCCCCTAGATGAATCAAAAGAAGAAGAGGGGCTAGAGTTTTTCTTTAGAGAGAGAGGAGGAGGCCAGTTAAATGTTGTTCATTCTTATAGTAAAATTAAGATGTATATATGTGGTAAATTGTCATTAATATAGTAAAATTCAAACGTATATATGGTAAATTTAGATTATTATGTTAAAATGTAGGAAAACTTTACAATAATAGTACAATTTGATTACTGAATGCGATTGAACAAAAAAAGAAAATTATGAAACTACCTATTAAAATTTCATTCTCTCATAGACATCATAAAATATATACCAAAAAATTTGGATTGCATACGCAAATTATTCAAAATTTACATACTGATATTTAATATTGAAGATCATATTATTTTAAATGGAATATTAAACCAGAAAATTTAAAAAATTTAATTTTTAAGTGAAAATCAAGAGAAGATAGTATGAAAGTACGCAGTATAATTGAGTTTAATACAATAAAATGATTACATGTACTGGTGAAATTGAGCAATGCTGCAACTGAATTATTTGGCACAAAAACTTGTATAAGAAGGTATTTTCATAACTTTCGGTGAGACGGGGGTCACTTTTAATTGAAATAAGGATCACTACTCATAACAAGTGAAAAATATCTGTATAATTTTTTTCAGGAACACAACATTAACATAGAAAGTTCTATTAAATTCAAAATTTTTAAGTACATAATTATAGACGAAAATATGAGAGTACACTATAAAATTGGGCATCATGTAGTAAAATAAAAAAACGTACTGGTAAAATCTTGAATAATTCAAGTAAAATGTTTAAAATACTTGGGATATGTTTGACAATTTCAAATATTTTTGAATTAAACTTATTGTTTTCATATTTTATTTATTGTTACATCTCTCAACTACCCAACCAATTTAATCGATTATTTTCAACTTTCACACAAAGTAGAACTAAAATTTCTATGCTACCCATGCAAACTTTCAACTTCAAGTAGGAAAACATCTATTTCATTACCATTTCATCGCAACTTAGGCTATTTTATAGTGATCTTACCATATTTTGATTTTTCAGCTAACAACACATCAAGTTGCCTCAAATACTCGCTACTTATATGTGAAGTTTTTTTTTTTTAACTTTTTTTTTTGGATACACCATATTAGATTACAAGTTGAATGTTTTATTTCCCCCCTTCAAAAGGTAAAAAATAAAATGAAATCATTTTTATTTTAAATTCCCAACAAAAACAAAGATAAACATTTTCTTTCTTTCTGAAGTTTGAGAATAAAATAAAGTAACTAACTAAGGTAAGAGAATAACGAGAAAAAAAAAAAAAAAACTAAGGTAAGAGAAACATTTAAAAGCATAAAACACCAAAAAAAAAAAAAGAAGAAGAAAAATAGGTATTAGATTTCTGGATAGGAAGGAAAATAAAAGCGTGATATGGGGGATTTGATTTATGAAGAGCAACATAAAAATGGACTTAATTTCCCATGTATATTCACTTTCCATATATTTTCCCATCTTTTGTGTTTTGTTGCTAATTTAGCTAACTCATAACATACTTCTTGTTTATTTGCTAAAATATCCTTATTTTTTATAATCTCGATTTCAACTCCTATGACATGGCACAATAATTAGTGTTTTTGACAATGTGGCAACTTCCACATCATATGGAGACGCTATTTTCTTGTCTCCAGTGGAGACCTTTAGCATTGTCCTTAAATAATAGTCTTTATTGTATTTGCAGTAAACTCCCTATAATATTTTCTTTCTGTTTTCACCCCTTATGAGATGGCAAGCTAATTACTAGTCTTAATAATGTGACATTTGACACATGGTATGGAAACACATTTTTCTTGTCACCTGTAAAGACCCATAGAATTTTTGTACTTTATTTCACAAGATAAAAAAGACAAAAATACTTACTAGTACTATAATGTGTGGTTGAGTGTAGGATTTATCCACCCTTAAGTTTATCCAAAGGTTGAGGGTTAAATTCTCCCTTGGGCATGGAGTAGCCTTAAATTTTATGACCAGTTATCTCACTCTTTGAGCTGCTTACAAGTCAGCACGGGAAAAAATTACTTTGGTTGGTAGTATATATCCTATTGTGAACCAAAAAAACCGGTCAACCAATACAAAAAGTCATCTAAGGTGGTCTCAACTCTTATGTATGAGTCAGACAAAAAAGTGATATCTCTAGACATAAAAATAACATCTCTGGCTGAAATACTGATACTTGTAATTCAGTCGGCTCACACATAAGATGACCTCAAAAGAAAATTGTTGTTCAACCATAAGGGTAGTTTTACGTTAATAGCTTAGTACTCTGGGAAGATTTTCTTGAATGAGGCACCAAGCAATTAGAGTGGTTTTGCGGAAAATAATAAAGAGAAAAGAACAACAATCTGAATATACCTAAGGTTATATTCGCATACTCGAGTCATGGGTCTTGGGCTCCTGGCCTCTCTACATACCATTATGGGTAGTGGTTTAGTGGTTTCAAACTTATTTCCAAGTAGTGTTATAAGCTAGGTAAGATTATGAGTTTGATTTCTCATCTCTTCATGCCTTGTAACTACCAGCTTCTAAGAACTATACTAGTTCTTGATGGTGTTAAGTTGACAGCAGGGCCAGTAATCACGTTAGTTGTTTAGTTTGTCTGATATGTTCGCCGTTGAAAACGAGAGTCTGAACATTGACGTAGCAGGAGTCCGGGAGATGAATCAATCGTCATTCACTTGCACTCCTTTTTGACGAGTAAAGAAAAAAACCGTCTCTACAAATAAAAGAATGTTCAGAGCACATCATACCTTCTATTTTTGTTTAATCAATCAAAAGAGAAACATCTACAACGACCAGAAAAGGACATCTTTTACTTAATGACCCCATTGGTTCAATTTCATATATTTTATGCTTAACCATATAATAAATAAACATTGATTAATCACCATGCCTTTTCCTTTGTAAAGGTGTTGGTTGGTATGAGAAGACAGATATAATTAACAGATCAACTTACACTACAAATTTAATCAAACTATATTTAGCATGTCTATCCAAATTGGCAAATTCCATAATGATATATGGAAATGAAGCAGGAAATTAAAGCTAAACAGTAAAGGGATGTTTGGTTGGTGGTAATGATTAAGGGGGTAAAAGAATGAATTTATAGGCTTAAATGGGAAGTATATGAGGTAGTGGGGGTTAAATTTTGTGAGAAGGAGAGTAATGATTACTCCCAATTAGGGGATAATAGAAACCCACCTCCTCTTAGGGTAATGGTTTTTCCCCATTTTCCCTTCACTTTCTCCATTACCCCCTTAATTATTACCCCCAATCAAACGACCCTTAAGTATAATACAACACAGGCTGACGGGCATCTGGAAGAGTAGTAATGAGTTTTTGGAGGATAATAATTTTTTTTAATAAGGTGGCATAGCTCTGTTATGACATTTGCAAGCTAAGACTTAACCAATTTTGATTTGATGACTTCAATTCTCTTTAGGATGTCCTGTCATATTCTCTCTTTTCCCGTTTCCCCCCAAACTCCAAATGTGTCTATTTTCCTTGCTACAAACGCATTAACCACTAAATTCATATTCCTGCAAATTTGATACGTTAGTAACTTAGTATGTATAGGTCCTAATAGATTCATATGTATTAAAAGATGCTTCGATAGTTAGAAGTAGACCTGTAAAACGGGTCGGTCCAGCGGGTTACGGGTCGGGTCACTTCGGGTTCGGGTCAGGTCGGTTACGGGTTGGTTTTTGGGTCGAAATCAATTTTTAGTTCATTTTACCGGGTTGTAAACGGGTTGGGGTCGAGAATGTTTTGTCAGGACCCTAAAAAAAGGGGTCAAATCGGGTCGGGTTTCCGAGTCGGGTCAACTTTTTACAGCTCTAGTTAGAAGTATCCCTCTAACCTTGAGATTAAGAGTTTGATTTCTTTATCCCCAAAAAAATTTGTCATAAATTTATAGTATAAATATGAGGTTATTGAGCTTAATGCAATTACTAGTGGTAGCGTAGGTTATATCTTGACCCATCTATTCGTCATCGTCTTGGGTATTTCGTATAGATGATGTAAACTTTAGTATAATATTCTTTGGTGTTTTTTAGTTACATGTGTTATAAAATAGTAGAAAGATTAGTTATTATTAAGAAATTTTTTTACTTAGGAGATCATATGGTAGGAACACACAACTTTTTCTTAAAGAAAAATACATAAATTCATTACAAGAAGCTATACGACACTTACAAATAAAATAAAATTCAACAACTTATAGATCTAATAATATTAGAAAACATTCAAATGAAAAGATTATCTAACATAACAAATTTAACGATTTTGAACGACTTCTTATTTATTGTTGTTTCCATATTATGGATCATAAAAAACTCTACCTTAGCTCTATTAAATGTGCAGGTGTGAGTTGTGACATTCTAAATTGTCGCTTGAATAAGAAGAACATTTGTAGCAATGTCATACAAATAAAATTAATCAAACAAGAAACAAATAAAACTCTCAAAAATTGAATCAAACAACCACTTTGTTCTTAAATTACATCATGTGCTGTAATGAATTAACTTATTGTTTTTTGATAAAAATATTCTAAATCAATTTAATCTTTTTTTTGGTGATCGAATAATCTTTTTCCTTTTTATGTTAATTAGTATTAAGGATTTTAAAATTTTTCATGTTATATTTTCAATAATGTTAGAAATTTTTATAAGAATTTATTATTCTAAATAACTTTTTTTAGGGAATAATTCTATTTTACTTTTTAAAATTCAAAGGACAGCAAGTCTTGTATAAGATCAATTCATAAAAAAATGGCGTCACTTTTTAGAAATACGAGGGGTCACTTATGATGAGCAATGACCCTTATTTCATTGAGAAGTGACCTCGTCTCACCAAAAGTTACAAAAACATTGTCTTATAGAAGTTTTTATGTTCCAAATGTTTGAAGAGTTTTTTTATTAGACCAATATTTTGTATTTAAATCTAAAAAGTTAATGGTAGTTACATGAGAACATTGAAAATACATGCCATCAATTAAATACTAAACCACACATTATAACACTTCTTTGAATACTTTTTCAAGTTTTAATTTGGTGATGCAATCTTAGATGGTCTTAAACTTACTTCATATGTGACTACATTAAAAGATTAAGAAAATTTGACATGTACACATGAAGGAGTATAATTGAAGGATCATTTTCAAATTTTGAAGGGTAATTGGAAAAATAAGCCTTTGAATGAGCCTTTTAGAAGTTCTCCATTATTATGATTTTTTTATGAGCAAACTAAGTCTAATTAAAGGACTTAGGTCTTGTTCTCTTCACACTAATATAGAACGGATCTGAATGGAATAAAATAGAACGAAGCTTTATTCGCCGAATAAAGGGGAATTTCACATAATTGAACATGATTTGCATATCAAAACGAAGCATAAACATAATTTGAAGAGTGCAACACAATGGAACACAAAACAAAATCGAAAAAATGAAAAAAAAGCTCGGTTTAGTTTTAAGAGAATAGACTTTATAAATAAATAAAGTATATTGTATATATATTACTGGTGTTTACTCCACATAAGAAAGATTGCATGAAATTATTTCTTTATTTTATTTTATTTATCTCTTTCTATACGTTACAAATGGAGGCTTTCCAATACTCCCAAAACCTTAGATCTTAACGAGAAAATTAATTCATGAGAACCAAAAATACCAAGTAAAAATTGTCATTAACGTAAGGTCTATACAAAGATTCACAAAACCCCAAACTAAAAACTCTACTGTGCTACCTTTTATGTCTCGTTTGCCCAAATCTCCTCTCTGTATCTTTCTCTCTCTCTCTCTCTCTGCCCCTCACCGACCCCACTCTCACTTCACTCTCCTCTACCGGGCAAATTCTCTCACCGGAAATCAACCCAACAGTCACAAAATCCATTGTTGTTTTAGTCCTTTCTGTGGTATTTCTCTCTCAAAAAAACCCCATTTCTTGAACAAAAAGAGTTGATTTCACAGTTTTGTTGGGTACCCATTTGCTGAAAAAGAAGAAAGAGTTCATTTTAGGGCTTGGAGATACTAAATCTCTTCAAATGCCCATCTGGGTATCTCACATCTTGGTTATTTTTCACAAGGGTTTCATATTATTGAATTAGTTGTGCGTATAATTTTGCAATGTGAGTGGAATTTGTTGATAAATTTTGATGGTTTTATGATAATGGTGGCTGCTATTTCGGCTGTTCCTCCAGACCCAAAAGGTAGTTCTCAAAACCCAGGCCATAATAACAGAACAAGGCCACCATTGTTGCCTTCAGAGAGAGAAAATGGAGTTCAAAATCAACCCAGAAGGCCAAGAGCAAGGGAAGTTCCTTCAAGGTACATGTCTATGTCTATGTCTCCTTCTAATTCAAGTAATAGTACAACTACCACAACTACAACAACTACTTCAACTTCAAGTTCATCAGCATCTTCATCAGTTTCTAGGAGATTCCCTTCCCCTATGGTATCAAGAACTACTAGAAATAATGTACCAACAACCCCTAAAAGGTCCCAATCTGTGGACCGAAGGCGATCTGCAACACCTAAACCTGCACCATCTGTGGGAAATGCTGGTGAAATTTCAGCTGCTACTAAGCTCCTTTTGACCTCAAGTAGGAGTTTATCTGTTTCTTTTCAAGGGGAGGCGTTTTCGCTTCCGATTAGTAAGACTAAGGCTGTGAATCAGGGTGGTAATGTTAATAGTAATAGTGCTAGAAAGGGGACGCCTGAGCGAAGGAGGAGTACCCCTTTGAGGGGGAAGGTTGATAGTGGTGTTGGTGTTGGTGGTGGTGGTGGAGGAGGTGGAGGTGGAGATCAGGTTGAGAATTCGAAGCCTGGTGATCAGCATAGATGGCCTGCAAGAACCCAGCAATTTAATATTCTTTCGAGGAGTTTAGACCGTTCTATTGATGAGGACAAGGGGTTTATTGGATCTAGTGTGGTGGCTAGGGCATTACAAGGCTCATTGCTTGATGAGAGTGGAAGGGTATCATTTGATGGGATATTGAATCTTGACTCGGGACATGGTGATGTAAATGGGGTTAGGGGTGGTACAGATGCGAATGAGTCTTCAGTGCGTTCTGATCTTACTGCTTCTGATACGGAGAGTGTTTCTTCTGGTAGCACTTCGGGAGCACAGGACATGAATGGTGGGTCCCAATCACGAAGTGGCTCCCGTGGCATTGTTGCCTCTGCAAGATTCTGGCAGGAGACTAATATGCGTTTGAGACGACTACAGGATCCTGGATTGGGGTTGCCATCAAGTCCAACATCAAAATTTGTTGCCCCTCCTAAGTTAAGCCAGTCAAGAAAGTTCAGCGAAGGCCCTATGTCATCTCCCAGGGCAATGTCATCACCTATTCGAGGGGCAGTTAGGGCGGCATCACCTAGTAAGCTCACACCTTCAGCAGCTTCACCTATGAGGGGGCTTAGTCCGTCACGGGGGAGAAGTTCCATAGGTGGTTCCTTGGTTGGTAGTCCTTGGGATTCGCCATCCGTTCTGAGCTTTGCAGTTGATGTTCGAAGGGGCAAAGTCGGGGAGAATCGAATTGTTGATGTCCACCAGTTGAGACTTCTTTATAACAGACACTTGCAGTGGCGGTTTGTAAATGCTAGAGCAGATGCTGCCTTGTCAGTGCAAAGACGAATTGCTGAGGTAAAATATGATTATCTGTTCATTCTTTCAACTTATATTTGTTGTTTGCATGGTTTTACTAAGTATTCATTCTTTGAAGAAAAGTACTTGCTCCAATTGAAGAATATGTGCAATAAGAGATTTTTTTGGGTGCCATTAGGCCAATTACCGCACAAGCCACAACTTTTCACTTGTTCAATGTCGTCTCCCCTGACTTTATGGCATATGCACTCCGATAAACTTATTAACTTGTAGGGAAGGGCAATTAAATGTTTTTGGTTGGATGAATTTGCCAGTATGTAATTACACTCGTGCTTTATCTCTTGGACAGATTGTGAAGTGAATAAGGCTTCATTAAGTGTTTGTTTCATTCTCATGTTTTACTATATATGTGTGTTTCCATGCTTCATCTTATAAAGTAATTGAGTGACTCAGACGAGTGATGTGACTACTGATTCTTGATGGAGGAAGGAATTCAAAGGTTTCTTCAAACGAAAATGGTGTAGTTGTTGTTAGGAATGTTGCTAGGGAACAAAAAAAGTGCAACACCATGGTCTTCCATTATCGCTTTATCGGGGGGGGGGTAGTTGTATCTAAATTGAGTTTATCACTTAGTGTGATTGTTTAGTAGGTTGTTAGACATTTGTTTGGACATCCATCAGTATTTGGTGAAGTTTGTAAGATCTTTTGTTTTTAGATAACATCTCATGGGCCTTGAAGTTAACGACCAGAAAAACCTCCAGTGGCCCTGAAGAGACTCGAACCTGGGCCTCTGGTTGAAATCTTAGAGGTCTTAGTATTCAGATGTTGGGAGATATTGGCTGCATTTTGAACAATGCTTCTTGCTTTGTCCAGCTTAGCCTAACGCCTTTAATATGTGTTAACTCATACAAGCTATTTAAAACTTTGCTACAAGTGAAAGAAACAGAAAAGAGGACCGTTGGTGTATATCCTTGAGAGGCATTGGCTGCCTGGTCAGTGCTCCACCCCCACAACTCCACAAGTAGCTCTTATGTATTTGTTCCTTCTCTTTCATTTCTCTTATTTGATTTAGATGTATTTGACCAAATATGTTATCATCAAAGTTTCTCAATCTGAAACTTTATGCACTAAATATAAGCTTTTGTTACTTGCAGAAGAAGGTAAATAGTAACAGCGTAGCAGGGAATAGTGAACAAGTAGCTTATTAGACAAGGATTCCACTTTTCTAATAAATCAGGAGTGATAGTTTGAAACATAAGGCAGTTAGTGGCTGATAGGGATCGCGTCTATCTAATAAATTTTGACACTGTTGCTCCTTTATGTTCCGTTCCATAATGTGCATTTCCGGCATCTTATTTACTGTGAAGTTGTTGCTGGTCATCGCGCATAGGATCAAGGTCATACCGAAACAGCCTCTCTGGGGCCAGTTTGATGTTCATGTACTTGCAAAAGGAAGCTTTATTGGTGCATTGCTTTCCACTTGCAGATGTAACCCTTGATAGGCTTCAATTTGAACTGGGTTAGTTGATGCATAGAATTTGATTCAGTTGGACAAAGATAAGGAAGTTGACTTACCATTATTAAACTAGAGGTGCAAAACTTTACATGACTCCTAGGATAGAGTTGAGGGAGTGGCATAAGTATACACAATCTTAATCCTGCTTCTTTAGAGGCTGATATCTTGATTTGTGTCATTGACTTTAAGTTCTGGAGGGGGCAGCTTTAGGGTTGCTCCAAGCTACGATCCTAGCTTAAATGTGGTGAAATCTTGGGCATAAACTGTGCCTCTAAGGTTTTTCCAAGGAAACTCTCCGAACTATCTTCCTACTTTTCAGAATCATAAGTGTCCTACTTTTCTTGACCTTGGTTGTGGCTATGAGGATTACCTCATAGGTTTCCAATAAAGATGAGTGTATTGTGCTTAAACATGCATGTCTTAATTATGGATTCATTTGCCGATAGGGACATAGGGTCAAGCATTTGTATTATGCGTTCAATCTTCCCTAATCAAACCCCTTCACCTGACCATGCATGCTGATCAGTTTCCAAAAGTCATGAATATCAGTTCCTGTGGTGTATCCTATGAGTGTCGTGTCTGACATAGGGGTGGCATGCCAAACAAAGAGTTTTGAGTACTGAGTATTGTGGTAAAAATGTGATATTTGTTGTCTCTCCTTCATATGTGTTTCCTACTGCGCAGAAATTTGTACTGTAGTATCTATGTGCCTCTTGTGGCACTGAGTTCCACTCAGTACTGGCCTTGAGAGTATAGTTTGGGGATGTAGGATTCCAGATTAAAGCTACTTCAAAATTGCAGTGTAATAATCAGCAAGCCGACTAATTTTAATGAGTGGAAGGAGCATGTTGTAGAGAGAGTGAAAATGTTTATCAAGCTACCTCACATATGGAAATGATTTATCATGTGGAGATATATAAGACGCGGAGGAGAGGAGCTAACTTATTCTTCAAACCATTTACTTGATAAAGACACAACTGAAAGCTGAAACCCTCTAGTGCAACTTGGTGTAGAGAAGTTCCCCTTTCAAGGTCAGATGCTTGTGGCTTGTCGAATGTACTCGGGGGGGGGGGGGGGGGGCGAAAGAGAGATTTTTGACATAAAACAGCGGATTTTTGGTTGAAAACTACCTTCGTTTTTACACTTTTTGTGGGAAACTACCTTACTTTCTTAAATTTGTAGGGAACTACCTTGTTTCCAATTTTTTTTGTCAAAGACTACAACTTAAAAGAATTTTGTGTAACGGGGTTAACTTTTCTAGTAAAAGGCCTTATTGCCCCTCACTTAAGTATGTTGAATGAACTCAAATTCGTTTCCCTCTCTTTGACCGTATTCTCTCTAACTTTTCCTTTTTTTCTTATCTCACTTTCTCTCTCCTCTTAGCTGTTCTCTTTCTCTCTGGTCTCTTTCGATTTTTTTGCTGCTGCACTCTGGTGTTGGCTCCCATTTAAATTGAATCTTTCTCTGAATTGCATCAATATATCATGAGAATATCTCCGAAAATATCCCTTCACATAATCCTCAAATCCCTTTGGAGGCTAGGAAAGCATTGTTCTTTGCGATTGAAAGAAAATCTTGTCACCATCTTCTATAGTCATTAAAACATACCTTTCAATAATCCTTAACATTTGGAACCTATGTTGCTCGGACTCTTCATTTCTCCTCAAGTACCCGTGTCGGACACTGGACACTCCGACATGGGTATGGACACTGGACACTCCATTTTCCACGAAAAACATGCAAAATTTTCATAAAATGGCCGAGTCCGACATGGGTATGGGTACTGGACACTCCGACACTTAGCCGAGTCCGAGTAACATAGTTTGGAACATATTGGATGTTTGAGGGTTCCACTTAGAACTTCAAACCTCTTAAACGTGACAAATTGGCATTCAAATTAGGACCACCATAATCACAATCGAGAGAGAGTAGAGAGAAAAAGAGCAGCTAAGAGGAGAGAGAAAGTGAGATAAACAAATGGGGGGAAAGTTAGAGAGAATATGGCCAAAGAGAGGGAAATGAATTTGAGTTCAGTCAACATACTTAAGTGAGGGGCAATAAGGTCTTTTACTAGAAAAGTTAATCCCGTTACATGAAATTCTGTCAAATGGTAGTCTTTGACAAAAAAAAAATTGGAAACAAGGTAGTTCGCCACAAATTTAAGAAACTAAGGTAGTTTCCCACAAAAAGCGTAAAAACGAAGGTAGTTTTCAACAAAAGTTCCTAAAACAGCAGTGCACAATATGAATTTATGAAAAATAGTCTCCAACAGAGCAAAGATCTGAAAGAGAGAATTTTGACATGAAACAGCAGTGCACAAATTGAACTAAGGACAACAGTCTCCAACAGAGCAAAGATCAATATACTTGACCTACAAATCTCGCTGCAGTAGGACTGATAGCTTTAAGAAACACAGGTGGGCGTCACCATAAGGTATAACGAGAGCCAGCACTTGTCAATCAAAATTTTCTCTACATCTAAAGAAGCATTTGTCCAAAATAGTTTCTTCTTCTTATTGAAAATTGAAAGCGTTACTAGTACCCTGAAACTATATCTTTTCTTCATCAAAAGTCTTAAGTTTCTCAAATGACATGCTAAAATCAAGGCCGAGCAACACAATTCTCTTTTGGCATACCAACAACCTAATCCATGGGTAAGCTGCACAGGAATAAACATATGGCATATTTGTAAAGTTTAGAGGAGGAAATTCCTAATTGGTATATCAGCAGAAAACCATAATTTGGAGCTCAAGAACTGTATTTAGTTCATTTATTTCCAATTATGGATGTGATCTTTTCATAATACTTTATTATATAAGAAGAGTGCTTAGCAAGGTGGGTCTAATTGCCTTATTTATGACACTGGCTAAGAGAGAGATGAAATTAATATGCCGGTAAACTGATGTTGTGTGCTTGACCTTTATGGGGCTCCTGTGTTGACACTAAGTGTACTACACTGGCAATTTACCACCAAGGCAAAGCATGAAATTACTCGTTAGCTGAAAGTTAGGTAACATTACAAGCTTCTGTGCTTGTACCTAAACTTGCCAGAATACATACGTGTTGATCTGATTGTAAATCAGATGTCAGCTGAGGGCATATTGCAATTCCAGAGTCTGAGATTCGCAAGATTACTTGGTATCTCAAATTTGCAAGATGTATGGATATTTTTGGCTAAATCTTTTCATATTCAAGCGTCCAGGCAAAGTTAAATACTTAAAATGCAAATTTGATTCGTGAATGACTGCACGAAACAAATGTCATTAGTGTTATTTTGCTACTCTGAATTAGAACAAGCTCTACTGAATATTGAAATTCATTGAGTTGATTGCTGTGGAGCACTCCATTTTATATCAATATGTGTTACTCTGTCTCATAAGACTTATAAATCGTTGGGAACAGAAAAAAGTAAGGTTAAGTAATTTAATGTGGGATTTTCCGTCTTATACCTTTGAATTATTTTAAGGCGGAAAGTTTGAAAGACGATCTATGACATCCTAAATCAGAATGTTTATTGCGTTGGGGTAGGGAGCAATAAGTTGCATGATGTTGAGAAACTGAGTAAGATCTTGCAGTGTGATACTGATAACATTTTCTGGAGATTGGTTTGAGTTCTTATCCTTGTGTGTGAGTAAGATCTTGCAGTGTGATACTGATAACATTTTCTGGAGATTGTTTTGAGCTCCTATCCTTGTGTGTACCCCTAAATTGTGAGATTGTCATAATTGTGTGGCATTAAGCAAGGTTCGAGTCCCCCCTCACACTTGTCCAACTTCATTGGCATGATTTGTAGATATTTTTTGTTTCATTTGAGGACTCCTTGTCCTCATTTTTGTATTCTTACATTGATTGATTAATAAAACTTTTTCTTATCTAAAAAAAGCAAGGCTCGAGTCCCGTCTGGGCCACTGGAGGTTTTCCTGGTCCTTAACTTCAAGGCCCATGGGATTAGTCAAGCAAAGCTTGGACACCCATGTTATATAAAAAAAATAAATTGTGCGGCATGAAGCTTTGCTTCACTTATCCCATGGGCCTGAAGTTAGACCAGGAATACCTCCAGTGGCCCTGTGGGGGCTCGAACTTGGGACCTCTGGAATACATCTCAGAGGTCTTACCGCCAATTGAACTACCACCTCAGGGTTGTTGACAGTTAAATGCTTCATTGTGTCTAGCATTTGTAATTTATGGTGAGCTGTACATAGACATGTTTAGGAGGACGTTGTTTTTCTTCTTTTTTATTCTTATTGGGATATTGAATTTGAAGTTTTAATTGGATTGTCTAGAATAAATTCTGCTACAGGCGATTTTGGTAGATTGTATATGTTTTAATAATTCTGCAATCAATTATTTTTGGATGTTCCAGAAGAATCTGTGGAATGGATGGATAGCAATAGTGGCTCTGCGCGATTCCGTCAGACATAAAAGAACACAAGTACAACTGCTGAGGCAAAAGCTGAAGCTTAGTTCCATCCTTAGAGGACAGGTAAGGATGGTATCCTCAGCTGCATTATTGTTCCAAAAAATTAACTCTCTACCTTTTCCAGTAATGTTGCACCTAAAGGAATTAAATTATCTGGTTATCAACTTGTTGGATCACCGCTGGTTTGAGTTGTATTTCTGTTAGTTTGTCATGGGTTTATCTGTGGTGAAACTTAATACATTGACAACTCTCAATAGAGTATACCTATAAATGTTTTTAATTCCCAGATCTACCAGGGAACACAATGGAGTGTACTTCCAGAAGCTCCCTTTTGTAATAAATTTACCATTTCTGATTGAAAGTAGAAATTTAGAATTATACCTCTTCTGACGGAAATTAAGTGAGTACATGATTCATCCACTTTGACATAGAGGTGTCTGATAACAAAACCAAATAAGAATGCATATGGAGGAAATAAAGAGACAAAAAGAAACTTATACTCTTTCCTTGGTGGTCAGATTTGACTGTTTGTGATGGTTGTTTCTACATGATGATTTGACATCTACATAAGTGACCGTCATAATTCCAATACTATTTAAAAAAAGAGAGAAAATAACCCCTCTTAGAGGACCTCCACTTTCACATTTCATCATCATACTATTGTTATTTTAAGTTTGAAATTGCTAAATGTTCTCGAATAAGCTCTTCAAAATGCTTAATTTTCTAAAATATAAATTCATGTTCAGTCATTGGATGAGCTTCTGTAACTGATTGACCTCGGCTGTTTCATGAACGCAGATAGCCTATTTGGAAGAGTGGTCCCACCTAGAAGAAGAACACTCCAGTTCTTTGCAAGGAGCTACTGAGGCTTTGAAGGCTAGCACCCTCCGCCTTCCAGTAGTTGGAGGAGCAACTGTATGTTGGTGGAATATCTTATATAAAGTGCACTGTGAAATCATTATACACCTTCGTAATGATCTATTTTCTTTCTGTTATTAACAGGCAGATATCCAGAGTGTGAAGGAGGCTGTTGGTTCTGCTATTGATGTGATGCATTCAATGGCAACCTCAACTTGCTCTCTTTTGACAACGGTATACTTTCTCCTTGGTCTTTACATTCTGCTTGCTGCTTGTAGGTTTTCGTTCTATATAAAATAAACAAGCTTTAAAATACCGCGCCTATGTGAATATTTTGGCACTAGGTACAAAGTGTGATGCTTAAGTTTTATAAGAGTACCAAGGTTGCACGGAAACAGAAACGCGAAACGCGGAAACGGGAAACGGGAAACGGGAAACGTCGATTCTCAAAATGCCGGAAACGCGGAAACGTCCCCACAAAAAATATATTAAAAAAATAATATTAAAAAAAAGAAAATAATTATTCCATCACTTAATTAACATGACAAATCAAAGGACCATCAAGATAACAACTCACAAGTGTTCTTTTAATGAAACAAAAACAAATACATAGGGTTGGAGAAAAAAGAGTGAGAATGTCGGGAAGAGACAAGGAAATTAGGTTTAGAAAAAAAAAAGTATTTTTTGGGTTTTGAAACGTTTCTTTTGTTTTTCGCGTTTCGAGCGCGTTTTTTCTCTGTCTGCGTTTCGAAGCGCGTTTCTTTTTTGAATCGCGTTTCTTTTGCGTTTTTTATTTTCTTTTACGTTTCGTGGCGTTTCGAACACGTTTCGGAGCGTTTCGCGTTTCAGAAACATTCCTGAAACGCGAAACGCAGTCCCCAGAACGTTTCCGTGCTTCATTGTATAAGACAAATGCCATATTGGCATAATGTAAATTTCTACTTAAACCACAGAAGCAGATAAAGAATCTTAGGGTTAAAATTATGAAAGAGATAGAGCCGTATAGATGGTTCATACAATCAGGTCTCATTTTCATCACTTTATTTGCTGTTGGGGTGAGCCTTTGCTGCTTTGTTATTGTTTTTTTTTTTTTTTGAGCTCATCTTCTGTCTTATTCACCCGGATGTCTTCTTTAATTACTGTATTCGCCTTTCTAAGGCGTCTTTTGTGGTGTCTTCTTGTTGTTCTCAGCTCCTAATCTCTTTTGTAAGCTACTAACAGAAAGTGAAAGTTGGATGAGGTGGGAAACCAAGCACAACAAAAATGGTAGTTACTGTAGTTGACATCTTGAGGTGTATTGAAGGAGGGAGAAATCTAATTGGGACATGGTGGATGACCAGCTAAGCACCAGACCAGAAATTAATTCATCTTTTTAGGCGTGCTGTTTTTTGGGTGCAATTTTAGGCGTGCTGTTGAGCAAAGAATCTGAATGTTATATGGGTTTTGTATGTGGCTTAAATAACCGGCATAGAGTGTATGTCATTTGCTCTTCCTACTTCCAAGTTATGATATGATAGGAACCACGCAAGCTGATTAGATGCGTGGGCAGATGAGATCATCAATTTTGATCGAATTTGGAAAAGTCTTTTTCACTATTCAGAACAGTGAAGTGTTTTATCAAGGTGTTCTCGCGTCCCCCTGGCAGAGCTACTGAGCTGTGTAATATGCCACAATTTGGTGCGGTTCGGGGGGCACTTGAGTCAGCCACTGGCGCCCGACAGCGTTTTGACCCCTACCCATTTTTTGGGCTGAATCGGAGTTTGCTGCTCCAACCATTACCAAACTAATAACTATTCTGTTTAGTACTTTAGGTGCTTCTGTTGCGTATAATGTAAATCCCGTAGTGATCAATTCCGACGGAAGAACCACAGTAAGGACAGAAGTCTCAGGGGCATGCCCAGAATCGGATGGATGTCAGAGAATGTGCGAAGCGAGAAATGTGCGAATCAGCAGCAGGAGTGAGATCCCTGGTTTGTTAAGACCACGACTGAATGAAACAAAATATCCTGATCTATCAGCATCAGTATCGACTGGATATCCCTTCATTTCGCTCTTTCTTCCTGAGTCCTTGGTTTGATAGAAATTCCCAATTTCGAATGGCACTAAGCCCTAGTATAGCTAAGAAGATTTGACTTGTTCCATAAAGTAAAAGCTCAAGCTAAAGCAGGGTAAGAGAGTTAGCTTTATGCTGAGTGAGCGCGAAGAGGAGGGGACACATGCTGAAGAACCGTTCCAGGCTCCAACTTGGCCTTTGGGTTTATAGAACTTGGCTGCTTCAGTGTGGGGACTTGAGTGGGTCTGTGGGTCTGCAATTGATTTATGAAGGGATGCATTCTGGGACAGTGTTAAAAGTGGTAATTGGGCTATAAGAATAGTTGTCAATGGCTTCTCATGCTGCAATCTGTGAACAAGACAAAGTGCCTTCAGAACTTTAGGATACAGATGTTCAATTAAACTAAAGGTAAGATGTAGAGAGCTCTCATTGTGGTAATGCTGAAATGATCTCATAGCCAGTTGAGACAGTCTAGGCGGGGAAGGAGGGAGATGGAGAGAGTCTAGTCTTGTTCTATAATTACCAGGCAATATGTACTAGTCAGTGGAAAAATGAGATTATTACAAGACAACTTTCATTATAAGCCCCCACACTTTTCGGGGTACATGCATTGTCACACAGAATGGAGTATAAAGGTTTGGTCTTGTGTACCTTTTGTTCTCTCTTTCATCTTCAAGGATACCTTTTCTTGATCAGTGGATAGAAAAGGGAAAATTCAAGTATGTTTTGCTCAGACGTTGCCTTTGCAGTTGATGGGTACAAAAGAACTAAGATTGGTGTCATCTGGTTATAAGGAGCTCAATGACTTGGGAATCCTTAATAAGCAATCTTTTTGTGTAGAAAGAGTATGTATGTGTGTTTTCATCATCATTTCGTTTCAACTGTCCTTTTATCCTATGAGAAGCTCCTCGCCCAAGATTTTACATAGTTTAAGTAAGATGTTTAGCATAACAAAATATATACACTGCCTTCTTGATCAACTAATTAATGACTTATTATGACAATCTGCTGAGCAAGTTTTCGTGTAATGATCAAATTACTTGTAAAAATATACTAATACTTCCAAGAAGTATTTATGGATAATGTTTTCTGTTGATCAATGTCTTGAAATACTTAGTTTTTGGAACATGGAATTATCTACGAAACATGGCATGATAAACTGAGCGCATGAGAAAGTTCTTTGTTTGCCCTCTTCCCTCCCCTTGCTCCCATGCGTTGTTTTTCTGGCCAGGGAGGGGGTGGGGTCTTGAGAAGGTGGCAGAGTACCGGACATTCAATAGATCTTTTTAACTAATAAATTTTTTATTGTTTGTAGGTTGAGGAAGTGAATTCCTTGATGGTGGAACTATCAAATGTTGCTGCAAAGGAACGGTTCTCGTTGGAACGGTGCAAAGAAGTATTATCAATGTTAGCTGCCATGCAGGTTAGATTTTGAGACATGTATTCCACTAGACTACTGATGGTGTACTTGTGAAATCATAATCTGACTCTCTTTCTCTCATAAATGGTATGCTGTGTGATGCAGGTCAAAGATTGTAGCTTGAGGACACACAAATTGCAGCTTAACCGCTCACCAATAGCCTGACAACACACGTGTGTAGAACTAATCTCGGATTGACAATCTCTTCATCTCAAAAAACGCTAACATACACGCAAACTTCTTCTCTGATGGTAGAGGCAGGCAGGCAAGGCTGCAGCTGGAGGTAATAAGAAGGGATGGACTACTTATTATCGCTCATTGGCAAAGTTTTTTGATCTGCTGATTTGTGTCTCATGTCTTTTAGTAGCAGTATCTCCAGCTATGGTCTCTTCCTTCCTGTAATCAGCTGAATCCAACTTCTTTCTTATTGCTTAACTGTATGGAGGATAATGTTGATGTATGTAAATAGTGTGATTCTCAGTCACTAAGTAGTCGATAGCTTTTGGTATCTATGCCAATGTGTGCAAAAAAGAAGTGCTTAGAATTTCTTACTTAACCTTTCAATTTAGGCAATGCAAAATGAGCTGTGTATTGTGATAACCCAATTGTCTTAGGACAACATTTATCCATATCTTATTCAAAAACGAAAAGAGAGTTTAATGCAACCTGGTCTGGCTTCTATGCCTCCTAACGATAACTGAGTCTTTTTTTCTTTTTTTTTTTTTTTTTATTATCAAAGCGTCAACTGAGTCTTAAAAATATGTTATTCGTGAACTTTGGCCCAAAGATCAATCCGTTCAAAATCTTAGGCCAAACTGAATTATAGGCATTTAATGCCATTCTCTGCCATTTTTTCAACAATTATTATTCATTTCATTTCATACTTGTCAGAAAAGTTTCATAGACATGTCAGAAAAGAATTTAAAACATTAACCAACCAAAAAGTTTTAAAATTCGAATTGTCAGAAAAGTTTCATAGACATGTACATAATCTCCACGACGTTGCAAAACTAATCCCACCAGCAGGTCCAGCACTAAACTTGGTTATCTATTCTATTCCTTCCTACTCTTAGCCTCGTTTGGCAATTAGTTGTTAGCTGTTAGTCGTCTGCATTAGATGTTAGAGGTTAGGTGTTAGTCATTTTGATTAACGGTTTTAACCAGTTTGTCTTGGCTGTTTGTACAAAAAAGTTTGATTGAATAAATTAGCCGTGTTTAAATATGTAAAATCACATAGGCAAAAACTTCTATAAGTAGGTCTTTTTGTAACTTTTGTTGAGACGGGGGTCACTTTTCAATGAAAACAGGGTCACTGCTCATCAAAAGTGACCCCTACATTTATGAAAAGTGACCCCAATTTTTTATGAGTTGGTCTCACACAAGACTTGCTGAATCACATATAAGGCATGAGTTCAATTTATTTTTATCATTGTATTGTTTTGTTATAACATTGTTAAAATATTAAATTATTATTCAATAATACATCCAAATAGAATTATTACCGGAAGACGATAAATTTAGATATATAAGTGTAATGAAATGTATTATTTAAAGTGTCGTTTATGAGTATTACCCAACTTAAAAGTTTTTTTTTGAATATATACAACATTTGTAAATGTTAACTTGATGATGTAGTTATCTTTGTATGTTGTCTAACTATAACAAAATACAACTAATATAGTATTAATAATGATGATGACGATCAAACACACCAAAAAAAAAAGAGTTTGACAAAATGGTTATAATAATTTTGCCTAAATAAGAGGTATTGACAAAAGGTCATGGAAAAATAAAAGAATGACAATCATTGTAATTTTACTGAATTATTGGATAAAATGGTCATTTGACTCTTGCTACTCAAACAACTAATTCGAAAGGCTCCAAATATGAGCCTTTTCAAAATGACTTAGGCTAATTCAAAATATTGCTTATGATGCGTAGCGGATTTGAACAAGTGCTGTTCGTTTGGAATTTTGTGGGATTTTGCGTTTTGGATGTGTTAACGTAATAGGAAACAAGGATATGACCCAAGATAAAGGCTACACCACCACTCAAGGCCTGGAACTCACCACCAATGATCTTAAAGGCTAGGCCACCGGACCAAAGGATAAAGAATTCACTCAACTCACCAAGCTAACGAAATAGCTCTAAAGATGTTAAGATTTTCGGTTTGGATGCACAAATCAATTTTCATTCAACAAGTCTGCCTTTTTCATTGATATTCATGTCCCTTATATAGAGAAGGGGCTCTTTACAATTCAAAGGACTAGCCTTGATACAATAACAGTTAACTTAAGTGCTGTAGAGTTTCTAGGAAATAAAACTACGCGCAATCAGCGCATTAAATGCCAGTACATGAATTGAACGCAAATGCATCTTAATCTAACTATAGTAATCAGCTATCTTTGACCATTATTTATTGAAAGCATAAAACTAAGTTCTAATCAAGTCACCTTGACCATGGGAAAGCCAAATGCAGAAGAACCAAGTAGATACATTGAATCTGCCCAAAACGCTCCAATTAGCTCGTAAATTGCAATCTTGACTTCTAGGTTCATTCACTTGAACTCCACATGATTAAACACGACCATGACTAGGAACCCATCATATTGGACTTTTAATTGATCCATTTAATAAGAGTAAGCCCATGAATAATTCCAAGTATGGGCTCAATTTCAGAACGGACGCTAAGTGCAATTGGGCTGTTTTGAACTGCTTCCGCATCAATCTCCTCTTCTACGAAAAGATTTGTCCTCAAATCTCGAATATGATCATCATCTAGGTAAGGAGAAAGATCACCAACATTGAAAGTTGCAGAAACTCCATACTCATCAGGCAATTCTAGCTTGTATGCACTATTTCCAATTCGCTTTTCCACTCTAAATGGACCATCAGCTCGGGGCATCAGTTTGTTCTTTCTTTTTCTTGGAAAACATTCATTTCTCAAGTGTAACCAAACAAGATCTCCAGGCTCAAACTCAGCTTGCTTGTGGTTCTTATTTGCTCGAGCTTTATACAACTCATTTGCCTTTTCAATTCTTGCTCGAACTTGATCATGCAGCTTCTTCATACTTTCCACACGAACCTTAGCATCATAATTAACTTGTTCCTTTTTGGGAATAGGAATTAAGTCAATAGGTAAGTAAGGATTCACACCATAGACTACCTCAAATAGACAACGCCCAGTTGCATAGGTCGGGGTTCTATTGTAGGCAAACTCAGCATGTGCCAACTTCAAGTCCCAATCCTTGGTAGTCTTGCTCACGAGCCCACGAAGCAAAGTGCCAAGTGTTCTATTAGTGACTTCGGTTTGCCCATCAGTTTGGGGGTGGTGTGAAGTACTAAATAGAAGTTTCGTCCCAACTAATCTCCAAAGAGTCTTCCAAAAATAGCTAAGAAACTTGGTGTCACGATCAGAAACAATGGTCTTTGGAATCCCATGCAAACGAACCACTTCTTTGTAATACAAATCAGCCACATTTGAAGCATCATCGGTTTTATGGCAAGGAATGAAGTGTGCCATCTTAGAGAATTGATCAACAACTACCATGATTGCATCCTTACCCCTTTGAGTGCGAGGTAAAACAACAATGAAGTCCATACTTACATCATCCCAAGGCTGAATTGGAACCGGTAAGGGCGTGTACAACCCTTTGTGATAGTGACTCTTGGCTCGTTGACATGTTCCACATCTCTCCACAACAGCTTGCACATCTCCCATCATCTTTGGCCAATAGAAATGCTCTTGTAAGATCTCAAGAGTTTTGTTTAAGCCAAAGTGGCCAGCAAGTCCACCGCCATGAGCTTCTCTAACCAAAAGCTCTCGAAAGGAACTCTTAGGGAAGCACAGTTTGTTCCCTTTGAAAAGAAAGCCTTCTTGTATGGAATAGGATCATTGAACACCATTCTTGCACTCATCAAGCAAAGAAGAGAAATCAAAATCTTCTTTGTACAATTCTTTCATGAACTCAAATCCCAAAAGCTTGCTATTAAGTACAGCTAGCATGGAATAACGCCTTGACAAAGCGTCAGCTACTACATTGGTTTTTCCAGCTTTGTATCTCGAAGAGAAGTTGAATGTTTGAAGAAATTCAACCCACTTAGCATGCCTCTTATTCAGCTTGTGTTGCCCATGAATGTATTTGAGTGCTTCATGATCAGAATGTAGAACAAAAGGTTTAGGCCGCAAATAATGAGTCCATTGATCCAATGCACGCACAATAGCATAAAACTCCTTATCATATATGGAGTAATTGAGTCTAGAGCCACTCAATTTCTCGCTGAAATAAGCAATAGGCCTCCCTGCTTGCACAAGAACAGCCCCAATACCGCAACCACTCGCATCACACTCAACTTCGAAGGGTTGATTAAATTTGGAAGGGCTAGGATGGGTGCTTCACAAAGCTTCTCTTTGATCAATTCAAAGGCCCTTTGGGCAGCCTTTGCCCACTCAAAATTTCCTTTTTTCAAGCACTCAGTAATGGGACTCAACAAAGTACTGAAATTCTTAACAAATTGACGATAAAACGAAGCCAATCCATGAAAAGTACGTACCTCCGAAACTGACTTTGGAGTTGGCCAAGTCTTAATAGCTTCCACCTTGGATTGGTCCATGGAAACACCATCCTTGGACACCACATAACCTAAGAAAGTAACACTAGGAACCATGAAAGAACACTTCTCCAGCTTGCCATAGAGCTTTTGTTGTCTCAATGTCCCAAAAACAGATTTCAAGTGTTGTAAATGCTCTTCCTCACTTTTGCTGTAAATCAAGATGTCATCAAAGTATACTACCACAAACTAGCCAAGAAATGGCCTTAGCACTTCATTCATAAGGCGCATGAAAGTAGTGATAGGGGCATTAGAAAGACCGAATGGCATAACAAGCCACTCATACAATCCATGCTTTGTCTTGAAAGCGGTCTTCCATTCGTCACCTTCTCTCATTCAATCTGGTGGTATCCACTTCTCAAATCAACTTTGGAAAATACCTTTGCACCATGTAACTCATCAAGCATATCATCAAGTCTAGGTATAGGAAACCTATACTTGATAGTGATGTTGTTTACAGCACGGCTATCAACACACATTTGCCATGTTCCATCCTTTTTAGGGACAAGTAAGGCTGGAACGGAACAAGGACTCAAGCTCTCACGAACATAACCCATTTCCAATAATTCATCAATTTGCCTTTGCAACTCTTTTGTCTCCTCCGGATTACATGTATAAGCTGACAACACACATTCGCCATGTTTCATCCTTTTTAGGGACAAGTAAGGCTGGAACGGAACAAGGACTCAAGCTCTCACGAACATAACCCATTTCCAATAATTCATCAATTTGCCTTTGCAACTCTTTTGTCTCCTCCGGATTACATGTATAAGCTGATTTGTTAGGCAATTGTGCACCAGGGATCAAATCAATTTGGTGCTCAATTCCTCTCATGGGTGGAAGTCCCGGAGGTAAGTCACTTGGAAACACATCTTTAAACTCTCCAATTAAAGGTGTAACTAAGGGGTTTAAAGAGTTTTCATTTTCAGCTTGAAGTTCTTTCACAAAGAGGACATAAACAGGCTGTTTTGTAGCTAATTCCCTCCGCATTTGTGTTTCACTCAAAAATAAGTTCTCATGACTCTTTTCTCTCATTCCCGGTGGACTTATTTTAGATGGAGACAGTGGGGTCAAAGTGATTTTCTTTTTATCTTTCTCAATAGCATAAACAGTCTTTCTTCCATCATGCGTAGCACAACTATCAAATTGCCAAGGTCTCCCCAATAAAACATGATATGCATCCATAGGAATTACATCACACCAAACAGAATCATGATAACTCTTCCCAATGGAAAACGAAATTAAGGTCTGTTTAGTTACCTTTAAATCATTCCCTTTGCTCAACCATAACAACATGTACTCTTTTGGGTGGTTTTGAGTTGGCAAATTTAGCTTCTCCACCAAAGTAGTGGACGGGACATTAGTGCAGCTCCCTCCGTCAACAATAAGGTTGCATAGCTTCCCTTTGATGGTACATCTTGTTTGAAAGATTTGGTCTCTTTGCTCCTCTTCTAGGGACGCTGGTTGAGAGTGGAGTGCTCTCCTTATGATGAAAATATCACCATTCTCATCAGGTTGTGTAATCACTTCGCTCTCCTCAAGTGCATCCTCCTCTCTATCACGAGATGCTTGTATTTCATTAATGTCTTTAATTTCATTCAAGGTCATAACCTTATTTGTGGGAAATTCAGATTGGAAGTGTATCTCACCATGCTCCTTAAGTTTTGCAATTACTTTGTTCTTCTCAAATGCACCCTCTCCTTCACAAGATGCATCTATTTCATTAATCTCTTGAATTTCTTTTAGGGTCATCACCCTATTAGTGGGGCACTCAGATTGGTAGTGTCCATACCCAAGGCAACGCGCACACTTACTTTTGTTGCGTTGTTCTTCCCTCCTCAACTCTACCAAAGTTTGCTGAATCTTATCTAATCTTGCAAAAGCTTCTTCCATCTTTCTAGAACCAAATTCCAACATGATTCTCAAATAAACAAGTAAAGCACTCGTTCAAAGAAAAACAAACCAAAGTTCTGATACCAACTTGATGCGTAGCGGATTCGAACAAGTGCTGTTGGTTTGGAATTTTGTGGGATTTTGCATTTTGGATGTGTTAACGTAAAAGGAAACAAGGATATGACCCGAGATAAAGGCTACGCCACCAATAAAGGGCTGAAACTAACCACCAATGATCTTAAAGGCTAGGCCACCGGACCAAAGGATAAAGAATTCACTCAACTGACCAAGCTAATGAAATAGCTCTAAAGATGTTAAGATTTTCGGTTTGGATGCCCAAAGCAATTTTCATTCAACAAGTCTGCCTTTTTCATTGATATTCATGTCCCTTATATTGAGAAGGGGCTCTTTACAATTCAAAGGACTAGCCTTGATACAATAACAGTCAACTTAAGTGCTGTAGAGTTCCTAGGAAATAAAACTACGCGCAATCAGCGCATTAAATGCTAGTACATGAACTGAACGCAAATGCATCTTAATCTAACTATAGTAATCAACTATCTTTGACCATTATTTATTGAAAGCATAAAACTAAGTTCTAATCAAGTCACCTTGACCATGGGAAAGCCAAATGCCGAAGAACCAAGTAGATACATTGAATCTGCCCAAAACGCTCCAATTAGCTCGTAAATTGCAATCTTGACTTCTAGGTTCATTCACTTGAACTCCACATGATTAAACACGACCATGACTAGGAACCCATCATATTGGACTTATAATTGATCCATTTAAGAAGAGTAAGCCCATGAATAATTCCAAATATGAGCTCAATTTCAGAACGGACGCTAAGTGCAATTGGGCTGTTTTGAACATCTTGAACTGCTCCCGCATCAGCTTACCAAACAACAAAATTAGCCTATTGACCCGGTTAAATAACTTAGTGATTCCAAAAAACTAATTTTGGCCTTAAATAACTCTTTGCCAAACGAGACCTAAAAAATTAGTGACTTTTATCCATATACCCCATTACTCTTCTCCCCTGTTTATCAATTATCATTATACACAACTTTAATCGTGAATAATTGTAGTTATATAAATATAATACTTATATAAATATCATATTTATAAAAATATTATATTTTGAAACCTGGCCCGAATGACCAATATGATAAATTAAGTGTGACAACCATGGTAATATGGTATTTATCCAGCGATGACAATATCTTGGTATTAAAAGTGGGACATTGCGACGTATTGATATGAAAAGTGGAACGTTGGCGACATTTTGATATTAAAATTGAGACATCGGCAATACAAACATCCGAAAGTGCATTTTAAATGAGAATCATGGGTGAGTATTTTTTTCATTAACTTTTCATCTTCCCTTTTTTTTTTTTTTATTATAATTTATCTCTAACGACTTTCAGTATCTTTATCCATAGTCCATAGAACCGTCCCTAACTTATCACTCGAATAGACTTCTTGGAAAAGAAACAGTTTGAGAATTGACAACACTCATGAAATCAAGAGAATCATCGTTTGAAATTATTGTTTAATGTTTATATAAAAGATTATTGTCAAATAACATCTTTTCGGTGAGTTTATCATCTCTATTTCATTTATCTTACACAATAATGAGTAAAACACAAATTTCTTATTAATTGATTAAACATAAGCTAAAATAGTTGTTTTAAAATATTTTATTATGTATATAGCTAATAATTTTGGTTGCTTTCATGATAGTTTTGTGTTGGTTTTCTATCAAATCTCATGAATGATATGGTAGATCATCTTGCGAAGCAATTTATATAAATATCGGACCATTGAGAATTCCAATATCAATAAATGAATAATGCCACTCTTTTTCAAGCCGAGCTTGATTATTCAATAAAAAAAATTCGAATGCCAAGAATAACGTAGCTTAAAGCAATTACCAAGAAGGTGTGAGGTCCTAGCGCAGTGGCGCTGCCTTCCAATTCCGTGCGCATGCTTGGGGATCAAATCCTCAACTGCCCCCTCCCCTACTATGTAATTACAGTAAAGCCGAGGGGACTAGTCAGGCCCCCCACCTTCGAAGAAAAAGAAAAAAGAAGCAAGCAATTACCAAGAATAACTGCACCCCACTTTAACGCTATATATTTCATGCTCCCTTCTCTTTTTTTTTTTTTATAGTCTTTGTTAGTTTCTATTATGTTATGTTGCATGGATATAGAAACATAGAAACAGAAACATCATTTCTTAAAAAAATCTTATAATGCAAAAGTAGAGAAAAAAAGTTAATAATTTTTTTGGTTTTGTTTTTGCGTATAAACCTAATATTATGTTGACTATCACTAGTAACATTATAAATAAATTATTCTTTGAAGTTAATTTGAGAATATCTATAGAAATCAATCGAAAGAAAATGTAATTTTGGGATTTCAGAGGTCCATTAGTAGAAATTTTTTTGTTTAGATAAAGAATAAAGTTTCTCAAAATTTTCATGGGTTTTTAAATTTAGAAACATTCTGACAGAGTTTCCATGCATTAAAGTATTTTACTATCACTTTTTTCCGTCAAAATAATCCACATGAATTGCCTAATGAAGCGATTTTCAGGTGTTACATTAATATTGCTTATGTGGTGTTATTTTGAATTTCAACCAAATAAGAGCTTCTTTTTTTCTTTTTTTTTTTTTTCCTTTTCTTCTTTTTTTCCCCAAGTATTCTAAAATCAGTCCCTATTTTCAGGGGGTGTGTAAGAGGGTAATATATACCTGTGACATTACCGAAGCACAAGAAATCTTGCGCTCAGTCCATTGCCCAGGTACTTATATGCCCCTTTCCTTCCTTATAAGGTAAAAATTTTTGGGTGGCAAACTGCTTTAATAGGATTGCTACTAAAAGTAATCTTCTGATTAGAGGGGTACCTCTGGATGAAGATGCTTGCATCTGTCAATTATGCAATGTGTCAGTTGAGGATGTGGATCACCTTTTTATTCAATGTTCTTTTGCAAGCTTAGTTTGGCATGGAATTTTGTCTTGGTGGGGGATTCAAACTGTTATGCCCTATATGGTGAATGACTTGGTGGTTCAATGGATGGGCATGCACCAGTATGTAAAATAGAGCTTTCAAAGTCAGATTTGGCACATGATTCTTTTCGGAGTTATTCGGACTTTATGGCTGACCAGGAATGAAAAATGTTTAAATTAGAAAGAAATTTTTGGTGGAAAGGGTGATTGACATTATTCAGTTTCGAGTTTATTGGTGGGCTAAGTCTCATTTTCCATCTATTTGTTTTTCTTTACATGAATGGAGAAATAATTTGCAGGCCCTTTTGTCACAAAGGATTCTTGGGGATCAATATACAAAAATGAATAGGAGCAGTGTTTCTTGGTGTGCACCTGCTGAGGGATGGTTGAAATTTAACCTTGATGGTTCATCCGTAGGCAAGTCGGGCCCTGCAGATTGTGGGGGAATTCTTAAGGATCACAATGCAGCTATACTTGGTGTTTTTTCAGTAAATCTGGGAATACAAGACTCCAACACTGCTGAACTTTTTGCTTTCAAGCAGGCCTTCACTTTGTTGAAGGATCATCCATCTTGGCCTAATCTATGAATTCATTTTGAGAGTGACTCATGCAACATCGTTGGTTGGATGCCAAATGTTGACAAACGACCATGGGAGCACTGGAAACTATTCAGAGAATTAAATAGTTGTTTAGATAGTTTAGATAGATATACCATTTAGATATATATACCATTACACATGTTGTACGTGAGATCTGAAACAAGAAAAAGATAACAGAGAAAAAGAAGAGAGAGAAAGAGAGAAAAAAGCCTCCCAAGAAACCCACCCCTCCCAAAATTTTCCCCAATTTCTTCCCCAAATCGCGTATACCCCCAGACAAATTCATCATAAAATTTCAAGCCAAATCAGCTTATTTCTATCTCAAGATCTCATTATTCCTTGTCAATGGTTTATTAAGCTTCGTACTTCTTGCCCACAATTAAGCTTCACAAATATCAGGTTAATCTCCAATTTCTGCTTTGCCGAAAAGACAAAAACTTTTACTCTTTCTCAACCTCAATTGTCGAATCAACAATGGTTTTATGTCCTTACTAAGTCCTCTCAGCCTAATAAAATTAAGTATTCAACTTGGTTGAGTCTTGTAGCAATTTGGGGGAAAAATTTCTCTAACACTAGATCTCGTCTACAGTGCCATATCCTAGCCTTTGAGATTTTTTTGGGTTGGTTTCTTGGGAGCTGCTCCTTTTATCAAATTTGTGGTCGATTAAGCTCCAATTTGGGGTTTGCGTGGCCTTTTGTTAGCTTTGGATTATCAACCTCTCTGTTGATTACCAACAATCTGAGTTTGTGGGCTCTGTGTTTCTTGGGACAATATACTCTCAGTTCCTGATTTTGGGGTACTGAGCACCAAAACTTGGTTGATCAATCTCTTAAGGATATTGTTATTGCCTTGGCAAAAGCTAATGCCGGGACCCATATTCCTGCTAAGTCAGCTGGTACTAGTACTACTAAGGTTGTGGCTAAAAGATTTTTGCCTAATTTTGTGAATTCTGAATCTGACCTTAGGAATATCAATTCCTACAAGAGTAATGCTAATTCTGACTCTGGTGGTAAGGTTGTTTATGCTCACAATGTGAGCACCGTTGTCTTCAAAATCCCTGTGGGTACTGCTGGCTTCTGTAAGAATGATAAGGGTAAAATTGTGGGTGAAGGAAAAGGGCTCATGACTAAACCCCTTGGCTTTGATGATGGTTCTGATGATGATGCTGTAGTTCCTGTTTTTGATGTTGAGGGCAATCTCTCTAATGATGAGAAGCATAAGATGTTTGCTAAATCCACTCACCCCTCTGGTCCTCAGTCAGGTAGCTTTGTGTATACCTTTGGTAAGCAGCTAGCTCTGCCTAGTTCTTTTGGGTTGTTGGTTGAGCCTCTGCAAACTATTTTTCCTAGTGATCTGGCTGTCTCCAATGCATTTGAGCAGCTTGCTGGTGGCTTAGAGCCCTCTGCCTCAGAGCCTAATGCCAACCCAATGCTGCTCATGCATAGGTCTGGGACTTCCGATGATCAGCTGGGAGAGGATTATGAGGATGTTACTCCAGAAGCCTCATTTCATTCTCTGCAGTCCAATAACTCTTCTGAAGCAGATTTCTTACCTTGAGGTGGCTGCTGATGAATCCTCTGCTGAGTCTGCACATTCTGAGGCTCCCAAGAGGAGGTTGGGTGGTAATGCTAGCTATGATTCAACATCCAGCTCTCTGAAGTGAGCAAAGAACTGATAAGTCCCTTATTTAGCCTATTGATGCCTTCTAAATAGTGTTTTTTAATGAAAAAGATTTATTTTTGAAATGTAAGAGCGGTGGGTAAACAGAACTTTGGTGAGGAGGTTAAACTATTTTGTAAGCTTAATCAGATTCACTTGGTTGCATTAGCAGAAACCAAGGTCCAGTATGATCCCACTGTAACTACTATGCATCGATTTGACTTTAGTTGTTATGATTTCATTCCTATTGTTTGATATTCAGGTGGTATTTGGATCATGTGGCAGTCTTAATGTACTAGTTTCTCCTACAAGTATTGAGACTGTCTTTACAATGCAAAGTTTCTCTCTCCCAACCTCAACCCTTCAGTCAATAGATAAAATTAATAGAAATTTTCTATGGAACAAAAACCCTAATATCAAATCAACCAACTTAATTGGCTGGGATAAAGTTTGTAGACCAAAAAGACTAGGTGGCTTGGGCTTAAGGAAATCAGAGGCAGTTAATAAAGCTATGCAAATGAATCTTGTTTGGAAAGTTCTAATAGAACCACATAATAGGTGGGTTAGAATGATACCAGTAAGTATCTAAAGGATGATCATGTCTTAGGCCATGTAAAAGGCCGTAATACTTTCTGGCAATGGTCTCATCTATTAGAAGTGCGTAATTTATTCAAAAAGGGTATTCGCTGGCAAGTTGGTGATGAAGAAACCATAATATTTTGGACTGATATCTGGGTCTCTCAAGTACCTCTTATAGAAATGTTTTATGATGAAGATTCTGATGATCCATTGTTTGATTTAAACATTCATGTCAAGTGTTTCTTCTCTAGTCAGGAGGGTTGGGATACCTCTCTCCTTGCTAGGATTGTTCCTTCAGAGACAATCAAAGCTATTTTAGGGATACCTATACTGTACCATGATGTACCAGACAAGATTTCTTAGGGTTTTTCTAATACTGGAAATTTTTCCTGTAAGTCGGCTACTTGGATTGCGCAGGGTCTTCAATACAAGTATAAAGAATCACATGACTTTAGCTGGATTTGGGAATTTAATATTCCCCCTAGATAAAAAATTTCCTTTGGAAATTATGTCTTGATGGCCTTCATACAAAGAATCGACTCCAACAAAGTCATGTTTTTATACCACATTAATGTATATTCTGGAATCAACACAGCTAGGATAAATTCCACCTTTTTTTAACTGTCCAGCCTTTCTCCAAACACTTGAGGAAGTCGAGACTATGTTTGGAGTTCAGATTGTACTTGATTCTAATGCTAATATGTCGTTCCTTGAATGCCTTAATTTTTCAGACAAAAGCTCTCTGAAGAGAGTCTTAAAACTTTAATCATTACATGGTGGGTGTTCTGGTTTGCCTGGAAAAATACTTTTTGAGAATTTATCTACTACTCCGACCCAAATAGCGGTATCCATTAAAGTCTGTTATAATGAATAGGAGGCACTATCGGATAAGTAGTTTGATTTTGACACGAGCGGAGCTTTCCATAAAAAAACCAAATAGAAGGGGCCCACGACAAAATATTTTTTGGTCTCCTCCTAGGAAGGATTATGTTAAGCTTAATTTTGACGGTTCTAAAGTTAATGGTTCAGAAGCGGCTGCAGGTTTCGTGCTACGAGATGACAAGAGTGAAGCTCTGTGGATGGGAGCCCGGGCTTGTGGTACGAGTTCAATACTGATGACAGAAGCGATTGGCCTTCGAGAAGGAGTGAAGTTGGCACGTGCGAAAGGCTTCAAGAACATTACTATTGAGGGCGATAATCTTGCTGTTATCAAAGCAATTCGCGCAGAATGGCATATACCATCGACACTAAAAATGATCTTCATTTCTTTGAGCGAGTTGAAGTCCTCCACTGCTTCCGGAAGGCAAATGGAGTAGCTGATTATTTGGCTCATGCGGGTCATTCTTGTAACGGGTTACACAGTTGGTCAAGTCGTTTTGACCAGTCCATTACCAATTTATTGGTAAAGGACGCTTTAGGTTAACCCTCGGGTTACCTGCTGGTTGTCTTGCCTTTTCAAAAAAAAAAAAAAGTTGTACATGTGAGATTAATAGTGAAGCTGATCAGTTAGCTAAAACAGGCATACATAGAGTTGAGAACTTGTATATGTGGGTGTCAAGTTTGAGGGCTCTAAAGGCCTCAGAATCGGGTGTGTTGTTTTTAGGCAATTAGTTGCTGCTTAATACTATTCAGAAAAAAAATAAAGACTCCTTTCCTTTTTTTAACTTAGCATTATGAAGTGGTATACCTCACTCTAATGAAAATTGAACTTACATTTCGTAAATAAAGGGGGAAAGAGGTACCACCACTCCACCCCCTTATTCCCATCTCAACCTTATGAAAATACCCCTTCAAGGCTTGCGGAACATATTTGCGGTTCTCGCCAAAAAAAAAAAAAAAAATACTATTTGCGGTAATACGCATCGTTTAAGCTTTTGTGTAACGACACATAAGGTCATGGACTGAGTATTGTATGCCACGTGTCGTGAAACACAAGAATTGAAAATCGAAGCTCCAAATTAATTTCTTCACCATACTCTATAACACAGATTTCTCTCTCTTGATTGGTTACAGCACCATGAGCTCTGGCGCTCTTTGAACCACAATATCAATTCGATTTCTTCTGAGGTACATATAGTTTGGTTTATGATCTCTTGTTTGTTTGAATTCTTTTGTTTCGAGTACTTTAAATTTGTATTTATTGGTAGTAAGTTGTAATTTAGGATGTTATTTTGCATGCATACCAGATGTTCGATAAAATTACCAATCCAAATTTCTGCTCACCATTTCTTAGCATGTTTGTTTGTTTGTTGCGCTTGAGTTGTTTTTTTTGGTCATTTAACCTATTTAGTACTCATAATTAATTTTTTTTTAGATAACATGGGTGTCCAAGCTTTTCTTTTCTTGACTATTCCCATGGCCCTGAAGTTAACGATCAGGAAAGCCTTCCGTGGCCTTGAAGGGACTCAAACTTGGGATGTACTCATAATTCATCGAAACTTGTTGCAGGATGTACAGAAGGACGGATCACATTTAGCTAATCAGTTGAGCGCCGAACCTCTCTAGAGTCGAGCTTCGAGTCCAAACGGATCACAGTCTGATATTAGAATAGAAGGTATGGTGATTATGATAATAATCTGGGTCTTTATTTTAATTGCTCATTTATACTTCTTAAGGCTCTGTTAAGCATTTTGAGTCCCGTGTGACAAAAGAATCAAACCCATATCATTATCTGGATTTTTCATTTTCATGTGCTGCTCCTTTTGGATTATTTCATAGAAATTATATTTTTTATCACCTGAGTTGCTTAAGGCTTTTAAGGATTGAGATCATCTCCAATACTACATTTCCCGCATTTATACATTACACTTGTGGATGATTTCCATGTGTTAAAGATTTAACACCCAATCATCTACAAGTGTAATGCGTAAATGCGGGAAATGTGGTACTAAAGAGGATCCAAATCCTTGTTTCAATGTTTGATTAAATTTGTCAGTGGAAGTTTGTAATTTGTTTCGGATAGTATTAAGTTACAAGAAGAGAGCAAGCTATCAACAATTATTTTCTCTCTTTAAAAATATGCTCTCAAGGATTAACTGCGATGGTTATCCTGCGCCATAGCCATTGATGGGGAGGCAAAAATCTACTCGAGGTACTACTGTTGCACTTAGTGATTTCCTGGGTTCTACTCCAACAATCCCTGAAGAACTGCCATTGGATGACGATTCGTATCAGGAAAACATAGGGTCTTATAGCGCTCTCTCTCTCAGGGTCTCCCTGGCTTTGAGGACTCCGCTGAGAGTCACCACCCACGAGCGGCACGTCAACTCTTAATGGTCCCGACTCCTCCATCCGGTGGTCCCGCTGAGGCGGTTGAAGCTGCTACGCTGGAGGTGGGAATTTCTATGCCTATTTTTGGTACTATCCTGCCATCGATGAGGCCGACTTCTCCAGCTGCTAGCTCGCAAATTGGGGTAAGTTCTGATTCCCCAGAACACGAATGTGGATAATGCTGCGTTTAATCGAGTTGCTAATGATGCGTATAAATTGAAATATATACCCCCTACTCTAAAAGAGGGAAAAACAGTAGCAAAATTACAGAAAATTGAGACTGAATCTGCAATTAAGAAATGGGACTCTTCAATTATTGGATTTGTTTTGGGTGATGCTCCTTACTTTAGTCAAATGGAAAGCTATGTTGCTTCGTACTGGAAATTTGTTGAACAACCTAAATGCTACCTCCATGATAAGGGCTATTTTTTCTTCAAATTTGCTACTGTTGAAGATAGAGATGAAGTACTGTCTAGAGGACCCTATGCTTTTAATGCTAAACCTTTCATAATTCAAGAATGGACTCCTGACTTTATTATGGACCCTTCAAGACATAGGGCTATTCCCCTTTGGATTCAATTCCCTGACTTACCTCTAACCTGCTGGTCCATGGACTCACTTAGTAGGCTAGGAAGCTGTGTTGGGAAACCCTTGTATGTAGACAAGGTAACTGCAGAATTGGAGAGGGTATCTTATGCTCGTCTTTTGACTAAAGTTGATATAACTGTGCCTTATAAGGAGGAGGTTTGGTTTGAGGATGATGAGGGCTCTATGATCCAACAGAAGCTAGTCTGTGAATGGGAAACCTGCATTTTGCCAAAAATGCAGGAAATTTGGGCACTTGGAAACTAAATGTAGCCCTGCACATCCCCAGCCTCCGCAACCTGCTTGAAAAAGGAGAAGGAGACACAGACAAGAGTGGCAGCCTAGAGCTGCTGCAGCCACTGAACCATAAGCCACAGATACTGCTGCACAGTCAATTGAGACTGAGGTGCAGATAGAGCCTGAATTATCTGCACATATGGCTGAGCTCCATGAGAATAATATATCTCTTGAAGAAACTAGATGGCAGAGCTTGCAACAACAGAACATGCCACAACAAACCATGCCTGATGCCAATGTAGTGCTGCACAACTCCTTCACAGCTCTACAAGATGAGGGCAACATGACTGAGAGCATATCCACAGTAGCTGGTAGCTGAGAATGAAGCTACTAGTGAGCTGATCTTTGGAAAGAGCCCTGGTGACAAGGTACCTCCACTACCACCTAACTTTCAATGAATTTGCTCATATGGAATGTTAGAGGGATGTACAAGCCATCCAAATTGAGAGATATTAAGAAGTATATCAATAAAAATAAAGCTTGTTTTGTAGCACTTCTTGAGACTAAACTGAAGCTAAATAGATTTGATAGAGTTAGCAATACACTTGCCAATAATTGGATGCATTTTTGCAATCATAATGAAGCTCCCAATGGTAGAGTGTGGATTGCTTGGGACCAATCTCCTCTAACTGTTCAGATCCTCTCTGCTACTGATCATGTGGTCCGTACTAGAATTATTTTCCATACTGGGATTATTTTTCTGTTAACTATTGTATATGCAAAAAATGATGTTAATCATAGAAAAGCTTGCTGGGATAATATTGAGAGCCTTGGGAGCACCATCTCAGAACCATGGCTTATTGGAGGAGATTTTAATGCAACCTTAAGCATTTCTGAGAGACTGCAGACTGGAAATCAGTTCTCAGGAAATGAAGAACTCCAGGAGCTTTGTTATAATATGTGTCTTGAAGATATAAGGGCAAAGGGAATGAAGTTCACTTGGTGTAACAGGCACCAGGACAATACCAGGGTTTACAACAAAATAAACAGGGTGCTGGGCAATTATGAATGGAGATCTGCATATCCTAGCATTGAAGCAGATTTCTTAGCTCCTTTTATATCTGACCACTCTCCAGCATTAATCAATGTTATACCTGACCCTCAGCAGGGGAGGAAACCCTTCAGGTTCTCAACAGGGGAGGAAACCCTTCAGGTTTTTCAATCTGCGGACCTCTCAACTTGGTTACAAAAAGGTATTTGAGAGAGGGTGGCTCTTTGAGGGGCAGGGTTCTAGTATGTACAGAATATGGCAGAAGCACCATAATATGAAGAATGCTCTTAAATCCTCTACCCATTACCTTCCTCATCTGGAAAAGAAGGTTCAAAAGGCACAAACTGACCTGCTGCAGGCCCAGGAACTCCTCTTTCATGATAAGTTCAATTCTGGGCTCATTGAAGCAGAACATAAAGCTACTGAAACCTTCCACAAAATCAGAAACAGTGAAGAGCTGCATGTGAAACAAAAATCCAGACTCCACTAGATTAGAGAAGGAGATGATAACTCTAGGTTCTTCCATGCTTGTGTGAAGAGTAGAAGAGCTCACAACAGGGTTGCTTCTATCTACAACACCAATAATGTGAAGCTCACTGACCCTGTAGCTGTAAAGGCAGAATTCCAGTCTTTCTTCATCAACATGATGGGGTCAAATGCACCTGAAATGGTTGCTATTGATCCTGATATAATGGCTGCTGGACTTGTTCTTTCAGTGGAACAACAAATTTAATTATGTGAGGGGTTCTCAGTTCAGGAAGTTAAAACAGCTCTATGGGAGATCAGTGATGAAAAAGCCCCTGGACCACAATGGGTTCACAACAGCATTTTACAAAAGCTCTTGGGACACTCTGGGGCAGGAAATAACTCAAGCCATTACTGATACCTTTGAATCAGGTAACATTCTCAAAGCTATCAATTGCACTTCAGTAACTCTTGTTCCTAGAAAATCAAACCCTACGTATGTAAGTGACTATAGGCCAATTGCTTGTTGTAATGTGCTTTACAAGATTATATCCAAAACATTGGCTAATAGGCTTAGTAGAGTTTTGAATGATATTGTTCTCCTTGAGCAATCAGGTTTTATAAAGGGGAGGTTTATAGGAGATAATAGCATATTATAGCCCATGAAATTGTTAAGCATTATGGTAGGAAGGGTATCTCCCCTAGGTGCGTGCTGAAAATTGATCTTAGGAAAGCATATGACTCATTGGAATGGGTTTTCTTGGAGCAAGTTTTAATTGGCATGCAGTTCCCCATGAAGTTTGTGCATTGGATAATGATGTGTATCACAACTGTGAGCTATTCTATTTTATTTAATGGCAACCCAATGCACCCTTTCCCTGCCAAGAGAGGGTTTAGACAAGGGGACCCTCTCTCTCCCTACCTCTTTGTCTTAGCCATGGATTACTTGTCAAGATGCTTAAAGGGGTTGAAATATGTCAAAGAGTTCAAGATGCAAAAATTCTCCCTTGTATACTGCATCTTTGCAGATGATCTCTTATTATTCTCAAGAGGGGATCTGAAGTCTGTCAACTTGTTATTTGAGAAATTCAAGCTATTTTCAGTGTGCTCTGGCTTGCACGCAAATGAAAATAAATCGGAGATTTATTTTGGTGGTGTTGATAACATTGAAAAGCAGAGAATACTTTAGAGTATGGGAATGCAAGAAGGAGAGTTACCATTCAGATACTTGGGTGTGTCCCTGACATCCAAGAGATTACATATATCTCATTTTGACACCTTGGTGCAGAGGATCACAGAGAGAATTCAATCTTGGACCTCAAGATTTCTCTCCTATGCAGGAAGACTCCAACTGATCAAATCAGTGCTATTCTCTATGCAAAACTTCTGGACACAATTTTTTCATATCCCTATGATCCACAATATTGAACAACTGTGCAGAAGGTTCCTGTGGACTGGCTCAGCTGATCCCAGTAGAAGAGCCCTGGTAGCCTGGGTTAATTTATGTACCCCAGCTGCAAAGGGAGGTTTGGGATTTTCAACTTCACAATCTGGAACAAAGCAGCTCTTGGCAAGCTTATATGCTGGGACATTCAGAATAATAAGGAAAAGCTTTGGATCAGATGGTTAAATGCCTACTATGTGAAGAACAACAACTTCTGGACCATGTCTAAGCCTATGCAAGCTTCATGGCTATTTCAGAAATTTTTTGATGAAAGAGTCCTGCAGAGCATAATCTGTAACCTGCCCCAGTATAAAATCAGTGCAGTCTACAACCAAATGCTCCCTGATCTGCAGAAGAGTTACTGGAGGAACCTGGCATGGAACCACCTTGCTGTGCCAAAATGGAAAATTTGCAACTTGGCTATGCATACAGGAGAGACTGCCTGTTTGGAGAAACCTATATAAACTTGGCTTTCAAGGGCCAAGCTGCTGTTGTCTTTGTAAAGCAGATGAGGAAACTTTCCAGCACCTGTTCTTTAAGTGTGAATTTACCTCACAACTATGGACTAGAGTTTTCAGTTGGCTGCAGATTGCTCCAGTGCAATGGTTGTGGCCTGATGTGTACAAACAATTGTGTGACAGGTTCAAAGGCAAGAAAGTAAAGCACAGGATCATGCTTGCATCAGCTATTGGCATAATCCGGCATATTTGGCAAGAATGTAATCAGAGAATTTTTCAAGATAAGCAAAGCACTGTTGATCAAATAATGAAGCTTCTCATTGCTTCATTACATGCCCGGGCAGCTGCTGCTAGAGATACCAAGATTAGGGAATATTTTTTTACTAATCTTAATTTTTTTGGTTAAAAATTGTGTCTTTAGTGTTTGTTGAGATGTTGAGTTTTATGTATTGTGTAATACCCAAGCCTTATTGCTAGCAAAAGCCTTATGGGTCTGCTTGCAGCATGTTCCCCCTTCCTAGAAGGTAGACAGATGTAGGGGAGAACCAGAGGCAGTTTGCATCTAGCAGTATGTTGCTAGTACGCGTTGGGAAGTTATCTGTACTGTTGGAGATGTAAGAGCTACATTGTTATATCTCTCTTTTGGAAGTAATATAAGCATCAATTTACTCTCCAAACAAAAAAAAAAAAGAAGAGAGCAAGCTAGGTAACTTCTTAGGAGCATGGATAGTTTTCGTAAGAGAGTAAGGAGTAAGAGTGGAGAGATAAGTATACATTGGGGTTGTGCCTTCCTTGTGCGAGGGGGAATAATGTTAGATTCCAAGTGTCTGTTGAAAGTGGAATCCATATGAAGCAAAAGTTAAGCTGCTGCTATTGCTGTTTCTTTTTTCTGTCTTATTTTGGTTAATATATAAAAGTTGGGTGGATGATTCATATCAAAAAAAAAAAAGAAGTTGGATGGATGATTAGAAGTTGGTCTCTCTAAAACCTTATACCTCTGGTATAAAATAAAGATTGATTTAGACACTAAACACTTGATAGTATAACATTCAAAAAGAAAGCTTTGAACCCCGATACAACAGTGGAGGCGTGGATGGTGTTTGTCGGCAGATATGTGTGAGATGTGTCGTCATGATTGTGAGGACGACTTGCATCTATTTTTGTTGTGTGATTTTTCTAGGATGTTGTGGGGTAGACTTTCTGGAGTGGGGATCCATTTTCTACTCCGGCTACGGTGAGCTAGTTTTTACAACTGCGTTTCGCTGCTGGCAGGAGGGGGAGAGAGGGTAAATTGTGGCGGAGATGTGCTTCTATGACTACTTTGTGGTGTATCTGGTTGGAGCGGAACTCGAGGATCTTTTTCGCATCTGGGAAAACCGTTGATTGTGTTTGAGACCACATTGTTTACTTGGCTTCCCTTTAGGGGAAGGCAGCGGGGGCCTTCAAGGTTGTCCCACTTACACTTGTCCAACTTAATTGGCGGGAATTGTAGATACTTTCTTGTATTCATTTGAGGACTTCTTGTCCTCTTTTTTGTATTCTTTCATTGATTGATTAATAAAAAAAATTCTTATCTAAAACAAAATAACTTTGAACCCTAGCCAGGCAGCTAGCTAGCCCATAAAATGGAAGAATAACTATCAATGGCTGGTTATTGTGTAAAAGTGCTCGGGTTTATAAAGTCATTTCACCATATTACATGAACAAGTTCCTGGAGGAGGCCAGGATGATGTGGATGTCTTGAGGAGGTATCTTGCTCTGCATAGCAGATTCTGATTTCTGATGCTTTGTTTGCTGATCTAAGGCATTTCTCTTGTATAGCAATTCAGATTACTTTTCACTTTCCTTGTATTGTGCAAACACTCATACCAGTGTGTATGATTAAGTTGCTTAATTGTCAAAGCTTATTTGGCAAAATGCAGTTATTGTTAATGGTGTTTCCTAATAATTGCCAACCATTGCTGCGGACGTCTGAGGTCTTCTATATCCATATATACTAGCTAGTACGGCCACTAAAACAAATTGTTCAGTTTTAATATAAACGAGAATTGGCAACTATTGTAGTGTCCTACTCCGATTTGAACTCAAGAGATTGATACTTTCCATACTATTATAGGTATAATTACTGACCATGCATCTATAATATACTGTTCTTTTTTTGTTTTTTGATAAGAAAAAGGTATATATTAGTCAATGACAAAAACTTATATAAGACAGTCTTTCTATAACTTTTGGTGCAACGGGGGTCACTTTTCAATGACACAAGGTTCACTGCTCACCATTAGTGACCCCTACATTTCTAAAAATGTGACCCAATTTTCTGTAAGTTGGTCTTACACAAGACTTGTTGTTAATAAATATCAATGTACAACAAAATAGAGGATAAGAAATCCTCTAAAAGAATACATTTACAGGATAGCCCACACTCATTGGAGCTCTGAGATAGTATAATCTCAAAAAGCCCTTGCAGTTTTCACCCATAAAGAAGTTAGGTAAGTTGCCTTCTCCCACAACATCTCAGGAGAAACGGAAACCTCATTAAACACACCGGCGTTCCTCTCCTACCAAATGCACCATAAAATCGCAAAAAACTTTATAATGTACTGTTCTTATTTTGTTTCTTTTTTCCCCTCCTTTTATGCTCTTTTGGTAATACTATAGCATGTGGACACATCATGCTATCAAAGCAGGGGGGTATTGTTATTGGTTTCAGATAGAGCGTGTTGCCTGTTCTGTTAATCTACTAAAGTTATGTGCAACTAATTAATACCAAGTGCTTTTGTGGTCACATGGGTATAGAAGACTCTTCTAATTCTCAAAACTTGACTTCTTTACTTGTCATGAACATGCCTATATGAAACTCGACAGAATTTGTTGTGCACCCTGTCATTTTGAGGGCTTGAGTTACGACCATAAACAACATCCAGTTTCTTCATTCATTGTGCATTTGTGCCCAAACTGAATAGAATTTGTAAGATTTGTGATATTATCACATGCTACTCATTTGGCCATTGAAGTCTCTATTTACTGCGCTCCGGCCCTAACATGTAGTGAGTATGCAAGATGAAACAAAATATTTATAATTCCCTTTTTAATAACTGCAATCGTGTCGTGCAATGCACGTGCCTGCGGTCTAGTACTTACATAAGATGCATATACCACTACTAATGTAGATTATACTGGGAACCTAAATCATGGTATGAAAATGAATTTGTTCTTGAGATTTCTTGACTCCATTCGACATTAGCAGATTTTGGCCAAGCAATTAAGAAACGTTGCTGAAGTTTGCCAACTTATTTTCAATTTGTAGCTACGCCTACAACAAATTTTGTGAAGCTACCCATAGTAGCTTTCAATTTGCAGCTACAGCTACCACTATTTTATTTTCTTTTCTAAGCAACTTTTATCTATTTTATACTTCTTTCCTCTTTTAACATTCCATAACACAACTACAACTAGTTTTGGCAAACATAGCCTGGGATGATGAAGAAGCCAGAGATTAGCGAGGAAGGTACCGACCGATTTTCAAAGCTGCCAAGCGATGTAAGGCAACACATACTTTCATTTCTAAGCACCAAAGCCGCTATTGCAACGAGCGCCCTGGCAAAGACCTGGAGGTATGAATGGATCAACCTTCCACATCTCCGTTTGGGACTGTTTTTCTGGATATCCAGGTATAATGATAAGTGGGGCATGTACGACGACAGTCTCTATTGGAGTGCACCACATACTATCAAGGACAAAACGTTGCGGTTTCTTGGGTGTCTGGATCGAGCTCTAAGTAATAGAAAGCTTGGTAATATGGATACAGCCATGCTCCAAAAGCTTGACATCTATCTACTGCCATTGGTCGAGTTAAACCAGGAAATCGCCTCTTGTTTTGATCACCTTAAAAACCAGGGTCCTGATATTGCTTGGACTTACAGTGACCAAGTTCCCTATGATGTACCCAAGTTTATATTCACTACCCAATCAATAACCAAGTTACGTTTAAAGCATTGTAATTTAATTGGGGCCTTCAAAGTCGATCTCCCATCCCTTCGAAAACTCACACTTGACAAGGTCTGTATTGACGAGTTCATGGTTGAAAAGATAATCTCTGGTTGCGCTGCTATTGAGCATTTGTACCTCCACCGTGGCAATGGCTTGAAATTGTTCAATGTTTCGGGTCTTCTTATGTTGAAGAAGCTTGAGATACACTACATCTCCGAAGATCTGGAAAGGGTTGAAATCAATGCACCTAATCTTGACTATTTGTTTTATCATGGACGGGTAGACTTCTGTGACGCTTGTGAATTTGTTTGGGTCTCCGGCAGTGCATTAACACATTTAGAGTTAGGGTATTTGCACGCTAGCATTGGTGCTTGGGCCATAAGCAATATTTAACAGCAATTTTCCCACCTGAAGACGTTGGTCATATATCACTGCAATGTGTTGGAGTACATTGAGACTTTAACAAGCACTACACTTCAAACTCCGAGGATTGGAAATTGCAAAATTTTAGATCGATTTCAGCTCTATTCTTGTGAGAAGTTAACGGCATTTAGAGTTGTCTAGTTGTGACATCACTAGTGATTGGTTGAACATACATCTTTTGGAACTTGTGAACCTCAAGGTTCTATACATAGAATGTTGCAGTCAATTAGAGAACATGAAGATCTCTCACAATCAGCTCACAATCAGCTTCATACACTATGACTCAATAACTGTGACAAGTAGGTTGACGTTGAGATAGATTGTCCAAATCTACGTACTTTTTCTTATTGTCCTTTGAAGAATATCATCTCCCTGTCACTGGAACTTACTACACTGACATATACTTGCGTCCAGCTAAAGAACTGTATACCGCGGGAAAAGGATAATACATGTTATGTGAATCTCCTTGAATTGTTAGTGAAGCTTAGACATTCCAAGTGTTTGACCATAGACACTGAGTTCTGTATTGAGGTACTCTTTGTCATCCTTCTTTCTTAGGTCTGTCGTACTTTGATCACCATGTAACATGATGTTGTCATTTGTTGTTTGTTTTCCTTATTTTACAAAGGAGTTGATGATTCCACGGGAATTGAGACAAAGCCATCGCCCTCCTCAAAGTGAAGTTGAGCACTTGAACCTATATATGAATGGCGGTACAAGACATCCTCTTACAGAAATTATGAATATTGTGCTTTGGCTAGTTCCTTGGCCAAAAACAGTTCGCATATTACATCACTACCCATGTATTGACGTGTTCATCAAGGTATTGCCTTCTTAATCAATAGTTTTTTTTTTATTAATCAACAGGGGTGGATCTATGTTGCACAATGGGTATGCACGTGCATACCCAGCCCAAAAAAGAAAAAAATATATAGCTGTTGTATAAAACGAAAGGGCCAATGGCCAGAAGGGCGCTTATTAATCCCGCGTGTATATGTGACTACTCCATGTCTCTGTAAATCTGGAAGTTAAACTATTGCAAGGGCCCCACTCGCCAGTGGTACATCATGACTTTCTTGTCCTTTCTAATTTGCAAGTATAATACTTGGTCCACAATCCATAGAATGTATGTTTACTACTGTATTACATTATGATACAATTTCCCCAAACAGGAGTAGTATTACTGTACAAAGTACAATTGAAGGTAAAAGACATGCTACATATCATTACACTATTGCGGACCTGCTGTACAATTGAACCGTATTGTATTTCACAAATTTTAGTCCAAATTATTTTTTTTTTCGTTCTTTTGCCAACTAAATTGTCCCAAACCATTAAGTTTGGGTTTTATGATCTTAAAAATGCAATTTCACTTAAATTTTCTTTTGAGCCATTTTGATTGAGTGATTCTCAATGTAGATAGTGAAAATTTTGGGTATTATATTCAAATTGACTCTGAATCGATCTATTTTAAAATTTCAACTTTGATATTGTCATATTAGATTTGCAAAAAAACTCGTATGAGGCGTCCTCATAGAAGACCTTTTGTTAAATTTGTGCATACCCATGTTTTAAATCCTGGATCCGCCACTGTTAATCAATCAATGAAAGAATACAAAAAGAGGTGGAGGACAAGAAGTCCTCCAAAGAGAAGCAAAAAAACATATCTACAAGTCCCGCCACTGTAACTGAACAAGTGTAAGGGGGACACTCTTGAATGCCCCAGCTGCCTTTGCCCAAAGTGATGCCAAATAAACAGCATGATCCCAAACATTATCCACAGTTTTTCCAGACGCAGAAAAGATCCTCGAGTTCCGCTCCAGCCAAATACACCACAGAATAGCCATCGACGCACACCTCCACCACAACTTACCCTCCTTCCCTCTCCTTCCAGCAGCAAAACGTATCTCTAAAAACTGCCCCTATATTGCCGGGGTCGCAAAGTGCTCCCCCCAAGTCAGCCTATCCCACAACACCCTAGCAAAGTCACACAACACAAACAAATGTAACCCATCCTCACAATCATGGCGACACATAACACACCAATTCGGTGACAAACACCATCCAGGCCTCCACCGCTGCATCATGTCATGTGTATTCACCCTGCCTAGAACCAACGTTCATACAAAAGCACGCACCTTTAGAGGAACTTTAGACTTCCAAATGTAAGTAGCAAGAGGGAAGTGGGGAAATTGAGAAGGAAGGCTAAGTCGATGCATGAAGGACTTGCAAGAGAAGACACCAGAGGAGTCTCCTTCCCAAGTCCGGAAATCACCCCTTGGGGTGAGAAGAGTAGTGTTTAAAACATTCGGGAGAGAAACGAGTTCCTCCATCTCTCGATCATGCGGAGCTCGGCGTAAGTGAAGGTCCCATGAGCCACCGACTTCAGAATACAAAACCAAGCTGGCGCTTCATGAAGCGTGGACAGCCGAAAAACCCGAGGATATGTGGAGGAAAAAGGGGAATCTCCCTTCCACACATCGTCCCAGAACCTTACCCGATGGCCATTACCCACATTAAATCTAACTAGGGGAAAGAAAAGAGGCGATGCCTGTGAGATAAACTTCCAAGGACAAGCATGAGAAACTCCCCTGTCAGTTCGGACATCCCATCCAGTCTATTGCAGACCGTCCTTGCTCCTGATTACTCGGTGCCATAGGGAATCAGACTCCAACGGAAAACGCCACAACCAGTTAACGACTAACGAGATATTCTTAGACACCAACCGGCCGAACCCCAGGCCCCCCTCAGACTTGGGTCTACAAACATATTCCCAACTGACAAGGTGATCCCTCTTGCCCCCACCCATCCCAGACCACAGGAAGTCTCGCATCATCCTCTCGATCCGTTTTGCTACACTAACCGGAATCTTGAAGAGTGACAGGTTATAAAGGGGACTGCTAGCAAGACAAGATTGCAGGATAGTGATCCTGCCCCCTAAAGAGAAATACACCCCTTTCCACCCATCAAGGTGCTTAGCCACTCTAGAAACAACTGGCTCCCAAAAAGAAGCCGACCGTGGATTGCCTCCAAGAGGCACTCCCAAATAAGTTAAGGGCCACTGCTGCACCTGGAAACCCGCTAACTAGACAATGTATCGAGAATACCCTCCTCCACATTCACCCCAGCTAGACTACACTTAGACAGATTAACACGCATCCCATACATGACCTGCAAAAGAGTAAGAACCCTCTTAAAACCCTCAACCTCCGCTGCCAAAAGCAGAATAGTATCATCAGCAAACTGAAGGTGAGAAACATGAACCATCTCCCGACCCACCTGAAAACCCTGAACTAGCCCTCGCTCAACACCCCTATCTAACATCCGTCCAAGGACATCAACGACCAAGGTGAAAAGAAAAGAAGAAAGTGGGTCACCCTGCCTAATCCCACGAGAGGAGGAAGCCACTCCCTGGGTTCTCCATTAACCAGTACAGCTTATTAACCCCTAATCCACTTGCGCCAACGACCCCCAAACCCCTTGCTATCCATAACGCGATCTAAGAAGCCCCAACTAACCCGGTCGTAGGCTTTCTCAAAATCCAGCTTAAGAACCACACCCCTAAAACTAGATCGTCGGGCATCATCAACCACCTCATTAGCCACCAGGGCGGCATCCACAATCTGTCTCTCCTCCACAAAGGCACTCTGTGCCCCCGAAATCGTCTGAGATAAGACCGCGCCAAGCCTAAAAGACAACACCTTAGTGATAATCTTATAAACACTAGTAATCAAACTAATAGGTCTAAAATCCGTCACCCTAATAGAACGGTCCTTCTTGGGAACGAGAGTAATGAAATTAGAATTCATACTCTTCCCAATAACACCGTGGCATGGAACTCAGTGAACACCGCAAGAAGATCCTCCTTAACAACGTCCCAACAATCCTGATAGAACGCCATGGTGAACCCATCCGGCGCAGGCGCTTTCTCTCTATCCATTCCAAACACTGTCTCTCTAATCTCATCCAACTCAAAAGGACGTTCCAGCCAGACCCTAAACTGGTGATCAATTGGAGACCACTCCACCCCCTCAATCATAGGCCTTGTTGTCACCTCCTCTGCAAAAAGACTCTTATAAAACTCCGTGATCTCTGCACTAATCCTATCCAAATCCGTCACATTCTCCCCTTCCCTTGTCTCCAGCTCCCTAATATAATTCCTTCGGCACCTACCATTCACCACCTTAAAAAATAACCTAGAACTCACATCCCCTTCTTTACCCCACCGAACTTTCATCTTTTGTCTCTGACTCTGCTTTTCCTTCATCAAAACTTCCTCTAAACTATTCTTCAACTCCACGCTCCTCCTCAAAAGCTCCTCATCGTGTCCCGCCACACTCAAAGCCTGATCTGTAGCCAAAAGTTCCTTTAGAATATCACCCTTCCTCACCCTCACATCCCTAAACACTTCCCTATTCCACGACTTTAACTGCTCATTTAAACACTTCAACTTCCTCATGAAACAATACCCCTTCCAACCCTCAACCTCAAAACTATTCCACCACTCCTAAACCATCTTTCAAAGTCCGTATGAGTAGTCCACATGTTCTCAAATATAAAAGGGGTGGGTCCCCACTTAATAGGAGCAAAATGAAGCAAAATGGGAAAATGGTCAGAACAAGGGTGGGACAAAACCTCCTAGACCAACTCAAGGATCTCATCCTCAAACACATTAGTAAAAAGGAAGCGGTCAATGCGAGACGCCGCATTACGCCTCCCACTCACCCACCAAGTAAACTTCCCATTCATGAGAGGCAAATCACGAAGAGTCGCCTATCGAATGAACATATCAAACTCACGCATACCCCCAGTTAGACCCCTCCCTCACCTCTCCCGGGCATGACGGACAACATTAAAGTCACCCCCAATAACCCATCTAGGAGAACACAAACCTGACAAGGCCGCAAGCTCAAGCCACAAAGACTCCCGATCAGCATAAGTACACGACCCATAGATAGAGGTTAACCCCCAATCACCCCTGCCCCTAAGTCTCAAAAGCACAGAGACAGTATAATGACCAAAGTGGACCTCAACCTGAGACGCAAAACGGGTATCCCAGACAAGTAAAATTCCACCGGACGCCCCAACTGAAGGTAAATAAACCCAATCCTTAGACCTTGCTTCCCAAAGACTACGAATAAAAAAAGAATATAGCCACTCGACCTTCGTCTCTTGGAACATCACAACGTTCGGAGACGCCCGACTGACCACTTCACGCACTACACCTCGCTTATCCACACCCCCCAAACCATTAACATTCCAACTCAAAATCTTCATTTAGAACCAATTTGACCCCTAGACCTACGAACGACACCCTCCCCAAGAATTGTAGAAGACTGGAGACTCCTAAGTTCCCTCATCCCAACCCTGGTTCTCCTATGAGTAAAACCAACGATGACACCTGAACATTAGCTAGATCCCCCCCCATCACAGACCACTTTAAGACCCATATCATTAAGGAGAGATTGTGGGTTACGATCGTCTCTCTCACCTGCCAGTGGTGGGATAGTCACAACATTCCCACCGGACCAAGAGCCCCCATGGCACAACGAAGAATCACTTGCTTCCACATCTTGCGACAGAGCGGGCTGCACATCCCTACCGGCACTAAAGTTCTCCATACTTGCACGTGAAAAATTACCAACAGAGTAAACCTGATTAGAGAAGAAATTAACAGGTGCAGTTTGGCTAGTTTTTACAATAGGAGAAAGTATAGGTGAAAGGGAAAAGGGAACAGAAGTCTCAGTCCCAAAAGTGCGCCCTTCAGAGGCCCTGATGCTAGACAAAGGAACCGCCTTCAAAGACGCCTGCCTGGCACTCCCATCAAGAACCCCTCCCAAGTTAAAAAGATTAACCCCCTCACAACTCCCCGGCTCTCTATCTTCAAACCGCCTAAGATTGGTCAAAAGCAAACCATCTCCAGCCTCCTCATCGGAATAGCTAAACAAGTCATCCTCATCGTCATCAAACTCCGACTCCCCAAAGTCTTCCCCTAAATCCCTCCTCAACCGTGCCTCAACGTAACTCACTAGCACCTCCTGCTGGACCGCCCGCTGAAACCTTATTCCCATTTTAGCCAACCACGACCCAACATGGAATAAGTCCTCCAACACACCCCCCTGTTTACGAAACACCGGAGCTGTCGTACTAACCTGACACTTGGTAGCTGCAGAAACACCATCCCCACTAGACTGCCCCACCTCGTCTTTCCCCTTTAACTCACTAACTTTCCCAGAATCATTCACAACTGCCTTCAGTACCGGCAGACTAGCTTCCACAACCGCACTCCCACTCCCACCATCCCCTTGCTCTCCATCGGAACCGGTAACAAGGGGACTATTTCCTCCACCATCATTACCGGTTGATGAAAGAACCAGGCATGGCCTGCTGTCCCTCGCTACCGCCAGTTTGACCCGCTAGCGGACCACTTCTCTGCGGCCGCCGAGGCCAGGCGACCCGCCCCCCAGAACCACCGGCAATTTCTGTCGTCGGCGGTGTGGGTTGCTGCCTATTCGCCTCGTGTTGGTGTTGGGTCCGGCGATCGGAGTTAGCCGGAGGGGCCACACGATTTGTGCGGTCCTCCTCACGCACTCCCTACTGTTGATAATCAAGCCTATGTCCCAAACGGTCGAACGCTGGGATAAGTTGCCCCTTGTTTTGATCTGGGCCATTAATTAAAATTGCCCCACTTTCAGAATTATGTAAATTTGGGCCATTAGTTAAGTGAACCCTATTTCCAGTGTTTGGGCCTATGTTAGTGAATAACCCATGTCCAGTCTGTTTAATATGTTCAGCCCCACGTGCAATTTTTAAATTGTTTGACTAAACACGTGCAAACTCTCCCTGTTTATTTGGTCGCCCAAAATAATCGCCCATGCCCTTGGAATCACGCGCATTGTAAATGCGCCTCCCATAATTCTCTCCCCAACCGTTAGCAGGTCTCCTCACCGGAGATAGGCGGCGAGAAGGAACAGGAGCTTCCCGGCGCTCCACCCCCATATTATCATGAGCCTGTCGCGGCCTGCCCTCCCAGTCTATCTCCGTCGAACCACATCACCTACAACAAAGCGGTCACTATGGGGCTGAAACAGGCGGCGATCGTGGTGCTGGGAGTGGATTCAGTCGTGGCGCCTGAACAGAAGGCCATCGTGGTGCAGCCACTGGAACCTGGACCTTAGCAATATCTTCCATCACTGCCTCCCAACCTGCACCCTTCACACCCTCCGGTATGCGAAGAGACACAGCCCGATCATCAAAGGGGATTCGCTCCATCAATAAGAAACGACCACCATTGTTGACCGCAATCGTGAGGACCAATATATACCTGCTTGCCATTCGCTTCAATATTCCCCTCTCCCCTTCTTTTCCTTTCCACAGAGACATTTATGATTGCCCCCATCATTGAAGTTCCTCCCTCCTCAGCACCATCGCAAACCTGTCCCGGCGTGCGTACTCTGTGACACGAAAGAGATGATCAACACGAACCAATCTAAAAGTCTTCCAATCCACCCTAAATTCACTCGACATAATGAAATCTGTGTGCAGAACGTAAAAAAACAGATTAAAATTTTGTGAAAGGAAATAAATCGCGACTCCTAGAGCCCCCTCACCGGTGGTGAGAAGGTGGTTCTCCAGTGGTCACTCTCTCACTCTCCCTCTCACCCTCTCACTCTCACTCTCACTGCCTTCTTAATCAATAGTCCAATGCATAATTCCTTGAATTTCTGTACTTCATTCATCACCAGCTGGTTTTCAGCTCATTGAAGTCACGATAATTAAACCTTAGCTATTACCTACGACACGCAACACACAACACACAACACACTCATAGTAATATCTATTCAAGGTATTTGCTTTGATTCGCGTCTTGGTTTTATTTGCAGACATTATTTTAGTCCGACATATAAATGAAACTGGAAGGATGTTTTGGTTTCATTGTTGAGCGATTTTTGAAGTAGAAACTATTATGTATTGAGTATAGATTGTATATGACATTTGTATTTGAAACCTAGTTTTATGCAAGTTTTCTTGCTTAGCCTATCCAATCAAAATGGAAAATGTCTCACAAATTCTAGAAATCTCGAGTCGTTGTTCGTTGTTTCACTACTTATAGTGTGTACAATTTTTCACTATATTCCGGTTCACTTATGAGGAGCCAACGGAGCTTAGCGTGGCGAGCTGCTCTTGCTATTCGTCATATCTCCCTCTCAAATGTTGGAGGCACTTTGTTAAGGATTTCAATATTGAAGCGAAGCAAGGTTCCTCAGCAGTTGAAATCCTTTCGGAAGTTCGTCGAGAATGCTAAGATAAGTATATTTATTGTGAGACAATGGTAACTCTCTTTGGCTGCTCATTGTGTGACACCACGTGATTGTCCATTTCTCACTCCACAAGGGGAATTTTGTTCTTTTGTTTTTGTTAAATACAGGAAATAGGGTGAGCAAAAGCGGATATTTGTTTTTTCTGCATCACCAAGAACTCTATCTATATCCGCTCCGCTTTAGCCAGATCAGATAAGCGGAAATCTCACATATCTATATCCTATGTTAGTTCCATTTCAATTCTAATTTTCACTTATTTTTTGAATTTTTAACCTTATAAATCTCATCAAATCGACCCAAATCACACCCGAAAGTTTGCAATGTAATAATTTCAAGATTTAAAATTTAATAAATCTAATAAAAAGTTATTATAACTTAGTAAATGTTTCAATAACATGATCATATGTCCAAAAGTATGCCGTTCAAAAAAAAAGTCCTAAGGTATTATGAAATAAGTTCCCTACTTTTATATTAAATTCGAATTTGGAGCGGATACTGTATATTCGGTTTCTAAATATGTCGATCTATATCCGCTCTTTTTCGTTCAAAAAAAAAGTTTTTTACGGAGCCGATATCCGATTCGTTTTTTACAGAGCGTATATTCACTTTTCGGATAAAAAACGGATTAGATCTGGATCGAATGTGCAAGTGCGAAGCATGATCAACATGCTTAACCCTAAATCTAAGTAAATTAGCGACTTAGAAGTGTTTTTGAAATTGAATTCCAATTTCCATTTGTCTTGTTTTACTTTTTATGTGTTAATATATCACTAATCAGTAATAGAGTATATATCTTTATCAAAAGAAGTAAATGTTGATAGGCCTTTTGACCGGATAAACAGTTAATTGTTCCCAAACAACTCATTTTTGTTTCAAACATCTTAGTTGCCAAAGGCCAATGTGTATTCCTAAAAAATACAAAATTTCAGTTTTCTCTAGTTTGTTTCGATTTCTCCTAGTTTATTCTAGTTTTCTCCACTTTGTCATAGTTTTGCCCAAATTCTCCCCAATAGGGTCACCAATCTTCATTTCAAACAAACGGGTCCTAAGGCCCTGTTCTTTTCACCTTCTTTAGAGTGAATCTGCACAATACAATGGATTGCAATTTACTGAATTGAACTTATTTGCAAGAAAAATTTGCAAGGAGACTGTCGTTTTTATACACCCGAGGAAAATTTGCAAGGAAACCCCTAATGAAAGGAAAATTGCAAAGAAACAATTATTTTAACTTTTTTTGCACAGAAACCCCTAATAAAATCCCTAAATTATTCCAGCTTAAGGCATTTCAGGTCAATTATAATAATTTGTTCCCATTTTACCCTTTACTCAGGTTGTTTAACTATATTAATTCGAATTTTAAACTATTAAATTGTAGTTTAACTATGTAAATTCGAATTTAAGTCACTCTCAGGTCACATTATAAGAATTTGAGTTACAAAATTTAGTGCCTCTATTCCAAAATTGAGATTGAGATACATTTTGTGGTTATTCAATCTGAGTTAAGGACAATATGAGAATAAAAGATTGTAAAAAATAAATTTATGGTAGTAATACTAGGAGATCTTGTTTTCATTAGATGTATATGTGGAAAAAAAAAATATTACTAGATGTTTCTCCCCTAAATGTTACTTTTATTATTGTGTTTATCCGCAAATTTTCCTAAAACAGGACCAAATTTAGGGTAATGTTATGTAAATGGATGCTCCACACTCCAACTCCAACTCCAACTCCAACCATAAATTTAGGGTAGTGTCCGTCGTCTTTTTTTTTTTTTTTTTTTTTTTTTTTTTCCTTCTCCTTCTCCATAGATCCGTACTTAACTGATCAATCAAATAGATTTTCAGAATTCAAAGAATTGACTACACTCTCATGAAATCATTCAAATCAAGAGAAAAAACATCAGTTGAGAATTGTGTTCAATATTATTCTGCCCAGCATATTTTTGGTGAGTTTTTCATATCTATTTTGCATCTTGTATAGTATGTATTAAACCACAGTTTATTATACGCTTAAGCAGTTGTTCTAAAAGATTTTGTTAGTTGTATAGCTAATTTTGATTGCTTTCATGGTAATTTATTTGGTGTTGATTTTCATTATAACTCGTGATTTATGGTAGATATTTCAAACCAATTTGGCTCTGTTTTCGTCAGTTCAATCAGTTCAATGTCAGGCAGAAAAAAAATCATTCCACCCTGTTCAGTTCATTATTTTTCCCCCAGGTAAATATAACAACAATTATAAATTTTTGCTGAAGTTTAGGATGAAGGAAAAAACTGCAACCCCTCCTTAATGTTCAAGGCTATGCATTTCACTTAAATTTCACTTAAATTCAGTTCGGTTGGATTCAGTTCATTTCATGTGTAGTTTTATCCCTTAAATAACTTTTTATTCTCAAATAAATGTCATTGGAAAGATTTCAAAGTATACTTTCAAATGACTCCAATATTATATATGCTTGGACAAGGTTTAAATAGTTAAAGTTCAAGTTAAAAATATCAATTCAGTTTACTTTTCAATTGAAACAGAACCTAAGTGGAAAAGAACACACCCTAAAGAACTTTCCAATGTAAGGTTTTATGAGAGGTTTTCTCCCCGTGGTGATAAAGCTAAAACCGAGGTTTGGCTAGCTGGTTTATATGTTATGAGGTGTAATAAGTGACCCCTACATACATAACTTGTAACCCTATTTTTCTCTGAGTTGGTATTATACAAGACTTGTTGTTTGATGAAGATCTAGCTATAAGTCATAACCCTCAAAAAACTAAAGTGTGTGGTTTTCGACAAGTCAAACTCTATATTCCATTATCCAAAATCTTGATTGATTTTTGTTGTAATTGTTTGCTTACATGACAATCCTATGTGGCGCGTTCTATACTCCCGAATTTTACCTATAGACATTTATTAAGATGGATACTAATACTATGGCGTACTAACTATAGTGGGAACTTAAAGTCTTAAACCATAGATGATTATGAAATTGTTCTTAGGATTTATTGAATTCATTGGACATTGGCAGATTTTGGTCAAAATAATTAGGCAACACTAAAGCTGATTAATTAGCTTTAGATGATGAAGAAGCAAGAGATTAGCCAGGAAGCTACAGACCGATTATCAAAGTTGCCAAGCGATATAAGGCACAGCATACTCTCACGTCTAAGCACCAAAGCCGCCATTGCAACGAGCCTCCTTTCAAAGACCTGGAGGTATGAATGGATCAACCTTCCATATCTTCATTTGGGAAACTATACCTGGAGATCCAGCTATAATGATAAGTGGAGAATAATGGATCACGGCAGTCTGCGTTGGAGTGCACCAGATGCTATCAAGGACAAAACTTTGCGGTTTCTTGAGTGCCTGGATAAAGCTCTAAGTAGCAGAAAGCTTGATCATACGGATACAGTCAGGATCCAAAAGCTTGAAATTTATTTTCCACCATTGGCCGAGTTAAACCAAGAAATCGCCTCTTGTTTGGATCACTTGAAAAACCAGGAGCTAGTTATTGACATCAACCCTTATATTGCTCAGGTTTACGATGACAAAGTTCGCTATGATGTGCCCAAGTGTGTATTCACTACACAATCAATAACCAACTTACGTTTAAGCCATTGTGATTTAACTGGGGCCTTCAAAGTCGATCTCCCATCCCTTCGACAACTCGAACTAGATAAGGTCCGTATTGATGAGTTAATGGTTGAAAATATAATTGCTGGTTGTGCTGCTATTGAGGATTTGTACTTCCATTGCTCTGGCTTGAAATTTTTCAATGTTTCGGTCTGCTTATGCTGAGAAAGCTCAGGATACAATACATCTCTGATGATCTGCAAAGGGTTGAAATCAATGCACCTAATCTTGAGTGTTTGTCTTATATTGGAGATTGCAATATTCGTAAAGCTTGTGAGCTTGTCTGGGTTTCCGTCAGTGCATTGACATATCTAGAATTATGGTATTTGAATGTCTGGATTGATGTTTGGGCCAGAAGCATATTAAACAGCAATTTTCCCACCTGAAGACGTTAGTCATTCTTCACTGTAATGTGCTGGATTACATTGGTGCTTTAACAAGTGCTACACTTCAAACTCTTTGTAGATCGGTTTCAGCTCTGTTCTTGTCAGAAGTTAACGCATTTAGAGTTGTCTAGTTGCGACATTACAGTCGATTGGTTGAACGTCCATCTTTTGGAACTTGACAACCTCAAGGTTCTATGCCTAGAAAGTTGCAATCAATTGGGGAACATAAGCATCTTTCACAATCAGCTTCGTACACTGTACCTTGAAAAATGTGAAACGGTGGATACAGTTGAGATAGATTGTCCAAACCTACGTACTTTTACTTATAATCCTTTAACGAAAATCATTGACCTCTCACCAGAACTTCCTACAGTGACAAATGCAAGCATCAAGCTAAATAGCTGTTATTTACGGAAAAAAGGATAGTACATGGTATGCCGATCTCCTTGGATTGCTCGTGAAGCTTAGACATTCCAAGGATTTGACCATAGCTACTAATTGTTGTATTGAGGTACTCTTTGCCATCTTTCTTTCTTAACTCTGCCTTATTTTGATCATCATGTAATACAATGCTGACATTTGTTGTTGTTGTTCTTTTTTTTAATTACAAAGGATGTGATGATTCCGCGGGAAATGAGACAAAGTCTTTGCCCTCCTCAAAGTGAAGTTGAAAACTTGAAGCTAAATATGAATGGCGAAAGAAAACGTCTTACAGAAATTATGGATGCTATGCTTTGGCTAGTTTGTCGGCCAAAAACAGTGCACATATTAGATCACCACGAATCTATTAACATGTTCATCAAGGTATTGCCTTCTTAATCAAAAGTCCACTGCATAATTACTTAAATTTCCTTACTTCATTCATCATCATCTGGTTCATTGAAGTCATGATAATTAAACCTTAGCTTTTACCTACTACACCGGAACATGCTCATACGTAATATCTATTCAAGGTATTTGCTTTGATCAGCGTCTTTGTTTTCTTTGCAGACATTATTTTAGGCCGACGAGTAAATGAAACTGGGGATATATTTTGGTTTCATTGTTTAGCGATTTCTGAACTATGAAACTGATATGTATGAGTTTAGACTATATATGACATAAGCCTAGCCTGAAACAAGGAAAAATGTCTCACAGATTTTAGAAATCTCGATTCTTTGATCGTTCTTTCCCTTATAATGAGTACATTTTTTTTCCGCTGTATTCCAGTTCATTTATAAGGAGCCAACGGAGACGAACTGCTGTTGCTATTCGTCAGATTTCCCTCTCAAATGTTGGAGGCACTCTGTCAAGGATTTCAAGATTACTGAACCGCGGGAAAGTTCCTTTGCAGTTGAATCCTTTAGGAAGCTTGTTGAGAGTGTTATAACAAGAGAAAGTAACTAAATGGCTCCCAAGTTGAGTTTAAATTATACTAGTATGAGATAATGGTAAGGCCTGCTCATTGTATGACACCACATGATTGGCCATTTCTCATTCTACATGGTGAAGTTTATTCTTTTCTTTTTGTTAATAACAGGAATCTGATTAAGTTTGCTAATTAGAAGTGTTTCTGAAATTGAATTCCAAATTCCATTTATCATCTTCCCCTGTTCTATTGTTTCTTATGTGTTAATATATCGCGATTATGGAGAGTATATCTCTATCAAATGAAGTAATATATATTGATAATATGTGTCAGAAATAAATCTGAAGTTTCCAATGTTTCAAAATGAGATAAGTACTACTCCTTGCCCTTGGTATTCACTGCAACCAGCTCCATAAATTTCTTGGTGTTGCTTATTTCTTGTACTATTTGGAAAAAAGCCTCTCTACTAGGCGACTAGTTAGGGGTAAGGCTGCGTACATCAAGACCTCCCCACACCCCATCCTCAGCGGGACATTTACTGAGTTGTTGTTGTTGCTGCTTATTTCTTATACTACCAGTAGGTTTCGTGTAAAATAGTTTCATGATATTGCAGGTACCTGTCAAAATATTAAAATATAAGGATACTGCAGCCACTTGCAGGTAAGCTCTTGTGAATACTGTTTCAAATGGGCTTGTAAGCAGAAGAGAGTCTTCCCCAATAAAATCGTGTATAGAGTGTTGTGCTAAATCAATTTGGGGTAGCATGCAAAAAGCAGAGTGAGCTTGGACACAGGTCTATGAAGCCAACCCTTGATCTTTGAAGCTGCCATTGCACATTTCCAATTACGACATTAAGTACAAAGATTTTCGCAACTATATATGCTTACCTTTTAATCAAAAAGGAATATAAACCACTAGTTCTGGACATCCTAATGTTATTTTGAGACAAGGAGAGGGACAAAAAGGGTTTTACCCAGTTAAAAGCAATCAGGAGTAGCCAACAGAAAGACTATTGCACTAAGAGACCGAAACCCTTCTATTTCTGGAAGGCGTCGACTTAAGATCTTCAGGGTTTGCTGTACTAGGGCTCTCTGATGAATCTGAACCACTTGTCTCGCCATTCCCGCTCTTGTTAGACCAAAGCTTGTGAAAAATCTTCTTTGTTATAAGCAGCCCTTTCATTTTATGAAGCGCAGCCTTGTCAACACCACCTCTACCTTCTCCAATCCGCTCACTTCCCCTTCCATCTCCAACTTCAAAGCAGCCAACTCACTCTTCAGGGCCTTCAGTTCCTCTGCTGTAGCCACAGCATCCCATTCTTCATCCCCATTAGGTGTTGATCTTGAACTTCTACGGGACCCACTGTTTAAGTCTCTGATGCTATGCGGTAGGTCAGGAGTGCTTGTCCCTGATGTAGCAGCAGCACGAACCTGCTCGAAGAAAAGTACCTGAACAATCACCCGCATGGGAAGTCTCTCGTTCTGCACAGCATGCATGCATGCTTCAACTGATAGCTTCTTGCAGTCCATCAGCCTACATATCCTCTTCCTTTCACTCTTGCTAATTCCAGCGTGCTCCTGCATTTACAACCCCACATGATCATTATGTTTCCAGAAGGAGGGGGGGGGGGGGGGGAGGAGGAGGGGGATAAGCAAACAAACAAAAAGAAAAGAAAAGAGCTGTTCTTCAAATTTGGTTTCCCACCAGCCACTAAACCCCCAATTTCACCTTGCCCCACCTTGGTTTAAGTCCTGGTTAAGGCATTAAGCTACAAAAAAAAAATGGCCGTAGTAAAAGCAAAAAATTCTGAAAATCAAATCTGTACAGAGAAAGCAATAGTTTGGTCTCCCTTTCTTCTTCACTGGGGATTTGGGGGCGGGGGGGACATCAGTTTGACAGAACTTTGGTTTCATTAACAAGAAAGAACCAACCCAAGATCAACAAGTAGGTTTCAGATGTAGGTGTTAAAGTAGGAAATATTTCACCAAAATACAACACGACAATACCAACAGCAGTATCATGAGTTTTGACCAAAAGAGAAGAATTATGGTTTCTAACTGAGCATCAAAGACCTTGACCTGCAAACTATAGCAAAGATCGAGGATCACAGGTATTCCTAATTCACATGCAAAAAAGTTCATGGACTCAGTTTCCTAATGTAACGCAAAATGAAAATAGAGACCATACCTTGAGGTACATGTCAATGGCACGATACAGCCCATCATGCCCTGGCCTTGATATGCCAGATAACATTTCCGCAAGTTCAACAAACTTTGACAAAGGTAGATTGGGACCCCTCGCTATTTCAGCTAGGTATCCATCAATTAACTTGGCCACCATCAGCTTTGACGCTTCTGACAATATTCCTGGTTTTCCAATTTCTTGAGCCCCCTCTCCCTCCAACGATTCAATTTCAGAATTGTGATCTCGGGTTAAAAACTCATGCACTATGTTCTTTACAATATCAATGTCATACATCAAAGTATCCCTTTCTGGCGCTCTTATCAAAAGATCACCCACAGTGGCCTGCTCTAGCTGCTGTCCTATATTCTTCATTAATCCTTGCCTTGCCACTTCACCACAGTCTACTAATATAGCTGCTTTTAACAGTTTCAGCAAGAAACTACAGGAAACACATCCTTTTTCTGCAGGGAGCAGGCCAATGATTGCATCCACAGTAGATCGATAATTTGTTAAGTCACTGGATTGTGTCACGCCCTTGATAAGACCAGGGAATTTTCGATAGGCATAAGCTTTTAGAGCTTCTCCAATCACTTCACCAGAAATAATGTCTTTGCTTTTGATACTGATTATCACCCTCTTATACAAATCAACCTCAAGCTCACACAAGTCCTCTACCCACCAGTCCTTTGGCACCACTTTGTAGCCTTTAACACCATTATAATTTGGATCATTTCCATTTTCCTCTGGAAGTTTTTTCCGGTTATATGAGTAGGACCAATCCACATGTGAAGTATCAGCTGAGGCCTTGAAAGCAACAGCATCAACACAATGGCTAATTAATTTTAAGTCCTCTGACCATGGGAGCAGAGACTTAGTTGTCTGCAGAACTACTATGGAGTCCTTCCAGCTCCTGAAAATGCTGGAATTGAGGAAGACATCAATTTTGTATCCAAGATTTCCTTTTTCCACCGTTTCATGCATCCCGAGGTACTCAGCAGCGCAACGAGCAGCAACAACATTGTGAGGATTCAAGGTAACAACCATTCCGTAACAGAACTTGGCACAAATTTCAAAGGCAGCTGGTCCTCCAGGGATGTCTATAATATTCACTTCATCAGTGCTCTGTTCATTTGTTGTAGCAACCATCTGCTGCAACCGGGAGCTTTTTGACAGCAGAGGGAACTGAGAAAAGAAATTAGTCCTTCCCGTTAGTTATGTTATCACCTATATTACTACAATGATTCAGCTATCTAGGAAGTTAGTGACATGAACAGCTGCTAACCCATGCCAAAATCAAACATACAAAGACGAGATTTCGGCTTCCCCACTTCGCCCCCCTCCCCCCCACCCAAAAAAAAAAAAAAGAAAGTACAAAAAAAGCCAGGGTTGGAGGGAATGAAGAGGCTGTCAGCAGTCAATCAACTTGAAAGAAAAAAGCTTTGCAAATGATCAACTCAGAGCTCTTTTATTGGTTTACAGATCTGTGATTCTCTTAGATGACTGCATATAGCTACTAACCAAAGCTTTTTCATGAGCTAGTATTAACGTCTTTCTAGGTCCACCTATTTAGACACCAGTGAGGTATTATTTATGAAGATTCTCCAATTCCAGTCATACGAGACTGAATATGATATTAGTGTCAATGCTGAGCAAAGGGAAAGACAAGTTTTTACTAGAACTAATTCTATGAGAAATTCTTGTAAAACTTGAGCTTCAAGCAAAACACAAGAAAACAAACTTGCACTGTTATTTTTCTTGCGAAGGCTCTCAAAGGGTACAAGACTGGCAATCCTGGAGAAAAACACATTTCATACCTTGTGCAGATGAAACTTCACATCCCCAACATTTACAATGATGTCAGTAGCCAGCTCTGTTACGACATACCTGCAAATTTTATTAATTTTCTGTTAATTTTCAAGTAAATTATAGGAGGATCTAAGAGATCTCATCACACCAGTACACTAAACTATCACTGACATCCAGGTCTCCGCAAATTGCATGTATTTGATGAAATTTACCAAACATTGAAGTACGAAATAAAAATATCAAAATGTGCAAGAATGAAGAAGCTTTCAAATTATAGTCTGAAGTACTCGCTAAAAACAGGATCATACTAGGCTATGGTTGTAGTCTTTATTACTCTAAGAGAGCCGCTGTCATGCCAAGTACTGGCATACAGATTATTGTTTTTAGTGTCAACTAGCTAAATTGTTGAACATGATTGATAAGGGTTTTTTACAAAGAAAGATGTACGAACAAGGGCTTCTGCTTCACCTAAGCAACAATCACCTTGAGATGTATTAACAAGGCTACTGCTCCTTCAAGCAACAATTATCATGGCTATAACCAGTTATAAACGTACTCCATAAGGTAATTATAGCCATGTAAGAGTTAGTTCCTAATTTTTCCATGTAGAGGATAGATATGTTTCGTGCATGTTTTAGTATGATTGATGATTCATTAGTAAGTCATAAGGGATACAGCTTTGTGAAACAAAATAACAAACTGTAGTGTAGATCACAAATGTTACCACAACATAACTTTCAATGCCTTACATTTTAAGCCACTGAATTACTACACGATGACAGTCAATTTTTTTTTTTTTTTTTTTTTTTTTTTTTTTTTTTTTTTTTTTTTGCTATAAGGACGCATGCAATAGCCCGCAGACCACACGCCCCGGGCAAGCCAACTCATCTTAGATGGGCTGACGGGAGTTTTTATTTTCCCTACATGAATGAAGATTTGAACCCCTAACCACTGGGTTGTGAGAGTGGGGCACATACCACTTGTGCTCCCACCTCATCCTCACACAATGACAGTCAATTAATTGTTAATTAAGATCTTATGTGTGCAAAGTGCAATAATGGCATGTTCCTAAAGCGCAAAAAAAAAGGAAAAAAAAGTAAAAAAAGACAAGAATAATACAAATGTCGCTCTAGTTGCTTCCTGGAAGCCTATGACAGTCTCAAGCATTGAAGTGAAGTAAACATGATCACTAAAGGAATTGAATCATCGAGGTGCTAAAATCTATCACACCACACCTTTCAGAAATCCGGAACTGAACATGCCTTACAACTCTAGAATTGATGACTAACTACACGTATCATTCTGTAAGTTGGTCTGCTGATCATGTTTGAACCAATATGTCATTCAAAACATTATTGTCAAAAGTTTCAACATTTGCCCTCGTTTGATCAGATCTTAATTGCCCAGGACGTCCTAGGTTCTTGATAGATAAGGGCTCACTAGCCTCTCAAAGGTTTTCTGTCAAAGAATGAGCTTTTAGGCACACCAAACCAATCAGGTTCACACTCACAATCTTCCCAACTTCTCACATACAGGTCTACCATATACAGCAAAGTCGGCATAGAGACAAGGATGCCTGAAGACCTTTAAATACTTAAAACATCTGATATTGAATAGATTTATTAATATTCCAAACTATCCAGAGTTCTGCAAAAGTCTACTAATCAAATATTTTGAGCTGGAGCCTGTGCCAGAAATAACACAGGAAAACACAAAGAAGATACAGTTATTCTACATCTAGAAGCCACAGGTGTCATATGCAGGAAACTCTATTCTGCTACACATTGTTCAATGTAATTAGACAGAGCAATGAATGTTGTAATGTTTTCCGTTGTTCCCTAAGCACATCTACACACCTAATATAGAGCAGTTGCACAGTGCTGGATGTTTTGTTTATGGATATCACAAATGTTTTTCTTTTCTGATTGCGCATAAATTCCTTTCTTTTCGCACAGATTCACTAAAGTGATCGACTTAGTAGGGAACCTCAGGTTCTGTCTATCACGAGCGAGCCATGAAGGCAAAAATTCCAAAATCTACACTGAGGAAAAGAGAAAAAAAAGAAAGAAAAGAAGTAATTCCAGCTCAAACAGAATATGAAAACCTAGATTTAGATAATCACTGCTAATCATGTTAAGATAGGGCCACCCATTGCCAAAACCCACAACTTCCGATCACAGGGACTCAGGTGGAAGTTTATAACATCAAGTAATCAACTAATACATGGACCAAAATTTATGATACCCAAAACACCCCAGTATGAGGGTTATTAACTAGACAAACCCACAGAAATGCAAGCAACAGGTTAGTAAGTTACACAAAATAGAACAATTAATCTGGAGGCAGCATAGATGCAAATGACACTAGTTCACATCCTCATTTTTGACTCGAAGATCTCACCTGACATTTTTATCTTCACTTTGAAATGTATCTGGCTTTGATCCAAGTTTCATAAACTTCATCTCGACCCTCAAAGATCTGGTTTCTCTTTAGTTCTACTCAAAGATGTGCCCTCCCCAGTAGAAAACTAATTGATCCTTGATTAACTATTGCACAACAATACAAGCGCATCCGCAATCATCAAGCATATACAATAACCAAGAAATTTTTTCTGAATATGGAACATTTAAACCCCCCAGGGTGTGGGGACCATATAACTGGTTTTAACCAATGGTCTAATTTCAAGACAATGTGGAAAAGATCTCAATGAGGAGAAGGACATATGCAGCCAACGTGACCGAATCTTAACAACGAACTAAGGCAAGATGGAGACTGAAAGAAAAAGAGATGGAAATGAGATTAACTTTTTTAATAAAGACCTCTCTTGAATGACAAGAGAACCAAAGAAGTGCCTGTTTCCCTGGTTGGCGGCAAAGCCCATGGACCCCGAGCGCAGCAAGTGAGCTTAGGAGACATAGCCAACAGATTAAAACCACTAAAATAATTCCCAGAAGCAGTGACACCCACAAGCAACTATCTGACTCCAAACTCACTACCCACCTTTCTCTATTTCTTTATATAATCTCTTTCTCTTGCTGCTTACTTTCTGTTCTCAGTTCCTCCTTATTTTAAAGCAATTTAAAGATTCATACCCAACACCTCCAATGTGCTCTTTAAAGCTCCAAGTTCCAAACCCATTAATCAAATACTAATCAAACCCTCTCACTTCACCAAATTATATTAAAAACTAATGTTACCGTTAGTACACCGTGGAAGCTCGAAAAATCTGCAACGGAAAACAGCATCTGAGTATCAGTTGAAGATAACACCAGAATAGTAGACAGAAAGCATCTACTGGGTTTTAAATAATACAAGTGAACAAGGAGATCACAGCAATGCATAAACCATTTTATAAGGTTGAAAAATCAAAACATTAACTACCAACAAAGAACTTCAATCAAGAGAAAAATAGATAGGGTACTCTTGAAGAATAACTCAGATGCATCACAAGCAAATCTACCTTAATAAATGAACCTCCACAAAATCATAGTATATTTCAGTATGAAATTAAAATAATGAGGGCAAAAAGCAAAGAAATTTGGACCATTTTTATCAATCTTTAGAGCACATGAACAAACCCCAAAAGCCACTCTCCATGTAAACCCCAACACAACCCGATAATGGAATATTGTCAAACACCCAACATACACGGCTAAATTGGCAACTGAGCTTGGTAATCAGGCAAAAGAATGAGGAATTAAAACAACACCCATCTCAATAAATTCGATGTAGACAACAAAAATGAGAAAATAAATACATTACAATTACGGCCCGTTTGGCCTACCTTCTCCCAACTTCTCCTTCTACTCCCAAATTTGTTCTTGCTCACCCCCTTTTAATCCACTCACTCCTCCATTTCCAACTTCTAAGAAGTTGAAATATAGTTAGAAGTGAAAGGAGAAGGATCTCCTTCTAGTCCAATTGTAGCTTTATTTCAACTTCTTAGAAGTTGGAAATGGAGGAGTGGAAGAAACGGGGATGAGGAAGACCAAATTTGGGAGGAGAAGGAGAAGTTGGGAGAAAGAAGGTAGGCCAAGGAGACCTACATCTACACCTTGTCCAAGAAAGAAATGAAAATACCCATTATCTCAAAGGCATAAATAGAAGAGGAAAAAAGGAGAGAGAGAGTGAGAAAACTCACTGAGAAGTAACCCAGAAGACTGAAGAACAAAAGGGTTTTGGCCTCAAAAATAAAGCTGCTAATGGGAAACAATGAACATGCATGAACATTTTAGGCAAAAGGTGTAAAGTCTAAACCATACATTCATTCAATTGGTAAGGTGGTCTCTGTTTAACAAGAAAGAAAAAAAGGAAGCTCTATGAGACAAACACTAGTTACCACAAGAAAACCAGCCGCTTCCTCTCATGCTCTTTCCATCTCCCGCGTGATACTCTCTCTTTTCGAGGGCTTCTTTGTCAAAAAAACATCAATTTTTTTAGGGGGAAAGAAATTTGTAGTGTTATAAATTATAATCAATGTTTTGAAAACCGGACCGGGCATTGAACCGATTGGCTTACCGGTTCGATGGTTCAACGGGTTCGACCGGTTGAACCGCTCTTAAAAACCAGATGATGTCACTATTATAAAATAAAATTATAATACTTAAAAAATACCAAAATACTTAAAAATAAAGGAAAACCTCCAAAAATAGTTTTTCATTTTTCATAGAAAATATTTATAAAATAATAATGGAAAAATACTTAGGCATTTATAAGTAAAAAAAATTCAACAGGCTGTTGAAAATATATATAGGAAATGATATGCTGGTGGGAAAAAAGAAAAGAAGTAAAAAAAAATAATCCAATCTACTAACGTTAAGAGAGAGAGCTATGAGAGGTAGATAAAAAGAGGACATGAGAAGTTAAAAGTGTAAAACTAAAAGAAGTCCCACATCGATCTTTTGAGAAGAATTTCCTTCCATATCCATCTATAAAATGGAGTAAAGGAGCTACACTTCAATATAGGCCTTTTAGGAAGCTGGTGCTAGCCTTTTGTGGGCCCAGTCAAACCCAATTTTTACTGGGTCAAAAGGCAAAGTTCACTAAAATGAGCAAAGTGAAAAACCAGTCGGTTCGGCCGGTTCCCGATTTTGCCTGGGTTTGACCAAAATCGAATAGTTTTGACCGATTCACTCTTCAGCGGTTTTAAATGTCGAATTAAACCGGTGAGGACACTGGTTCCCGGTTAAACCGGCCGGTCCGATCCGATTTTAAAAACACTGATTATAATACTCCGTCCCTCCCATATTCATTTGTCATAAAATATAAATATCTATAGAAAAAATTACCGAACACCATCTTATAAAATCAACTTTTTTTTGCAATGAACAATTTATAATTTTTTTCTTTAAAATAACTAGGAGTAGTTTATATGGGGGTTTCAACTTCTTTTTTTTTTTTTTTGAGTGGAAGACCGCAATCCACGGTACTACAATTCCATTAACTTATCCAAATCAGAGAAAATTACATCCGGCACATTGCTCGGAAAATTCGAGGTCCACACCTGACTACCTACTTTCCACGGTTATACATGTGCCAACTCATGAGCTACCTTATTCTCACTCCTACGAACAAACGACCAAGAAACACAAATAAACTGAGGCACAAGTGTCAGAATGTCATCAACTACTAAATGAAAACTACTAGACCCACTATGACCTGCTTTCAAAGCATTAATAGTAGCTAAATTATCAAACTCAATGACAACATTATCAAACCAATAATTCAAAGCTCACTGCAGACCAAAGAAAATACTTGTATGGGGTTTATATGGGGTTTTAACTTTTTAATCACCACCTCAGACTACTCTATGAGCAAAATTTGAACAAAAATTACCATAATACCCTTTTACTTGATGATCTCTTTTTGAAAAAAAAATTCACCAAGGCCCAAGGGCAAAACGGTTATTCTTTCCAAAATTTGGTCGAAAAGTGGTATAAGGTGGTGATTTAGAGCAAGTCTTGTGAGAGACCAACTCACAGAAAAAATAGAACCACTTAATTATTATGAGCACTGAAACTTATTTTAGAAAAAAGTGATCATCCACTCACAATAAGTTACGATAAGACTACAAGTTTTTGTAAAAGTTGAAACCTCGTAAAAGGTGGTCATTTTAAAAACAAAAACTTATAAGGTGGTTATTGCAAGATAGTTTTTGATATTTATAAGGTATAGTTTTCTATAATTTTTCCATATTCAAAATATATAAATACTTTTATTAGATTCAATTTAAATGCTCTAGTACGCATTAACACAAATGTATTCCAAAATATGAGAGAGCAAATTAAGAGACAGAAAGTGAAAACAGAGAAACCAAAACCCAAGCCCCCCGATTTCCTTTCCCCCCAGTATCAAATCAACCAAAGATCTATAGCGCTAATTCTAGACTCAATCATGAAATTTCACCTAAAAATTTCGTTCTCAGATGCCTCAATTACTACTTCAAATTTATTTAGTATCAATCTGATACAGTCTTGGGGAATTGAACGCATGAAAATAAAATGCTAGTTGGCAAAGGAGAGCAATTTGGTCACTTAAACAAATAGACAGGCGAATCTGTCATTTTTGCTTGAATAACGGAAGTGTCAGAATTAGACGTTGGTTACAAATTGATCTTAATATTAATCCAATTAGGTGGGTCATATCATTGGTATCAGAGCCTTCAATCCTTGATCAATATTATAGCAATCACTCATTCAATGACATGAAATGGGCAAAATGATACAAAGGAGCACTCCTCTGTCAATGATCAATAACTTAAGGTAGTTCTTAAATATGCTTTTGCTTTATATAATGTTGAGATTGATAATAGGCTAAAAAATATTACTCCCTCCGTTTGGTGTTTACGTTCTCAATGTGATTTTACACGGATTTTAATGCAAGTGAAGTTTAGTTCAAAAGGGTCTCATATACCCCTTGTTTAATTTGGAGAGAGAGAGAAGCGGTCCCTACCTCTTGTGGTCCAATTATCTATTTTGCTTTTTGAGTTGATTGGAGAGAGGAAGCTTACAGGAGAGGAGAGAGAAATTAATTTGTGGTTTATATTTGAACGCCCATTTTCTAATCAGAGGAGAGAGAAAGACTAAATTGATTTGGTTTTAATTTGGCTAAAATTTTTAAATATTTGCCTCAAAACATTCAAACTAACATTTCATTCAAATTCCCCACCACTTTACAAAAATTTTGCTATGGTAGGTTTTTGTCAAATTTCAAACATAATTCAAGAGTGAAATTTAAATTTTCATCCCTTCTTCCATTACATCCCTATAAAATGGGGGTCTTAACCCAAAAATTTCTTTTAAACTTCATGTGCTCTTTATCTTCTCCTCTTTTCCCTTTCTTTTTCTCCTTCATCTTCATCCTTTTTATCTTCTCCTCTATCTCCTTCATCTTTATTCTTCATGGCAGCAACAACAACATCCTCATCCTCATCCTCTTTATCTCCTCCTCCTCCACCTCCTCCACCTGTAGAAACGAACCAAGATGATGAAACAGAAAATCAACAGAGAAACAGAAATTGTCCCATGACAAATAATGAAAGAGCCTTGATTGTTCAAGTTCTACTACAAAACTATAAAGATGGAAAATTGGCTTATGGGATTCAATGTCCGATTAGCAAAATCTGGAAAACTACTTTTGGTCAGTTGAAGTAATCATTAGCGATCAACGTGAAACGCAAATACAAGGACAACACTGGACCAAAACCAAAAGATTGGAGCTTGAAGTTGAGATCTCTTATTGGTATGGATCGCACCAAGAGGACCACTATAAGGGTCCTTGCCAAGCAGGTCGATATGTCTAAGAGCGCAAGTCACAGGCTAATCAAGAAGAAGTTGATTAGAACACACAATAATGCCATCAAGCCACATCTAACACCTTAGAATATCAAATCCAGGTTAGAGTACTGCTTATCAAAGTTGCATTATGACCAAAACTATGAAAATCCCACTTTTGAATCATTCTATGACACCATACATATAGATGAGAAGTGATTTTCATGACTAAAACAAGCCAAAGGTACTACTTGCACCGAGATGAGGTTGATCCTCATAGGACATGTAAATCCAAAACATTCATAACCAAACTCATGTTTCTCTCTGCAGTAGCAAGACCTAGATATGGTGTAGATGGTGAGTTACTCTTTGATTGCAAGATAGGTATCTGGCCATTTATTTTTGTTGGACCAGCAAAGAGGAACAACAAGAATAGACGAGCATGTACATTAGAAACTAAGCTAATTGCCTCAATCACAAAGGCTGTTATGAACGATTTTTTGATAAATAAAGTGTTGCCAGCAATCAAAGAAAAGTGGCCAAGAGGTGAAGATCAAACCATTTGCGTGCAACAAGACAATGCCAAACCTCACATTGCCCCTACAGACCATGAATTTAATTTGGCAGCTAGTAAGGGGGATTGGGACATAAAGTTATGTAATCAACCAGCAAACAGTCCGTACACAAATGTCTTAGATTTGGGATTTTTTAGGCACATTCAATCAATTCAGTATGAATCTTGTTCAGTGAATGTTGTTGAGCTTGTTGACGTTGTTGAGCATGCATTTGAATCATTAGATCCATATCAATTTAACAAAGTGTGGTTGAGTTTACAGTATTGTATGTGTGAAATAATCAAAGTTAAGGGAGGTAACAACTACAATATCCCACATGTGGGTAAGGACAGGCTCCAAAGGCAAGGCTTACTGCCAGTGATGGTCCATCCAGATAAAGAACAAGTTCATGCAGCAAGACAATTTGTAAGAGATGACATGGTATATGCAAGTAAGTTAAACATTCAGTTCACAACAGCAACAATAACAGTGGAAGAAATAGTGGAACCAACCGAAGAAGATATGTATGACATAATCCACTTTGTACATGAGATAGTTGAAGATGATGATGACATTCAAGATATATTGAATGATGCTGGATATTGGTGGGAGGTTACAGAAGAAGACAATGAATTTATCAGTGAAGAATAACTTATTCTTCTTCAATTCCAAACTTAGGGCAACACTTTTGGCGACAACTTTTGGGTGGTAAAGCGTTGGATAATCATTCACAAATATTTTGGGGGTAGCCAGTGAAGTATAAGTACATTTAGGAAGCTTGTTTTGTATGTACTGTAATGAACACATTACCAAATTTGAATATATTGCTTCCCTTTTGTTAGACTAAATTCGTTAATGTATTTGATTGTCATGTTAGTACACTTCATATATAGTGTACATGGTCATATATAGCTCTCATAATTACAAGTCATTGAGCTAAACCATCTGAATTCAAACCATGTTACCAAACAACTTACAGTTAAGGTATCAAATAGTCTTCCTTGAACATTAGAAGCCATAAAAAGCATGCTTTCAGTTTTAAGTGCTTTCTTGCAATATAAACCAAGTTGTCGTCCCATTATATAGTGTACATGGTGGCATCTAGATGTTGCCATCCCATTAAATACTATACATAGTGGCATCTAGTTATTGCAAATCTGACCATATCATCATCGAGGATATTTATTTTGCTCTCAGTTTAGGTCTAAACATCATTAAACTTTGAAACACAACTTGGAACGTATTTTGACAATTTAATGCTTAGCCTACCATGACTCCATGAGCAATTAAATGTCAGGTGGAAATAAAAATCACATGGATCTAAAAGTGTTAAAAGGCTCCCAGGTTTTGTTACATAAACACAACCACCATGAAACAACAAGAAAAACACCAAGCAATCCAACCACAATTGAAACACATTTTCTAAACACAAATGTAACCAGAAGCACCAAGTTTTCTAATAGAGATGATAGTTCAGTTACATTTCAATCAAGTGTAAGTGGTCAACAAGTGAAATAATCAGGAACAAACAACCAACTTAAAGTTTGGGGTCCTACTCAGAAAATAAAAGGGGAATTGAAACAAGGCCAGGAGAACAAAGTAATGAGCAGAAAGAAATATAACCAACATGTGCCCAAAACAAAAACAAAAAAAAAAACCCCAACATGTGTCCTGGCCTCTGGGTCTTAGGCATCAGAAAGAGCATCATTCTCACCTGGCCGGACATGTAAACAATTGAAATTTATTAATTCTAAGTTTCTAACTGCTTGACGGTCCTCACAATGGCTAAAGTCAGATTATGTATACATTAAGATGCGTACATTCTGAGTTCAACACTCACTGAAGTCCTATTAATTCTAGGCCAAACGACATGAAACATACAACTGGCAAAGCACATACACAAGGCTTATACTATAGTATTGCCCAAGAAAAGTCTACATCACTATCATCCAATTAAGACTTGACATCACAATTTCTGTTATAAAAACCAAAAATATCCAAATACACCTCTCAAATTGAGGAAGAGCCTTGGAAATTTGCTCAAATAACCATCGCAGAACACAATTGACAGTAATAACTCACGAAAGGAAATTACTTTCAAGCCCAAAAAAACAAAACAAAACAAAGACAAAGGTGTTGCATACCTCTAATCGATGAAACCTCCACAATCGTCGATGTCGTGAATGACCTCCCAATTCCCAGAGGTGCAGCCTTGACGATCAATTTCACTTTTTGAGCAGAGTTTGGTCGAATTGGGGCGCGTAGTGAGAATTGGGGCGTTTCGTGAGAATTTAGGGTTCTGGGTTTCTGGTGATTTTGCGGTGGTGGGAGGTGGTTGTGAGTGGTGGTTGGGATTGGTGGACAATCGATCGGTGGTGGGCGATAATCGAGTGGAGGGCACATGCAGTTAGCTAGGGCGCCTTAGGGATAGGGAAGAGGAGGGAATTGAAGGCCGTTGGGGGGAAAGAGAAGCGCGATCGAGTGAGTATAGTGGAGGGTCAATGGCGTCGGTTGAACTGATATCTTTTTTCTTTTTGAAAATTTATTTTTATTCAATGTATAGGCGTCTGTTGTTAGGGGTGAACCAACGCCTATGTCTTCTCTCTTTTTTTTAATAATTTTTTGGGCTTTAGGCGTCAGTGCATTAGAAGAACAGACGCCAACTTTTCACTACTTATTTACAAATTTGCCACCGCGTTGTCATAGGCATCGGTTGTACTCAAGAACCGACGCCTATTAGGCTACGCATATGGTAGGTTTTGTACTAGTGTCTTTAGTTGCCTCCTTTTGAGTTGGATCCCTATTGGGGATTTTCACGGGCTCTACGGGTTGGATTTGAGATGGATTTATGTAGATGTTTTCGGGCCTAAATTGGCGACCGGACCTTGTGAGGTAGTTCAAGGCCTTATCTTCATCCTTCTCATCATCGGAGATGTCGTACCATGCTTTGCTATTGACTATATCATGGACTTGAGGCGTTAGCACATCTTCAGGATCGGTGTAGTGCCCATTATCCTCTTCATCGCTATCCCAAATGCCACAAATGTCTAGCGTGGGCCTTGGGCTTTGGTAAGGTGGTATTGCTTGCCCAATTGGAGTGGTCAAATAGGATGGGTCAAACCCTTCCTCTATGTCAATGGCAAAAGAGTTCCCAAGGGGATTGGTGTTGTTGGTAGGTGGCGGCGCGTATTTAGGCAATGGTATGGTGCCATTGTCGAACAAGTCTTGAATCTTCTCTTTGAGAGTGAAGCATTTCTCGGTGTGGTGCCCACGACCCCTGTGGTATTTGCAAATAGCGGACTCATTCCAGTATGGTGATCTTTTCTCGACGGGAGGATCAGGAGTAGACCCAATAGGGTGCAAGTAGTCTCCTTTGACTAGTTTGTCTAGAGCTTTGACATAAGGCATCCCAAGTGGGGTAAACCTTCTTTGACGCCTATCAGTAATGGCACTCACCTCATTTCCTCTACTAGTGGAGATATGATTGGTGCTAGTGTACTTCTTGTCTTTGTAGCTGTTTGTGTTGTTGTTGTAAGTGACCTTGTTCTTTCCCTTTTGGAGTTGGTCATCCTTAATAGCCATGCCTACTTCAGTTAGTTGGGCATAAGTGGTGATTGGTTGAAACTTCATGTGCTCATGGTATTCGGATGCCAAACTTTGAACCAGCATCCTAATTTGATCCCTTTCAAATGGGTGATCGATCATTTTAGCAACCTTAGTCCTCCACCTTCTTACGAAGTTCGTGAAGCCTTCTTTATCACCTTGCTTGGTGATGTCCAATTCCCTCAATGTCATGGGAGGCAAGACATTGTCGGCATATCTCTCTAGAAAAAGAGTGGATAAATCCTCCCACTTTTGTATCTTTTGAGTGGGTAGTTTGAAAAACCAGGTCCTTACAGCAGGGTTTAAGGTTTGGGGAAAGAGGTGAACATATAGATCTTTCTCAATGCCTCTAAGGCCCAATGCAGTGGTAAAAGCTCTAATATGATCTTGCGGATCATCGGTTCCTTTAAATGTGGGAACTTCAGGCATGGAAAAATTAGTTGGCAATTTTCCCTTGATGCGGGGAGCTAACCTTCGGAATTGATGATCGTGTCATTGAAGACACGACTCTTGCCTAGAACAGATTCAAGCCTATTCAGCTTGGCTTGGAGTTCTTGGACCTCTTTAGTGGAGAGTTCGGTCTTATTTTATTTGTTTTGGGCTCATTTTCATCCTTAGTAGGGGGATCCAACTTAGCGACATGGGCTTTCATGCCGGTACATCTAGCATTCATGGCAACCATTTGGGCAACAGTTCATCCATCTTCTGGGCTTGGGTTCTTTCTGAATCTCCAGACATAATGGACTTAGGTCAGGTATGTGGCGTTGCACGCGGTGACAATGGCGGTGTTTGAAGGTAATCGAGCCAAATGGGGCCCACGAACTGTGCTTGCGGTGGCGGTTCGAATGACAGCTTGCTGATCAATCTCTTGTTGGAGTCGTCTCTGTCCCACTTTCTAGGACCGTGATCTTTGTTCCTACCAATTATGGGCACAAAAGGGCCTATTGAAAAGACAGGAAAGAAATGAAAGTCTCAACAAAAGAAAGATTTTATTTCAAAACAAAGGTGGGAAAAGGAATTTAGCATTAAATCCTCAACATGACAACTTTTAAGGAAGACACAATTTTATGTAAATAGCATATTTCGGTCAATGATCTTTCAACTCTAGTAAATAGGAAGTTAAACTCTTAACTTGCTTGCTTTTGTAAGAAAAGGAGAAAAAAATACTATTGACTCGCTTTAAGGAAATAAACAAGACTCTACTCTTGACTTATATATGGTATTCCGGACTCAAAATAAAGGAAAATATGTACTCTTGACTTGCTTAAGGAAATAAATAAAGACGTTTTTTTTATGTGAAAGATCATTGACAGGAATATATTATTTGCACGCAATCTAATTCGTATGGAAAGATACGTCTTCCTAATATGGTTACTAGCATCGTCGGAATTATTCATGCATTCTATTTCCTAAAAAGAAAAGATCATAAACTCTATTTGTAGAACTTGACAAAACGCACAAGCACACAAAAGAGAAACTTGCCTAATACTAGGCTCAAAGAACCCTAAGGGGGGGATCTAGTCCTACTATTCTATGGAAACTAATCACATAGCAAGAAAGCAATCAATCAATCAAAATTTGGCAAGTAAATCAATTAGCACCTCGATATGGACTATGGGACTAAATGCAATGGTTGACACAATTCTATGGTTTAGACTTGGTAACCCACGACCGGATGCATTTTGTCATCTATGAGATGCATAGTAAAACTAGACGTACCGTTTTACATATCTTGAATGGAATCATGTAAATGTCATGGTGTGGAACAAGACTATGTGCAAGGCAATTCGAACCTAGTGGGTCACTAACCAAGTCATAGACAATGCTCCAAGGGGTAGATCCTATAATGTTGTGGTGATGTCTTTCGACATCTTGCAAAGATAACGCATGCAAGTGGATGATATGAATGCAAAGTGATAAATGTAAACACATACGGTAATTGAACCAAATAGCTAAAATAAATAATTAACATGGATAAGTTTTCAAATTACACCCTCTTACAATATCCCCAGTGAAGTCGCCACTGTAAGAACCCTCGCCTCTTCGGCGCTCGCTGAGAATTTATTCTAAGTTGGAATTAATGGTTCTTAAATAATACGTCATAAAGCAATAGAATTCAATTGTGATAAGGAAAATAATTTGCAAGCCAAAAAGTCGCCACCAATTTTTAAGAAAACAACGGAAACCATCAAAAAGTGCACCCAAATCCTTGTGTGAATTGACTCATATCCAAAGGGGCCCAAAGATTGAGTTCAGGGATGTGGGTACGAAAGAGATAAAACGAATCCTATCTAAATCACCCGAATTAAAGGCCTCTACTAAGCTTATCCACGTCAAATATTTATCTAAACTATATGGTTCCACATAAATCCGGTCGTCCAAAGCCCTAAAATTAACTAGGCAGGTTAAAGACAACAAATTTAACTACCGTTATCACTTTGCACAATTTATATCCAATTTGCATGTAATTAATCTATTAAGCACAATCCAACAGATAAGTGCAATAAATAAAACGCTCCCATCTACCACATTTTCTAAATGCGCCAAGCATTGCATATGCACATCAATAAATTCGTTAGTAGCTTCAATGGAAGTACAATGCAAAAATACTAACTTTATGCTAAAACAAACCCAATTGGGTGAATATATGCATGATTGAGTATAAAAGATGCAAACTTTAATTAAACTAACATGCATGCATAATTAATAATGATCAAAACATGCATAATAATTCAACCATAATCAAAAGCTAAGTAAAACATGATTAAAAATAAGAAAATAGAATTTAAATAAAGAGTTTAGGCCCTCAGGATGGTTAACCTGGACTTTCAATTCGAACGGGACTAGTAGAATTAGACTTGCTCTTCGATCTTGGGTGCTAGGTTGAATGCAAATTAAAGGCTTGCTTGAGTCTTCAAATTCTGAATTCTATATTTTAGGGTTTTTGTACTCTCAAAATTGCTCTCAAAATTATAAACTGACCAACCTCTCTCAAAATTGCTCTCAAAGTTATAAACTGACCAACTTCTCTCAAAATAGAGTGAAGAGGAGTATTTATAGAGTTAGGGGACGAAATAGGGGCTTAGGGCTGGAAGCCCCGACGACAAACTCGGCCCAGCCAAAAAAAGCAGGCCCGGCAACTACACGGAAGCGGTACGCCGATGGGTCTACCGGCCAGCAAAAGCGACTCCGCTGCCACGCCTATGCCGCTGGGTCCTTAGCGTCAGCCGCTGGACCCAGAGGCACACGCGTGACTGTAGACGCAAAACAAACCTTCAGATTTTTCAGCAAAAGCCCGATGATGAAAGGAGTAATTTATAAACTTGAATGCTATTTTTGCTTTAATAGGTAAAATAAGGTCTCAGGTTTTCCCTCGATCACCCCTCATTTCGATCACATTCAAAAGCCCCGTTCAAGAGTTTTCCAACGACACCTCTCGTGTCGTTTTCCGACTCCCGGTTGCCAAGTTGCTAATCGGGGTAAAACCATCTTTTACTGTAGAAGGGTAAAACGGTCTTTTTCTATTTTCGGAATACTAAAATTTCTCCGAAATTAAAAATGGACTGGATGTCGTCACATCCAACTGGCAAGCTGACAGCCGCCAGCGGTGCTGGAATTACAGCCAGCGCCGCCAGCGGTGCTGGGTGAAATCCCAGGGCCGCTAGCAGCGCTCGCTGGGTCTCTAGGCCTATCTTTTTTTAAGCCCAAATTTCGAATTTCGGCCATCCCTTCACCCGTCCAACCTTATTTCTTTCCCTATAAATATGACCCTCGACCCTCAGTTCAAAACACATAGTCTACAGTTGACAACCTCCATTCTCGGTTGAGTACTCCCGAGCTTGTGATAAACCAATTAATAGTCTAAGTCTAGGTTGTTAATCCGGTTTGTGGGGGAATCATGTCTTTAAATTATTAAGCAAACTTGAGTTAGTAGAGGCTGTCATAAAACGGGCGAGTTGGGTGCCTAACACCTTCCCATCTCTTACCTTCGCCCCCGAACCCTTTATTCTTGGGTACTCATATGTTCTATATGGGCAGGAGTCTTTCTAAAAATATGATTAGTTCACTTATCGCGCTATTGGGTTGTCCCTTCGGATTGTCCCTTCGGTTTGTCCCTTCGATAAAACGCTGATAGCAGATTTGTGACCTCTTTCATGGTTTTTATTCAATTCAAGTCTTTACAAAAGCTTTTCTAACTCGATGGTCCCTTAAACTTATCTAAACTACCAACTTACAAATTCTCTATAAGGACGCACTCCGTGGACATAGATGAAAAAATTCCGGGTCCTTACAGTGGCGACTTCACTGGGGATTTATTTAAGAGTGTAAGACTTGAAAGTGAAGTTTGCTTAATCGTTTAATAACATGTTGCATATAATGCATCATTTGCATGTGCTTTGTCACAACCTTTTGACCCTTATCGACCCTCGAAGAAGTTTGTATCGTAACTCATAGACAACCCGTATATCTAAAGGAATATACAGTTGTCCTATCATGCAAACCGACGCTTCCTCACCCACGACTCATCGACTCTTGTTGGTGAAAATGAATTATAATTGATGTGTCGACCATCCGCCGGACGGAAATTGTAATTTGTCGTGGTAACCTCACAGGAGCCAAAAGCCTCTAGCCCACATTCGTGCATTCGCTTGCTTGTTGTGCATGTGTCGTTGTAATGCCCGTCTAATCAGATGTTTGTCTGTAACTGCGTCGTCGTAATGCTTGCCGGAATGCATGAATGTCGTGACGCCAACATGTACTTCCGTGCTAGGAGTCCTTTTTTTTTTTTTTTAGGTAGTTCCTAATGCCCAAAAATAGTGCGAGAATTCAATTCAATGAGCACTCGTTTCCTCAATGATATATTCTGTCAAAGTCATGAACAATTTTCTAGGACCTCTTTGCAAAAAAAGAGAGTCAGTCCCTCCAATTTTCCCCTCTCCCATTTTCTATTTCTTTATTTATTTATTATTTTTGATGTAATTCAGACTCGGCCAAAAAAAAAAAGGAAAGAAAAGCAAAAAAAAAAATAAAAAAATAAAAATGGAGTCACAAAGAAAAAACGACGGAAAAAAAAATAGGAAAAAAAAATGGCCTAAATTCTTTTTTTATTTTTTTTTTATTTTTATTTTTATCCCATTTTCCATTTTCTTTGAGTTTAGAAAAAAAAATATAGGATAGTCCGTCTTTTTTTTCTTTTTCTTTTTTTCGTTCATCGACTTTATTTTCCTTTGATATTAGAGGAAATATTTGGGCATTTAGGCTTAAGGATCTTTTTCTAGGATAATGTTTTTTCTACGTGTGGGTCGTCATTTTTCTTAGGTGAGAGTCTCATGGTCTTTCTTTTTACTAAGTGCTCCGTACTTCCTATTCAGGATAGGGGGTTCGAAGAAGAAAGGAAACCTTGAAAAAAGCTAGGCTCGGCCTTCGGCAAGGCTAGTTTGTCTGCCACCGTCTACACCACGAAGTTCCCGATTGCCTCCACCACAGACAGTCTCACCATCAATAAACTCACCGTCATTACATACCTTCTTCTCCACACCTATTACCCCTCCTAATTTGACGATGCCCAAGACTACCGACGAGAGGCTGGATGAGCTCATGAGCGAGTTAGAAAGGGTACGACTCAAGGGGATGCAAGAATCCCCTCCGTCTGACTTTGAGGAAGAAGAGCCAGATGCCATGGTGACTAAAATTAATTATGTGCTCAAGAGTAGCAGCCTGATCTCCAACTACAGTGCCAATGTGGGAAAATTTGACACTAAAATCAAAGGCAAACATGCAGCCAAGTTCTCTATGCCCAAAGTGCCCACTTTCACTGGAGTTGACAACCCGCAAGATTATCTGAAATCCTTCACTACTGCTATGGCTCTAAGGGGAATTAACAAGAAACGCTATGCCCATCTATTCCCCCAGACCCTTGATACTCATGCCCGACGATGGTTCTACACTTTGGATTTGGAAAATTACCCAACCTTGTCTTGTTTTACCATAGTCTTCTTGACTCGGTACAAAGATAATGCTACACTCCCCATCACTTTGAGAGAGCTTGAAATCACCACTCAAGAGAAGAACGAGGGATTCACTAAATTCCTCCGTCGATGGAAGTCTAAGATAGTTGAAATGGTGGAAAGGTCTTCTGAAGCTGAACAGATTAGACATTTCATTAAGAATTTGCAACCTGCCTATAAGAACCATCTTCAATATCAAGCCATTGACTCGTACCAGTGTCTTTATGATGTTGGCATCCTCATTGAAGATGATCTCAACAAAAACAGAGATCATGCAACTCCTAAGCCCTTCACTTATGGGAGAGACAAGAGGACAACTACCGGAGCCTCTTCTGGCACTCAATTGAATGAGGTAGCTGTTGTGAATACCTTTGCTGAAAGAAAGCCGCCGAGAGAATTCACTGCTCTCGGCATGACCTTGTCTCATGCTCTCGAAAGAATGATAAAAAAAATCTGCTACAACCCATTGGTCCTACTCCGGAACCAGCTATAAGGGGCCGTAACTGGAAAGAGGACAAATACTGCAAATACCACCAAGGGAAGAGACATGACACCAATAATTGTTGGGCTCTTAAGCACGCTATCCAAGATAGAATTGAGTAAGGCACCATACCCTTACCCAAACCAGGACAGGCACCCAGCAACTCCAGTAACCCTTTAGGTGCCATCTTGCATATAAGTGTCGAAGATGCTCTGGGACATGAGATCGCTGGAATATGGGACAACGACGAAGAAGATGTATGAGAAGTCCAAACCAGATCTCCCATAGGTGTTGCCCATTGGACAAGTTCTGGTCGTCATTATAGGCCACTTAACATCTACATCGATAGGGTTTAGCCTCCAACTGAAGAAGAAGTGGAAGAAACTCCCGGCAATGACAGAATCTCCCCTTACAGGACAGCTTAAAAGGATCAAAGCCGAAATCTCCATTTGGCAACTTCTAGCCTCTTCCTATGAACACCGACAAGCCATCCTAGAGGCCTTGTCAAAGGTTTCAGTATCACAAGATATGAGGCCTGACGAGCTAGTCAGCTTCTTAATAGGGGATAAACCACAATTGATCATCACCTTTTCTGACAGTGAACTACCTCCCGAGGGATCCCTACACAACAATGCCTTATACTTGACTGTATTTTCCATGGGTAAGTATGTGCCTATGACCCTGGTAGATAATGGATCCGTAGTGAACGTATGCCCGCTGAGAACCGCATTAAAATTGGGCATAGACATCAAGAATTTGGCGCACTCAGCACAAGGCTTACATGCCTATGACAAATCCAGCCGAAAGGTCCTTGGTACCATAACTATGAATGTCACCTCAGGAGCTGTAGAGAAAATGGTCCAGTTCTATGTCATGGATATCCCGGCCACCTTCAATCTGCTGTTGGGACGACCTTGGCCCCATGGTCTAAATGCTGTAGCCTCCACCCTCCACCAGAAAGTCAAAATGATGCTAGAAGGAGAAATTGTGGAGATTGAAGCCAATCCTATCAAAGCAATTATCGACAAGACTCCTGTCTTGAAGTTAGAACATAACAGTGAGGATATTGATCTTTGGGGATTTTCTCCCGAAGACACTGAATCTTACACCTCTATTGGTTCTAAAAAACTCGAAACATGCCTTCCCGAAAAAATAGGGGAACCAGATGAATTCGAAGAAATAAAGGAGACTATTGAGGGGATGTCTATCTACGTGGCACAACACCACAATGCAATCCGGCAAATGAAGGAGAAGATCCCTCCCTGGAAAAACCCACAGAGTGCGACATTGTCCTGGGCAAAGGAGAAGCTTGTTCCAACAAGATGAAATGTTTAGCCAGATGGTCAAGTACAGATACGCCCACCCAAGAAGGCCTACCCCTCGATTGCTTCCAAGGGACGACAATCCCTACCTCCGATGCAAGTATTTTGAAGCTATGTAAACGCCTGAAAAAGGTAATCACCTGCTTCATTGATCAAGGAACTATGTGGTCTCCTAACACTTGGGCTATAAAAGGATGGTGTCGCTTTTATCAAAAACAGTATACTCGACTGTGCGCCCCCATCGGAAAAGTTATGAATACCCTCATATGGAGAGGATACCTCAAGCCTATAGTCTCCTCTGACGACCTCCAAGGGGTGGACAAAGATAATGATTCCTACTGCCACTATCACCGAGTCTTCGGCCACTACACTGACGACTGCATCCGCCTAAAAGATGATATACATAAAATCATAGATAGCGGGGAGATTCCGTCACCCCTGAAAAAAGAAGATGATACCTATGAGGCCTAGAACTAGTCGGGTACAAGCAAGAGCTAGAGGAGTCGAGTCTGAGTCCCCAAGTTTTGTTGAGTTAGGATCTTAGCTAAATCTTTAGGTTGAGTCTTTAACAGGGGTTGTCTCCCTTTTACTTTTTTTTCTCTAAGTCTAGTTTCTTTTTGATGGGAATTAGAGACCCTCTTTTCTAAAGTCATGTGTGCTTATTTTCTCGCAAATCAATAAAAATCCCTCTTGCTCATTTCTTCCTTTGTTTAGCTATTGATAAACCCAATGAACTCAAAGTTGCAAAAATCATTAACTAATCAATTTAAGCAATGTAAGTGAACTTCGCAAAGTAAGAATACAAATTGTTCTTTTTAACAGGAAATTGGGCAGCTGAACTCTCTCAATGATGCTGCCCCGCACGCAAAGAAGCAGTGAGCCAGCCTTCTGCAACAACCTCGACATGTGTCTAATCCTAGCTCCAATTGAATAAGATCCTTGGTACCAAGTTGTATTCAATTACATCACCAAAGGCACCTAACCTCCAGACGCAACAATAAGAGCTCAACGGGCCATTCGTCTCTTAGCCGCACAATGCATAGAATACAAGGGGGTTCTATACAAAAAGTCCCACAATGGAGTCAACCTCAGATGCGTAAACACCGAAGAAGCTGCAGAGATCATTGATGAGGTACACAATGGGGTGTGCGGACCACACATGAATGGTCGAATGCTCTCTAGAAAGGTCCTACGATTGGGATACTACTGGACCACCATGGAAAGAGTCTATTACGATTATGTCAAGAAATGCAAGAAATACCAGATATATGCCAACCTACAGCATATGCCACCCTCCATGCTCCACAACTTCACATCCCCTTGGCCATTTTCTGCATGGGGAATAGATATCATTGGTGAGATCACCCCCAAGGGCTCTGGAGGACATGAATACATCTTAGTAGCCATAGACTATTTTACCAAATGGGTTTAAGCACAGTCCTATGCCATCCTCACATCCAAGCAAGTGTCCAAATTCATAAGCAACAACATCATCTGCCGATACGGTGTTCCGCATGAAATTATTAGTGGCCACAAATGCCACTTCAAAGCCGAAACAACCACCCTACTAAAAAGCTACGAAATCCAGCACCACAAATCATCCCCTTACCGACTCCAAACCAATGGCGCAGTGGAAGCCGCCAACAAGAACCTCAAAACTATCATCGAAAAGATCATAGAAAACTACAAATATTGGCCTATAAAACTCCCATTCGCCCTTTGGGAGTATAAAACATCCATAAGATCATCCACAGGAGCTACAGCTTATTCCGTAGTCTATGGGATGGAAGTTGTACTGCCCATAGAAGTCCAACTACCCTCCATGTGCATAGCCTTAGAAGGTGAACCTTCAGAACACAATGGATGCAAGCCCGTTATGATGAACTCATGTTCACAGATGAAAGACGCCTACGGGCTCTAGACCACTCACACATGTACGAGCAACGCATGGCAAGAGCGTTCAACAAAAAGGTTCGACCTCGAAACCTGAAAGAAGGGGACTTAGTGTGGAAAGAGTTACGTGCACCAGTTACTGACCCCAGAGGCAAATTCCGACCAAATTGGTTCGGTCCGTTCATCATCAAAGACATCTTATCAGGAGGCGCAGTCCGGCTTATGGACATTGATGGCATCGAGTTCAGTAAGCTCACTAACATGGACTAACTGAAGAAGTGCTACGACTTTAAAAAAAAAAACCGAAAATTAAATTAAAAAAAGAAGAGACGTACACAAATTAAACGAACTACGCTGGCCTGATTCCACACTGGATACGTAGGTAACCCTTTTAAGGGGCCCGGCCTAAATCAATCCAAAATTCCATTCAACTCATTTAAAAAGGGATAATCATTATTCAAACTGAACGAATAAGCTTACATTGCATAAATTGAAAATTCCTAATGTTGCAAAAAAATGCAACTACGAGGGTTTAAGCTAAACAAATTCTTACTACTTGTTTTTTTTTAAAACTAGACTTGCTTTCTAAAGAGAACTACTTTAATCCTTCTTCCCTTTAGAAGGCTTCATTGAAGAGCTCTTCTTTGAAGGACCCTGGCTTGAGAACGACTTATGATCGCTTCCTTGAGCTGGGGGCTTGCCTCTTTTCAGTACATGATAGCCTTCCTCATAAGGTCCTTCCTTCCTTTTCTTGCTTTCTGTTCCTGAGTCATACCTAGGTACTAGTTGGTTCCACTCCTCATGACGAAGGGCTCGCCTCGCTTCTCCATCACTGCAAGAAAGCTAGTTTAAGTAGGTTTCAGAAACTTGAGTTGGCGCAATTACCCGGGGTACTGTCCAACGATCTCTTCCATGCCAGTATTTTCCCCAGTCCTTAGCAAATTTTGTTGTCAAAACTAGTGTAGGTTGTCTTGTGGTCTCCTGACGAGGGATAACCTGCTTCAAATCATACTGCCTCATGACCCTAGAGGGAATGAAACAAGTACTCCTGTACAGACCCACCATCGTAGTATGAGGAACAAATTTGCAGCAAGAAACCAAAGAGGTTAAACCCCACCAAGTTACATGCCAACGAACAACAGGTCCAGTATGGAAAAAGGCATCCCATTCAGAAGGGTCTTCTTTTCGTATAGCCTTTTCCTAACCAAGAAGCTAGCAGCAGTGTAAGTTTTCCTCTTCCAGGCTTGAGAGGTACAAGCTATCATCCTCTCTGGCGATTCTATCAGCCATAGATGCTCGCATAACCAAATTTGAAGTAGCAGGGGGATGCCAGAAAAGGCTTCATGAGGCGAAATTTTCAACCTGTCAAGCCCTAAAATAGTTCCTCCTATAACCAGATGCAAAGGAGAATGCCCATCAGCCATTTGATTCACCACTCGCAGCAACAAGGCTCTACCCAGGTTGGAGGATTCTGCATTAACAAATAATAAGCGATTCAACAGGCAGAGTACAAAAGCCTGTCGGTGGCAACGCCTAAATATTGCATCCTGTTCGGAAGAAGAAGCAAACTTTTCACAGATTTGAGCTAAGTCCACAACGACACCGGGAATCATGCTTTTGGCTTCCGCAGATGACAAGCCTAGAGATTTCCTGTACTGATTACTAAAACCATCCCTCAAATAAGGCACAGCTGGGGGAAGAACATCAGACATATTAGTAATAGCAGCAAATTCTTCTACTAAAGGGCATAATTCAGAATTACCCAAACGGAAAACGTGCAAATCTGGGTCCCAATAGTTTAATGCAGATCGAAGAAGAGGCCACAAGATTTCGGTTGGTTTCAGAGCTAATAAGGTTGAGATATGGTACGGAGCCAGTTCTAGTCTATCTTCCACGGTCAGATTTTTGCACCAAGCATTGAACAAATTTTCGAAAGATTTCACCATGGTAGGAGCTTTGACAAAATTTGGAGAGTTAAAGGTCTGAAAAACAGATACGACATTGGATATCCCGTAAATCCTATTTATAGGCAAAGAGTCAGCTCAGAAGGAGTCAGAAATCCACGAAAAAGGCCCAATGTCAGAGCCGCTAGCGACCCTCACCATTGGCCCAGCGCTACTAGCGGCCCTGAACTCGGCCCAGTCAGGTTTTTTCCCTTTTGCTCTCGTTCGCGCTTTTGGCCCGTTCCACCCGGTTTTAAGCCCGATTTTCCAATACGCAATGTGGTTAGTCTTATTTCTTTTCCATTTTCTTTTTTATTAATTATATTTTTTTAGGGGGTATAATATGTGTAATTTTTTCCTTTTCTTGCAATTTTTACCCTTTTCTTTGTTTTATTCCCTAAATTGTGGCCTACTCTTTACAGCATAACATATTGCATAGTTAGAGATAAGCGGGCATAATCGAGTCATAATAGCATACATATCACATTAAATGCATAAAAACAGGAGTTCAAAGTTCTGAAGACCAAGATTCACAAGTCAAGCCTATACTGCATAGTTGGGTTCGTCATCACCGTTGTTGTCAGCCTCATCCTCAACAGAAGGCCCATGACCATAATTCCCGGCCGAGTAATAGGATGAACCATGAGTACTGAACGAGCTGTAAATCGGCCTGCTGTTGCTAGGCCTCATGTCTCGTCCATCATGCACTGGCGCATGCATAGGTGTAGACACCAAAAATTGTGTCTATGATAAGTCCCCATAAAAACCCGATGATAAAAACTTGGGTTGCGAGAATAATTGCTCTGTTGGTTAGCCCAGTTCATTTGATTTAACCAGTGGAAGCATTTTGTATAGGTGATCCAAACCAGTTGGACTCAATTCAATTGGAGTCCAAAGCTGAGAGATAGGCCTCTTTGAACCTAAGGCCCCGAAAGGGAACCCAAACCCATGAGTCAACCCTTAGTCAAACAAGGAAACTCAGTCAATCCCGCGTAGACTCCCTAGGAAAAACCTTCCCTGCGTGAAAAGCACGTCAGGCGCCTATGCAGGCAAGCTGCTCCAGGTCCAAGCGGTCACGCTTGAGTTCAAGCGATGACCGTTAGGCCAAGCGGCTTGACCGCTGGCCTAGTGGCTAAACCGCTTGCCAAACGGCTTGACCGTTTGTCCTGCTGGCTCAGCCGTTCGGCCTAGTTGCATGGCCGCCTGGACCTTTTCTCGTGGACGGCAAATTCGAGGCCCATTCGATTTCCGTGCCAAACCCTGGCAGCTCCCCCTCTTCTATATAAACAAACCTTAGGGTTCAGTTGAAGAGGTTGGTCGTTTGGTTGGCAGTTTCTCTCTCAGGTTGGGAATTTTAGAGTTTAGACATTCTCTCTCATATTAAACTAGAAGTTATGATTCTACACCTTCTTTAGGTTAGCCCTAACACCACGAAATAAACCTTCATACTTCATCAAGAGCAAGAATTCAAGCATAACAACCAATAAGTTCATTGTGAGCATCCAGGTAATCCAACCCGAGGGTTTTCAATAATTTTATATTGCTTGTTATTACTAACGAATTTGATTTATGTGATATGTACATGCATGACGCGTTTTGAGCAAGAGGGCTTGTATTAAGCCTCATTAATGGATGAATGAATGTATTTTTGCTATTTATTGCTTTTTATGATTAAATTATGCTTTGTTTGTGAATTGGTGGATGAATTGCTTGTTTGTCTTCTAACTTGCAGGTTTTAGCATATTTATAATTTTCTAGCAATAAAAGCATGTAACTTGATAAAATGTTAAAAGTGGACACAATAATAATGTTTGTTCAATCCATTAGTTAAAACTAGGAATTTGGACAAGTTGAACCTTGTTTGAAACCGTAGCATTGATAGTTACATTGAATCAATTAGTAAAGGCCGTTGTTGTCAACGGGCGAGTTGGGTGCCTAAAACCTTCCTAGCTCATACTCACGCCCCCGAACTCATTTATGAAGTCAATTTCCCCAATAGGAATTGGGGTGCACAGAAATTGAGTTGACGTCTTTCTAGACTATTGACTTGATTCCAAGGGTTCCAAATTTCCTTAAATTTGGTGACGACTTCCGACAGTATTAATCATGTTCTTAGTGTGAAAGAAATATCTTCATGTGCATTCACACTCAAAGATTCACGAAACCTGAACAACCGCGTTCTCCCAGGCTACCCGGTAGCCTACAGTGGCGACTTCACTTGTCGGGGAACTGATTAAGAGGGTGTAACTTGAAAATCGATTCAATGCTATTATTTTTGCTTGGTTCACTACCTTGAGTGTTCTTATTATTATTTTGTGACTTGTCATTCATCTATTAAATTGCATTCAGTGCATTCATGTGAATGCGCTTGCGCGACTTTCGATCTTGTTTTTACAAGTTCAAAGTAGTTTCTTAGCCAATGGAGTGTGGTGAAGTGCCTTGGTGAGAATCCACTCGATTCTTCTTTTCCAGGAAACATGGATCCCCCACCTCATATACCTTCCTACGCATTCGTCCACTCGACGAGTAGGATAACAAGAATGCATCACATTGTCGCGCATCCCGAGGATTGTTGTACATTCTTGATCATGAGTACCTTTTGACTAAAACCCTTAAGCCTACCCCATTGCATGAACTAGAACCAATGTTTTAGGTTGAAACTCAGTCCCATGCCCATGCTAGATCTTCATGATCATGTCATTTGCGATGTTGTGCTGTTTGCCTATATGTGAACGTAATCTTTGCGTAGTCGCTTTGGTCGTCATAGAATATTAGGTTAGACCCCAATTAGGATCTTTTCCTTTTTTGAGTCTAGATTTTGTCCTAAGATTGAGTCTAGAATCTTTATTTTTAGGAAACCATATCCCGAATGTTCTATATGATGCTCGTTACCTTAGGAAAGATTTAATGCTTTATTGTTTCCCATAATTTAGGTAGTGAGTCTTAGTCAAAGATCTCGATAATATCTCTCCCCTTTCCTTTTAGTCAAGAGTATAATATCTTTTACTTTACCCTATATTGAGTCGAGATAATATCTCTCCCCTCTCCTTTTAGCCAAGAGTATAATATCTTTTACTTTATCCCATACTGAGTCGAGATAATATGTCTCCCCTCTCCTTTTAGTCAAGAGTATAATATCTTTTACTTTATCCCATATTGAGCCGAGATAATATATCTCCCCTTTCCTTTTAGTCAAGAGTATAATATCTTTTTCTTTATCCCATATTGAGTCGAGATAATATCTCTCCCCTCTCCTTTTAGTCAAGAGTATAATATCTTTTACTTTATCCCATATTGAGTCGAGATAATATCTCTCCCCTCTCCTTTTAGTCAAGAGTATAATATCTTTTATTTTCATCCCGCGTCGAGATCTTTTGACCTAAACCCATTACTTAGTCCCCAAGGGTAACTATGTTGATAGAATATTCTAAGTAGAGATTTTCCACTTTTGTTTTAAAAATTTTCTTTTGTGGAACTTGTTAGTCTTTCCTTTTCTAAGTCTTATCCCATGTCCAGGATTGGGAAGAAAACAGTCGGTACGAAGAGTTGGGAGCGCGATCATAGTAATCAACGTCTGGTTAGGAAGCTCGTATAGGAGTCTCCTCCTTCGAGAAAAGCTAGGTCTGACGTGTTACTCCCCTTCCATATCAACTACCTGGTTCTAAGTTGACCAAAATGACTGAAGGTGACATGCCACCTCCACCACCTAAGACTACTGATGAGATGTTCACTGAAATGATGACAATGTTGGAAACCATGGAAAACCGTGTGACATGGATAGAAAGCAAAGTTAAGGAAGCTGACCCTTTTAACCAAGATGATCCTCCACCTCGTGATGACAAAGTAGAAGAGCTAAGTGCACAAATTAAGAATCTTGAGTTAGCTCTAACTCAAAACAAGATCATAAGTGACTACATGATCAATGCTGAACGATATTCCTCTCACATCAAGGGGAAACTCCCACAGAAATTCTCAATGCCTGAAGTCCCCACCTTCAAAGGGACCGATGACCCAAAAGATCACATAAGGGCTTTCACTACCGCAATGGGCCTAAGAGGAGTTGATCCCGACCTCTACATTCATCTTTTCTCACAAATCTTGGACCCCACTGTTAGGGCATGGTTTTTCAAGCTTGAGCCCAATCAGATTCAAGAATGGAACAAGGTGTCTAGTTTGTTCCTCACTAGGTACGCCGACAACATCATCCAACCAACTACCATGAGAGAGTTGGAAGCAATAAAGCAAGGTGAAAATGAAAGCTTCACTGACTTTGTTAAGAAATAGAGAACTAAAGTGGCCGAAATGCTTGACCGTCCATCCGAGGAAGAGCAAATTCGGAAACTCATCAAGAACTTACAACCTCCTTACTTGAATCCTCTCAAATATCAAGCAATTACTTCATACACACAACTCAATAGTGTGGGATTGCTCATAGAGAACGATCAAGAAGTTAAAACGGAGAAATGAAAGGACTTCTTCAACAAAGGCAATTATAACTTGAACTACAAGAATAATCCCAACTCGGGAAGGTCTTCCAACAAGGTTAATGAAATCAATATTGTCTACGACAAACCGCAAAGGCAATACACTCCAGTGGACATGACCTACGCTAAAACTTTGGAAAAGCTTGTCAAGAATGACTATCTCAACGTCATGGGTCCCACTCCGGATCCTGACGCCGAAAAGAGGAGCCCATCGTGGAATCCTAATATTTATTGCAAATTCCTTAGAGGAAAAAGTACATGACACCGAGAAGTGTTGGATACTCAAAAATAAAATCCAGGATCTTTTTGACAATGGGACTATTCCCAAGCCAAAGAATGTTCCCGCTCCAAACAACAACACCAATCCTCTAAGTGTGGTTTTCGTCATTACAAGTGAAGAGGAAGGAAAAGACCCCTCTCGCCTGATTGTGCCAATTGGGCATTCTATTCCACCATTTAAGCTTGAGTCCCTCCACCTACAAGCAGCCGGACTTTGGGAAAGCGATAGCGACGAGGAAGATGCTACCCACCAGATTTCTAAAGCATGGTACGACTATTCTGATGATGAATTGCCTGAAGTCGAACACCTCATGAGGTCAGGAAGGCACTATATACCACCCCATCTCGAGAATAACGATCCATTACAAAACATGGCTCCAGTCATACCACAAGTGAGAGACTCTCCACTAGTCCAGAATAAAGACCAAAACCCTCCAAACGAGGATGACGGCACTACATTAGTTAAACAGCTTCAAAAGACTAAGGTTGACATTTCTATATGGCAACTTTTGACTACATCTCAAGTACATAGGAATGCTTTACTAAAAGCACTTAACCAAACTATGGTTTTCCCTGAGGCTACTCCGGATGACTTAGTCAATCTCCTCACAAAAGGAAATCCTTTGCAAGAAATTGCATTCACTAGTGAAGACCTTCCACCCGAAGGAACTCACCACAACAAGGCACTCTACCTTACTTCCATATGTGAGAAGAAACAGGTCCCAATGACTCTAATAGACAATGGATCCGCTGTCAACGTTTGTCCCCTAAGGACCGCCCAATGCTTGGGCATAAATTTTAACAACTTCGCGCATGCCGCACAAAGATTGAGGGCCTATGACAATTCCAAATGAAACGTCTTAGGCATATTTTCAATTAACCTTAACACTGGACCAATTGAGAAAATGGTAAAATTCCATGTCATCGACATCCCAGCTTTATTCAATTTACTCCTAGGACGCCCATGGCTCCATGGATTAAACGCGATAGCTTCAACATTACACCAAAAGGTCAAAATGATGGTTGGAGGGGTAGTTTTAGAGGTTAGAGCCGATTCTATGATCGCTTGCATTGAAGACACGCGGGTTCTTAAAGTCGAGCACACTGCGCAAGACGAAGAATTCTGGGGTTTTATGACTGAATGCGTCGCCCTACTTGAGCAAGATATAGCTCCTTTCGCACCATATTCCCACCTAGGAATTAATGCCATCTTAAGGAATCAAGGGTACTTCCCTGGCACATCTCTACGCAAAGATGTCTCCAAACCACTTCCAGTTTGGTCATCCAAAGCCGAAAATTATCTTTTTGGGTTGTGCTATAACCCTAGCACGGGAATACATCGCCAAAGAGAAGGCAAAGAGAAGGGCCATTATGGAAAACAAAGTCTATGACATCCCCATGACACCATACCCGCACACACTAAATGGGCAGTTTGTCCAGTCTGGAGATCCATTCCCTTATTATGGCTTTCGTAAGCCTTATGTTCTCCCTGTTTATGGAATCCAAGTTCCCAGATTCGAAGTCTTCCAAGACTGCTATGCGCTGGAAGGAACTCCTTTGCCTGTAAGAAGGAGGCTAAACTTTGATTGGGTAGAGGACACACCCAATAATGCTTTGGGTCTACTATTTGGACAAGAGCATCACCATCCAAAAGATGAGGAGCTCCACTATGTCGATCATGCAATTCAAGATGCAAACTTTGACCCAACTAAGTTGATCACTCCAAACGAGGGTCAACTCACAAAGCAGAAACGCACCATAAGCTGGACGGGAGCCATTGGAAAGAAGATCAAGATCACGATCTCCGAAGAGTCCAAGCCTGACACCGACACTGACTCCGACCGGACTGAATCCGATTCTGAAGACGAGTCTAATATAGTAGAGTCGGGTGGTCCACCCAAATCTATGTTTAATTCTTTTTGCAAGTCTAATGATGTTAAAGCCAATAGTAATGGCTCAGTTGTTGTTCCAATTTCTTCTATCAATAAAATGAATACAGATTCTACTTACTTCTTGGATTACTTAGTAGCTAATAATTCAAAAGATGAACAAGAGTTTCCCAAACAAGTAACTAAAGCACTATTAGAGCATGAACAAAAGACTTCAATCGTGGAAGAAACAGAATTAATTAATCTTGCAAGCGATCAAGAGCCTCGCCAAGTACGCATTGGCTTATCGTTAACTCCCAAAGAGCGAGAAAGCTTTATAAATCTCTTAAAAGAATACATAGACGTTTTTGCTTGGTCCTACAAATATATGTCAGGAATAAGTTGTGAGATAGCACAGCATACAATATCGCTCAATCCTAATTCAAAATCGGTGAAACAGAAACTTCGGAGAATGAAACCTGAGTGGACATTGAAAATCAAAGAAGAGGTGCAGAAACAGCTCGTAGCAGGTTTTATTAGGGTCGCCCAATATCCAGAATGGGTTGCTAACATGGTACCCGTTCCAAAAAAGGATGGCAAAGTAAGGATGTGCGTCGATTTTAGAGATCTAAATAAGGCAAGTCTAAAGGATGACTTTCCCTTGCCACATATAGACGTACTGGTAGACAATACCGCAGGACATGCCCTCTTATCATTCATGGACGGCTATGCAGGGTATAACCAAATACAAATGGCCGAAGAAGATATGGAGAAAACTACCTTCATAACCCAATAGGGAACATATTGCTATACTGTCATGCCTTTCAGGTTGAAAAATACCGGAGCAACATACGAAAGAACTGCAACTTCCTTTCTACATGACATGATGCATAAGGAAGCCGAAGTATATGTAGACGATATGATCATCAAATCCAAAGAGAGAGAAGGGCATATACCCTCTCTAAAGAAATTCTTCGACAGGCTTTGGAACTACAATATAAGATTAAATCCTCAAAAGTGCGCATTTGGAGTAACTTCTGGCAAGCTCTTAGGATTTGTCATAAGCACAAGAGGCATTGAAATTGATCCTACCAAAATTAAAGCTATAAGAAATATGCCCTCTCCCACAAACGTAAAGGAGATAAGAGGATTCTTAGGACGTCTCCAACATATAAGTCGATTCATATCCAAATTGACTATTACATGCAAGCCCAACTTCAAAAAGCTCAAAAAGGACACCAAACCTACCTGGGATGATCAATGCCAGCAGGACTTCGACAAGATTAAGGAGTATTTAGCTAATCCACCCGTATTGGTTCCACCAATTCTGGGAAAACCACTTATGCTATACCTAACAGTCACAGAAACCGCCATGGGTGCTATGTTGGCCCAAAAGGTGGAGAATGATGAAAAGGCAATATACTACCTTAGCAAGAAATTCTTAGAATACGAAACACGCTACTCCACACTAGAGAAGACGTGTCTCACACTGGTCACTGCAACAAAGAAGCTTCGACACTACATGCTACAACACTCTATCCATATAAAGTCAAGGATGAATCCACTAAAGTACTTGTTCGAAAAACCCATTCTTAGTGGAAGAATAGCAAGATGGACTGTCATGCTTTCAGAATTCGATATAACTTTTGAACACCAAAAGGCGATCAAAGGACATGCCATTTTTGAACATCTCGCTGAAAATCCAGTTAATAGCGAAGATGTCATGCATGACTTTTCCGATGAAGGAACAATGAGTGTCGAAGAAACCACCTGGTAGTTATACTTTGTTGGAGCATCAAACCAAAAAGGTTATGGCGTAGGAGTATTATTAGTCAGCCCAGAAGGCGCGCATACTCCCATAGCCGTCAAATTAGACCACGAAGTAACTAACAACGGCGCCGAATAGGAAGCATGCATCATTGGTTTAGAAGCGGGCAATAGAACTACAAATTAAGCACCTAAAGGTATATGGAGACTCAACTCTCATCATAAATTAGGTCTCCAAAAAGTGGAGAGTGAAAAGCGAATCCCTGGCACCTTACCAGGAATATCTTGAAAAGATAGCCAAATATTAGTGCAAGGGCTTTAAGAACACTAGCTGCACAATACATACATGTGCAAGGCAAACTTTATAAAAAGACACCACAAGGGCTAAGTCTTCTATGTCTAAAGGAGCGTGAAGCAAGCAAAGTCATGAGCAACATACATAATGGAGTATGTGGTCCCCACAAGAATGGACTGACCTTGATCAAGAAAATCCTAAAGCAAGGATACTATTGGACTACAATGGAAAAGGACTGTATTGAATACGTGAGAAAGTGCACGCGCTGCCAATTCCACGCCAATTTACAACATAGACCTCCTACTCCTCTACGTACATTCACCTCACCATGGCCATTCTCTTCATGGGGCATTGACATCATTGGGAAAATCTCCCCTATAAGAAAAGGAGGCCATGAATACATACTAGTCACGATAGATTATTTCACCAAATGGGTTGAAGCTCGTTCGTATGCAAGAATAGCATCAAAACACGTGGCAAAGTTCATACATGATAACATCATTACCAGATATGGAGTACCCCACGAAATCATAAGTGATCATGGGTCCCAATTCAGAAAGGATGTTACCGAACTTTTCACTAAGTTTAAAATTCAACATCGACAGTCTTCACGTTATAGGCCACAAACGAATGGAGCCGTAGAGCCCGCAAACAAGAACGTGAAGCAAATGATAGCTAAGATGATGGAAAACTACGAAGATTGGCCCGACAAGCTACAATTCGCCTTATGGGGGTATAGAACTACTATTCGATCCTCAACAGGAGCAACGCCTTATTCTTTAGTATACGGAATGGAGGCGGTACTCCCAGTTGAAGTAGAAATCCCTTCCTTAAGGATAGCTTTGGAAAGTGAATTACCCGAAGTAGATTGGGTCCAAGCCCGGTATGATCAATCGGTCTTGCTAGATGAAAGACGACTAAATGCCCTGCATTACGGTCATGTCTACCAAGCAAGGATGGCAAGACATTTAGATCAACGATTCCAGGCTAGAGGGCTAAAAGAAGGAGACTTAGTCCTAAAAGAGGTAAGACCAATTGTATTCGACCCTCGGGGAAAATTTAAGACTAATTGGGCCGAACCATACATTATCAAGACAATACTATCCAGTGGAGCGGTAAAGTTAATGGATTTAGACGGCAAGGAGTTCACTCAACTCACAAATATGGATCATTGGGCCTAATTGGAGCTACCTGTTTGGCCAAGTGGGTCGGATTCTTCCTCTTTTTAGATTGGGCCTAGGCCTTAACTTTTCCCTTACCCTTAGTTTGGGGCTTGGAAAGTTTAGCGGACCTATCAATGGGAGTTATTCTTATACCGCTTGGCTCATCATATTTGCGGGCTTTGAATAACTCTTTTTCCTGTTCTAGGAGCCTTTGGTTGACTTGGTGGTCACCGCTCCAAATCCACTTCTCATAAAATCTAGATAACCCGTTTGAATGCGGGTATACCGGCTTAGTCCATACTTGGCGACGGTTCCAGTGCCGTTCCCAATTAGATACAAAAGAGGACGTTAAAGGCCTTTGGCAAGGAGGCTCGCAACTTACATTCGGGATCCTTTTCCTTAACTCGGTTGAATGTCGGTGTACAAATATGCTATCCACTCCTCCCGAGAGGATTCGGAGAACTTTCGGTGCCTCGCCGGAAAGTGCTTAGGGAAGACCTGCCTAGTGTCAATGGGAGCCTCAAGCAAGTGGAGCCTCTCTGGAAGCCATATCTACACAAAAACAACAAAAGGAAAATTCAAGTCAATACAAGATGAGAATTTTGCCACATAAAGTTGAATCCACAAAGATTAAGGCTTTATCATAAAAACTTACTTGAAGGAGTAAAGGGCTCCCGGTAAAAGGCTCTTGAGGATTGCTCTTGAGCCTATCTGAGGCAAGGATTGTCTCTCCCACAACCAAATGCATAGGAGAGCTATCCCATTGAATTTGCTCGGTCACCCTAAGAAGCCAAGCTTTCCCCTTATTGATGGTAGACTTCTTTTCGGATGGAATAAGAGCGTCTTCATTACCGCCAACAAACAAATAACGATGGAGGAGGCAAAATGCAAAGCCACGTTTCTTGCACCTCATATCCATCGCATCCCGGGCCCTAGAGGTAAAGAAAGTCACGAACTTGGCAAGATCAACATCCTCACCAAGAAGCACTTGACCCGCTTGACGAGGGGACAACCCGAGGTATCTTTGAAAATCATCCGCAAAAGCGTTCCCCAAGTAAGGAACGTCGCGAGGTCTTTCGGTTGGAAAACCAATGATATCGGAGAAGTCCTCCACCAAAGGGCACATCTCGTGAGCACCAAAATGAAAAACATGAAACTTTGGGTCCCAACACTCAATGGAAGCATGAAGAAAGTCCAACAAAAGTTAAACTTGTTTAAGGTGGAAAAGGCATTAAGATGGAAGGGGGTAAGCTCTAACCTCTCCTCTACAGTCATGGAGGCCAGCCAAGCATCAAAGACATCATCAAAATTCACCATTGTTAAGATTAAGGATTTGCTCTCAAGGAATTTTCTCTCTCTAGGAGCTCGAAGTGAGTAGTAAGAAGAGAAGAAGAGGAAACCCGACTATATAGAGGTCACAGTTGGATTCTCGTCGAAAAGTTAAGGAAACTTAGACAACCAACGAAAAAAGGGCAGGCAGCCTCTCAGCTAGTCCGGACGGCTTAGCCGTTAGGACGAGCGGCTGAGCCGCCCCAGCCAGCAGAATGACCTCTGGGACAAGCGGCCAAACCGCTAGCCCAAGCGGCAACCGCTGGAGCTCTAGCACAGCCGCTAGGAGCTCTAGTGGTCACCTTGTATAGGCGCCTGGGATACAACTTCGCGAGACAACTTCGGTCCACACGACCTCTCCCTTGACTAAGCTCTACTTTCCCAATTCCCACTTGGACAGATTTTGGAAGCCTCCCCTTAGATTTTTCTTACCTTAATTTTGGCTCTTGCCACTTTTCTATTTATTCCCTTTTTATTTTCTTTCCTTCTTTTTGTTTTGATTATCAAGTTCCACTCTTCATTCCTTTTATTTTCTGATTCTTTATCTTCTTTATTAATACTTTCCCCTTTTCAATTATCTTTTCCTATTATCTTTTTATTTACTTTATTTTATTTTTTAAGGGAAAGGGTACCCCAAATGTGCTAAATTCTCGGGAATCCTAAATTCTCGGATGTCGTGTTTTGTGATTTCCCATTCGGAAATTAGATGATTAAATTCACATATGGGCATTTGCGTGATATTTTTGTGCATGAATAAAATGCAATATTTAGAGCAGGTTTAATACAAGCCCGAAAGTTCGAAATGCACTACAATAAATATCACTGGCCATCTTCGCCATTACTTGGACCCGCCTGAGAAGACTCTCCGGGTCCACTCGATGATGGTGCACTTGAAGGACCGAGCTGAGACATCGCCCAAGCTCTAGGGTCAAAAGCAAACAGTGAACCCGTCAAGTAAGAGGGATCCAATGACTGGCGCGGTGGCTCCGGCATGTTCGGATAACCACCAGGCCCGGTACTCTCCTGACTCCAAGAACCCCTTGGAGGGACTGGAGGATACATAGGCATGTGATAGCCCGGATACCCCATAGAGGCAGGCGGTGCATGCCACTGCGGAAGATAAGGCACTTGGGGCGGGTTCCCCGTATCCATTCTAGCTCGAGGCGTCCCTTGACGCACCTCCGCACTCTCTTGCCTAGGAGGAGGACACTGCAGTGTAGACGTGGACTTCGGAGCACGAATAACTGGAGGCCTAGGAGGCATCACCATGGGAACAGGCTGCGAAATAAGCTCAAGGTCAGAAAATTACAAAAAATTCAAATCAAGCACTATTACTTGAACTGAACATACCTCTCGAACGTCGAACCGACGACTCGTGCATACACTCCGAGACGCTAACCTGGAAGTCCAATTCTTAAGGGCATGCATGCCCCTATAGATCTTCCGCTTCTCAGCAGCATCCAACTGTGCACATAAAGAAAAGAGTCAGTATAAATAGAAAGGAAATATTGCAAATTACAATGGATTCTCACTTACCCCCCACAACCAGCTGGTAGAGGCAATCCCTCAACCTCCTCATCAGGGCCACCAAACTCAGAAATTAGTAGAACCTGAGGTGACCCGTCCGCTCCTGTATAACTCACCGACATGGAAGGAGGAGTAGGGCGCGGAGAAGAAGTAGTCGCATGAGACGACGAAGAACTCCCAGCACTCTACAAAGACATAAAAATATTAGACACATTTCTAAATTTCGAAACGAAATTAAGAAACAAAAGTACATTACTTACCAGGTCGGTAGAGAAGTTGGGGCACAACCGAGCCTCAACAAAATCAGTATATGCCACCATGAGATCCACCTCAGGATCAGCTGGAAGCAAATACTCCAGGGCATTCGCCCCAACGGTGGCCATCCTCACCTGCTCCACGGTAAGGTGACGAACATAAAGCATGGAATCCGGAGGGTCCAAAGAAATCCTCGGAGCTGAAAGGTCGGGGAAAGTCTGCCTAATAAGTCTCTCTCCCAAGAACCCCTCAAAACCAAAAGGATCCTCAATGAGGATGCTCTTCTGGTCATACCCCCGAGCACCCAAGAATTGGTCCGAGAGACCCGGGAGGTAATCCGTCCAGGGGAATCAGTCGACCTACAAAAGCAAAGCGTGAGCACACAAAGGGATAAAAGGACGATAAAATCACAAAGGATAATCGCTTACATCCTGGGCAGTCAAGGGATATATCGCCTCCCTAAGGGCGTGCAGCGTAGTAAATGGGCAAGATGCCCGTCCCCTCCAGGTCTGCATCGCTAGCAAGGACAAATCCTCTGCCTCGAGAAGAGGGGCAAGGTCGGAGAAATGCTCGTAAAACCAAATCGAAGACATGGGAAGCACATGGATTAGGCACAAGTTGTGAGCCAAAAACACAAAGTATAAGAAGGGTAAAAGGAAATTACCTCCATAACCTTCCAATAACCAACTAAGGAGACGCGTGACGCGCCCTCCCCTCCATTGAGGCGGCTGGACTGCCTCAAACACCGTAGAAGACAGGAGTTTGCGGGAAGACCCCAATTGTACTCCGCAACTCTGTCCAAATCCTGCAAGCACGGGAAATAGCAAACATGATACCTACTAGCTTTATCCGCAAAGACGGAACAAGCTAGAACATAAGCCAAGAAAAGGCGAGCGTGCTGCTCCGCCGTGACCTTCTTCAGCTTCCTCGGATTGGTCAAGAAATAGACCATGACGTCAGTCCGCCCATACTTCATACCATCCCAATTGGCCCCGAAAAGACCAAACATCTCCACCATGTCATCTCTACTCACCTCTCCATAAGTGAGGGAAACACCGGTGCAAGGAAGCCCGGAAATGAGACCGAACTCGAAAGGGGTGATCATGATCTCACCCATAGGGAAATGAAAAGTACTAGTAGTATCCCAGTACCGCTCCGCAAGACCTCTAACGAGCAATCGGTCGGAATGCTCAGCAGAAGCGATGGACGCTAAAAAGTGACTGAAGCCATAATGCTCCACAATAACGTTAACCGCGGGAGTCACGTACCTACGGGCTTTCTCGATACCAGAAAGGCTACCGTAACCCCGCATGGTAGTGTCTACGTCCTATACAACACAATAATTGCAAAGACAATTAGCTAGATGATCCTAGTAACAACTACCAGTCTCCGGTTTAACCCTATATTTTTACAACTCGTAAAATTTAGCATTCTAGCTAAACCAACATGACAAGAGTGAATTTTAAAGAGAACGAATTTCACACAAGTTTATTCTCCACAAATAGACTCAAAAAACATCTACCCGCACAATAAAGATAAACTTCACTCAAGTTTATTTTCACAAAAAAATAAATAATGATTGCAACGAGAATGAATTTGATACAAATTTATTTTCCACCATTAAAGATGAATTTAACGTAAATTCATTCTTCACATGCAATATATATATATATATATATATATATATATATATATAATACAAGAAACCTACGGGAATTCACAAATTAGCAAGAAAAAAAATTTCACGCTAATTGGTTTTTCCATTAGCTACACTACAATTCTCAGCCTAAAATTCTATGTTTGCCTACACATGATTTTCTGAGTGTAAAAGAGCAAAGAAAAAAAAAACGACATACCCGACATTTGGTACCAACGGTAACCAAATGCTCCATCTTGAAAACAAGATCGTTGGGCTCCCAACAATCAGTAGGATGAGAATCACTACGAGTGAACTCGTCCTGGACTAACCGGTGCTCACCCACCCGGTGATGGAGTATACCGGAAACGAAAACCCGAGTGAAAACATTCGGGGCCTCATGAACAACAATCTCTTGCTCCTTCCTTTTCCTACCTCCTCTAAGTTTAGGAGCCATGGATGAAGAGCAAATGGAGTTTTTGGAAATTTGAGTGAAACCCACAAAACTCACAAATTCACACAATTTTGAGTTTTGACATTCAAAAAACACAAAAACAACTAACAAAATCAAGTTCTACTAAGAATTTGAGCAAGAAAGACTCAAGATTTGGAGCTAGGGGCTTTGATAGAGTTTGAAAGCTTGAAGAAAAATGGAGGAGAGAGAAAGGAGAAGGCTCGAAAAGGGGAAGATGACCCATTTCGGCCTCCCCCCTTTCCTTTTTACGCACATGCTGAAAACCTAGCAGCCGGTCAAAACGCCTAGGTGGACGATCAGACCGCCCAGCTGGCGGCTGAAACGCAAGCCACGCGGCTTGGCCGCTAGTCCAAACGGCTTGACCGTTAGGAGGAGCGGTTCAACCGCTCCACCAAGCAGCGTAGTCGCTCCAGCAAGCGGTTTAGCAGCTTCACCTAGCGGTTCGACCGCTTGACGTGGCTGTTTGACCGCCTGACTCACTCTCTCTCTTATGACATTTTAAGGGCCGTTGGTTCAAAATCAGTGGGCCCCACGTGAGACCCATATCAGTTATTTGCGCGCCAAAGTCCGTTTATGAAAGCAGGACTACTTTAAACCCATAGGTTTGTACATTTATACTCGGCCTAATGGCATGGGCTCGCATCCGACCTAAGGTCTGAGCAACATTTTATTACCCTTTACAATAACATTTACTACCCATCTTATTTCTAATGAAATACTTTTATTGTGTAACCTACAACACAGGGTTCCCCTTCGACTGAAAATCGAAGGACATTTATTGTTTGACCTATAGCACAATGTCACCCTTCGACTAAAAATCGAAGGATTTTTATCATTATTCTTATTTCTAAATACTTTTATTCTGTAACCTACATCACAAGGTTCCCCTTCGACTGAGAATCTACGGACAACTATTGTTTGACCTACAGCACAGGGTCGCCCTTCGACTAACAATCGAAGGATTTTTATCATTTATCTTATGAAATATGTTTATTGTGTGACCTACAACATAGGCTCTCTCCGTTCAATTGATAATCAAAGGATTTTTATTGTGTGACCTACGGCACAGGGTCTCTCCTTTCGACTAATGGTCGAAGGATGTTTAATGTGTGACCTACAGTATAGGGTCAAATTCTCGGTCAAATAAACCGGGAAAATTATTACTTTATTACTAAAATGATTGTTTATCTCCAACTAACTGTCACCTCATTCAGTTTGCCTTTTCTGTTGTAGGTATTGGCAAATGAATACTTTGACCTTCGCTCTATTCGAGCTTGGCCAAAGTAGGGGCTTCTGTAAACACCAAAAATTGTGTCTGTGATAAGTCCGCATAAAAACCCGATGATGAAAGGATTGGATTTTGCTCCAACTTGGGTTGCGAGAATAATTGCTCTGATGATTAGCCCAGTTCATTTGATTTAACCAGTGGAAGCCTTTTGTACAGGTGATCCAAACCAGTTGGACTCAATTCAATTGGAGTCCAAAACTGAGATATAGGCCTCTTTGGACCTAAGGCCCCAAAAGGGAACCCAAACCCATGAGTCAACCCTTGGTCAAACAAGAAAACTCAGTCAATCCCGTGTGGACCCCCTCGGAAAAGCCTCCCTCGCGTGAAAAGCACATCAGGCGCCTATGCAGGCAAGCCGCTCCAGATCCAAGCGGCCATGCTTGAGTTTAAGCGGTGACCGCTAGGACAAGCGGCTATGCCGCTAGGCCAAGCGGCTTGACCGCTGGCCTAGTGGCTAAACCGCTTGCCAAGTGCTTGACCGCTTGTCCTGCCGGCTTAGCCGTTCGGCCTAATTGCATGGTCGCTTGGACCTTTTCTCGTGGACGGAAAATTCGAGGCCCATTCACTTTCCGTGTCAAACCCTGGCAGCTCCCCCTCTTCTATATAAACTAATCTTAGGGTTCAAATGAAGAGGTTGGTCTTTTGGTTGGCAGCTTCTCTCTCAGGTTGGGAAATTTAGAGTTTCGACATTCTCTCTCATATTAAACTAGAAATTCTGATTCTACTCCTTCTTTAGGTTAGCCCTAGCACCACAAAATAAACCTTCATACTTCATCAAAAGCAAGAATTCAAGCATAACAGCCCAATAAGTTCATTGTGAGCATACAGGTAATCCAACATGAGGGTTGTCAATAATTTTATATTGCGTGTTATTACTAGTGAATTTGGTTTATGTGATATGTACATGGATGGCGCGTTTTGAGCAAGAGGGCTTGTATTAAGCCTAATTAATGGATGAATGAATGTATTTTTGCTATTTATTGATTTTTATGATTAAATTATGCTTTGTTTGTGAATTGATGGATGAATTGCTTGTTTGTCTTCTAACTCGCAGGTTTTAGCATATTTATCGTTTTCTAGCAATAAAAGCATGTAACTTGATAAACTGTTAAAAGTTGTCACAATAATAATGTTTATTCAACCCATTAGTTAAAACTAGAAATTTGTACAAATTGAACCTTGTTTGGAACCGTAGCATTGATAATTACATTGAGTAGATTAGTAAAGGCCGTTATTGTCAACGGGCGAGTTGGGTGCCTAACACCTTCCTAACTCGTACTCACGCCCCCGAACTCATTTATGAAGTCAATTTTCCCAATAGCGATTGGGATGCACATGAATTGAGTTGACGTCTTTCTAGACTATTGACTTGATTCCAAAGGTTCCAAATTTCCTTAAATTTGGTGGCGACTTCCCACAATCTTAATCATGTTCTTAGTGTGAAAGGAAAATCCTTCATGTGCATTCACACTCAAAGGTTCACGAAACCCGAATAACCGCGCTCTCCCAGGCTACCTGTCCGGCCGCCCGGAAATCGAGGGGAAAAAAGGGGAGAAAAATCCGGTAGCCTACAATTGGGGTACCAACCGAAAACCCCGTCCTAAAGAAGCTCTCAAGGCTTGACTAGCAAAATCCATGGCCACATTCTGATATGAAGGCCCAGCTAGAGGCACATCCCATCCAGGAGCATTCGCCCAACCTCCGGCCATAGGAGTCACAACGGGCCTACTACTCAAAGAAGGCTGAACGTCCACTGGACAAAATATCTCAGGCACAGGAATGTACGGCCTAGAAGGTCCGGGCACCTCATCAACAGGAGGCCTGGTCGCATCCACGGTAGGAGAACGAGCAACAGACGGTCTGCTCGCCGAAGAGACTCTCGCAGCAGATGAGTGTCGGGGTCCAACAGAAGACGAAGACTGCGACATCTGCAAGCAATCAAGACCAAAATGTTAGACTAAGCACTTCACTTAGCTGAACAACAAGACAAAAGTGCACTTACATTAGCGGTCCCAGATCGGGAGCTCTTCCCTCTACCCGTCATCCGGTTATATCCTTTCTTCAGTAAATGGATGAGCTTGAAGACCTGAGAAGTCTGCTCCCGGTCAGCTACAAGAGGAAGACAAAAGATAGAGTCAGCATTCCCAAGCAACACAAAAAAAAAAAAAAAGAAGCAAGAAGGGGTAAAAACTTACCCCCACACAATCATCGGGCAAGGATAAGCCCTCCACGGCCTCTCCATCAGCAATGTGTAAGGGAAGCTCCTCCACCACACGACCCCCACTCTCACAAATGTACCTCACCACATTGCTCGGTACGGTCACACTTGGGGGCTGGCCACGAGGAACTCTAGAGTGGGACCTCCTCGGTACCCGAGGAGCCAAACGATCCGCCTACAAGACACAAAAGTCATTATATTGCATATATTGGTGGAAAGCACAAATAAAGATCTTACCTCATAAGTGAGGTCCGGCATCAGACGACCCAAGCAATAGGCCAGATATACAGTCGTACGGGTCCAAACCAGCAACCTCCGGCTTAACGAACTGCATGGCCGCAGCTCCCAGGGTCACGATCCCCAAATCATCTAAGCTCACACTGCGTAGGTGGAACATGGTCATAGGGGGGTCCTCCGGAACCAAATGCCCCCCAAGGTAGGATGGACCAACCGAGTTAAGAGGTCTCTCCCAGATACCACTCACTGTATGGCCCCTCAAAAACCACCCGCAAGGTGGATACTTTGAAAGACTCGGTGGTAATGTGGGCCGGAACCCCAGGAATACCGTCAAAAGTAGTCCATGACACCTGCAGATTACAGGAGCAAAGTTCATTCACATCAAATGAACCAAAAAATTATATATACGCAAGTAAGTCGAAGGCAATGTACCTCGGACGCAGCATGACTCCCGAAGATAGCCCGGAAATCCTCCAAAGAGGCAAACAGATAGCTATCCCTACAAACCCACCGTGAACCCAGTGGGAACATCCTCAAACTAGGGCGGTGAGGACCGAAAGCTGAAAAATACTCAAAGAACCACATCTTCCATACAAGCAAGGACGATCAAATACCGCTCTACCACAAAAGGACGCATATAAAAAAAAATGAAACATACCTCCAGTATCCTCCATGGGCCAGTGATAGACGCTCTCCGACTCGTCAGCTTGGGCCTACAAGCCTGACGACACCATCTCACCAAGGATGTGTATGCAGGAGCACCAAAGTTGTACTCATGTACTCGAGACAGGTCATCCAAACATGTTAGAAATTCGACTTGACACACACTCTTCTTCTGGGCAAAGATGGTCGCCCCCAACAGGTAAGCCAAGAAAATACGAGCCCGCTGCCCCTCAGTGAGCTCGCTACTCCTCAGTGAACCCCTGCTCCGCTAAAGCTCCCCATAGCCTCGGCAAGGAAACTCGGTCCTCCCTAAAGTAGACAGATACAGGCCCATACAGCTCAAGCAACCTATCAACCTGCCGGTGATATCTCGCGACATACCGTATAGGACGCCCTCTAAAGGACAAGCCCGTCAGTACAGCGAACTGATAGGGGGTAGGAAACATCTCTCCCACAGGCGTATGGAAAGTGTTCGCGGTGTTCCAAAACCTCTCCAACAACCCATGGGAAACTATCTTAGTATCCCAAGAATGACAAGCTGGGATGACCAACAGAAAGTACTCAAAACCAGAAGCCTAAACTATTTCCCTAGCCCCCTCAGTAAATGTGTTCAACATCATGGACCAGTGCGAAGTGGACCCATGAGCCTGTAAACAAGTACCAACACTGATAAGTCCTTTGATATACATATTTTGTCCCTCATTATCGTTATGTTTTGATTAGTTTTAGATCATTATTATTTGGGTTTATGATAATATTTAGTATTTTACCTTTTAATTTATATTTTCATATTTTGTTGTGTTTTAGGCCTATTTTCTATTTTTTTATTGTGTAGGTAATATGGCGGAATAAAGGAGAGCAAATTCGGCCCAATTAGAAATTCGGAGCAATTTTGATAGCAGTTCGTATTTTGGCCATAACTCCTTCGTTCGGGATCAGATTCGGATGATTCAAAATTCTACGGAAAGCCCAAAAGAAGATATAAAACTTTTATGTTTTAGACTTTCAAAAAATCCGACCTTAACATGGCCGAAATTATGCTACAAGTTGCTACAACCCTAACTTTCCTAATTTTTGCACAACATAATGCCCAAGCAAAGAAAGATCTCTACACCCCTAATACTAGAAGATATTGCACGAATAATAGGAAGATTATCTTCTGGTTTAATCCCAAAAAGATTACGGAAATCAAGCATAAAATGGGGGAGACGTTCAGCAGAACCGATAGGCAAGCAGAACATTAGACACACAAACTTGAGAAGAAATAAACAAAGATTCTAGTCCAAAGAGTGTCAGAGTCAAGAGGATTACAAGCCATTGGAATCGAGCTGGTTCGTGAGCATCGGAGGTGGATTTTGGAACTTGAATTATCGGGTCGAAGCGGTACTCAAGTTTACAAGTCCGGGCTAAGAAATTGAATGAGTCTCTCTTACTCTAATACCTGTTTGTATCTAGTGTCCTAAGTTTGATTTGTTTTCAAGTGTTCAACTTTAGTTTAGAAATTTATGTTTGGATGTTTGAGACAATTTATTAGTTCAATTTATAATTAACATATTCAAGTTAATTTTGGTATTCATGCGTTGCTTGAGTTAATTAATTTATGATTCATGTTTTTATATGGTCTGGAGACGTCCTTCTATGTTTGAATGTGAATCTATTGCTATCGTTTAATCGTTAGTTCGTATACTATTGAATGAACAAATTAGTAGCAACTAATTAAGAGGTTAATTGGTCGAACGATTGGGTCTTAATTAGGGCTTTGCATGATCTAGACAAAATTACATTATTGATATCTTGGATTAATTATTCTAGGGTTAATGATGTCTTCCTAGTATTTATTTATTTTTGAGTCTTAGGATCGAGCTGGTTCGGTTCAAGCTAGTAAAGGGAGATAGGGAGAAGCTATTTGGTAGATTCTCTACAGTTAACCTATTAATTGACTTGGTTGTCATTGACAAAATCCGATTTAGGTAACTAAATTGATTTGAACTTATGTGCGTAATTTGTATGCTTGTTTCACTTGTAAATATTAGGTTAGTTAGTTTATTTTCTGTTTTTGTTAGTTTTAGTATTCTTCAATCAAACTCCCTCGTTATGTCTTGTTATGTAATTTGTGAACTAGGATTAGAGTTGAAATTAACAAGTATTAATTTCTGTCCTCGTGGGATCAACCCTTATTTACCCTATGCTATGTTATCTATATGTTCGTGGTAGAAATAAGGTTTTTGAATTTGTATACGCAAATGACACGTATCAAATTTTGGCGCCGTTGCCGGGGATGGAGAATTAATTTTGTTGATTTAGATTTAGTCTCATGTTGACATGTATATATTGTTGGATTTATATATATTTCAATGTTATTTTATTTTTATTTTTTCGTATTCTTTCTTTTCTGTTGTATTTTCAGCTTCTTTAAGTTTACTTTTTATTTGTAAATGTTAGTATTTAGACCGTAGGAAGCTTACCCAATGTGCTAGAAATTATTTTGCATTAAAGGACTTGATTTGGGGTAGACAGCAGCATCTTACAAGTCATGTATATGTTCTTGTAATTCCTTAATTGAGTATGTGCTTGTAAGTTCAATTGAGCTACTGTAAACTTGTGGTGTTTCTTAGGCCTCTCATGAATTGTTTTCATGCATAGGTTATTTTGGCAAAATATCATGCATGTTACCTTCTTTGTTTTTGCATATAATGGTCTTTTGTATGTCCTTTATTTGCTAAGCATGACTAGAAAAAAAAGATGCATCATGATTATATATGTGCCTTTGAATTTTTATCAATTCTTGATGTCCAATTTAATAAGTCTTGTTTGTTTCCCATATGAGCATTTGCATGTTAACCCCACTTGTGTTTTTGGTTTTTTTTTTTTTTTTTACATGCTAAGTTCATGTTTCACAATGAGTTAGTCAGAACATGAAGTTAATTAAGTAACAATTTTTTTTTTAAGTGAATAAGTGGTATGGCTAGCTACTTGTCTTTTATTTAAACAATTCTTAACTTTGTTTTAATTTGGAACCTTTACAGTTTAAATCATGTCTGAGTAATACTAGCTCATAGAAGCCTAAGAATTAAACTCTTATGTATATTTGTTCTCTAGCTCTTATTTCGTTTTGTATCTACTCATGTACTGTAGTTTTATTGTTAAGCCCCAAAATTGTCCATAATATGTTTGTATTCCGTGAATCAATGTTTTGTGCTTATTTGTTCATTGTATGGGCTAATGTGGAAGGATAGCAGGTTGAGATTAAAAAGACGTAAGGGTACTGTTGATCCAAATACTTTGAGACAATGTATAACAGTAAAAGATGAAAAAAAAAAGTAGAAGAAGCAACTCTAGTAACAATAACTACTGGGTTTGAGTTATAAGTGGTTGTTTTTGTCTAAGAACTTCGGTAATATTTGAGTGGATGTTACTAATTTTTCTTCATTGAAAATGCAGGATTATGTTTTGAGCTAGACGAAAGGGTACTTCCACAAGAATGAAAAAAAAAAAAACAAAGAAGTCGTGAACTTGTGATGTATCAAGAACAGGTTGAAGTAATGATACTGAGGCAACATAAGATGAAAAAGAAAAAAAAATTACGGAACCAGCTAAGTGCCAGGCATTCTCTTCTTTATTTTGACCTGTTAACTGTTTTTCATGTTTTCTTTTTCTTTTTGGTTTTATATTTTTTTCTCTATTTTAGATTAAATTGTTTTATTTATTAAGATAGAATTATGTGCAAACCCTCACGAGACCATACTCGTCCACTAGGGGGAACTTAGGAGTTTAAAGGGCTTGTTGCATATGCTAAATGCAATCATGATTCCTACGAAAGTGAGTTAGGATTATATATATATATATATATATATATATATATATATATATATATATATATATATATATATATATATATATATATATATATATATATATATATATATATATATTTGATAATAATAATAATAGTGTAGATCTGCTTGGTTCCTTGCACTGAAATTTTACATAGAGGTGGTGAAATTCACATTGAGGACAATGTGAAGTCTAAGTGTGGAGGAGTGAGAATATGATATGCTTGTTTGTCATGGTTAAATGCTTGTGTCTTACTGCTTATATATGTTTGAAATGTAATGCATGAGAATAGGCTAAATTGTTTTTTGATTTTTTTTAGTCTTTTATTTGATTAGGTGTCTTTTCTCCATGTATTATCCATGTTAGACCGAAGATAGCAAATTAGACTCGAGTAAATACTAGTTTGTCTTAGTAAACGTCAATCATCCATAAAATATTTTCTATTTATAAATGATTATGGTAGGTGCTAACTTAATTAATTGTTTTCGGAAAACGCTAACCTAGTTTCTCTTTGATGACTATGTGTGTCTAGAGATGACATGTTGAACTCTTTTTCCTGTGTGCATAAACTAATTTTATGTTCAAAAATAAGTAGCCTCGAATTAGTAGAGCTAATATTATAAAAAAAGTGAAAATGAAGGATAAAAAGAAAAAAAAAAGTGATTTAAAAAAAAAGAGAAAGAAAGCCTTGAGGTACCAATGTGGGAAGCAAGGTAGGTAGAGAGATAAGTCCGCCGAAACTTTGTACCAAGATACGTATGGAGCATAAAATGCAACCTTCTTGGTCGAAACATGGCTCAAGTGTTAAAAAAAAAAAGAAAAAAAAATTGATTGAGAAAAAGCTCTACTAATTCAAGGTTTGTTTCAAAAAAACAAAGACTCGAGTGGAAATCTGAGGGGTGCCTTATCACCTAATGCCTTGGACCAACTGGGACGAAAGTCATTGATGAAAGCTCGCTACATGGGTCTAACTAAGTGTATGCACACATAAGAGGGATGCAAATAGGAGGGATCAAGTTGTTCTTTGAATGTATATGTCTTAAAGGGAAACTCTAATCTAACTTGTTTTTGTTAAAATCTCACCAACTAATTAGACCTACCCTAATTGCTTATAAGTTTTTAATCTTTTTGAATGATGATTTTTACTATGACAATATTAGTTTTGAACGAATTTAATTTGTTACTCTTATGTTTGGCATGAATGACATGTGAAGGAAAGGTAGATGTTTGTGTCCAATGTCTAGTATGGTCGAGGGCGACCAAAGTCTAAGTGTGGGGGAATTTGATAAGTCCTTTGATATACATATTTTGTCCCTCATTATTGTTATGTTTTGATTAGTTTTAGATCATTATTAATTGGGTTTATGATAATATTTAGTATTTTACCTTTTAATTTATATTTTCATAGTTTGTTGTGTTTTAGGCCTATTTTCTATATTTATATTGTGTAGGTAATATTGGCGGAATAAAGGAGAGCAAATTCGGCCCAATTCGCAATTCGGAGCAGTTTTGACAGCAGTTCGTATTTTGGCCATAACTCCTTCGTTCGGGATAGGATTCGGATGATTCAAAATTCCACGGAAATCCCAAAAGAAGATCTAAAACTTTTATGTTTTAGAATTTTCCAAAATCAGACCTTAACATGGCCGAAATTATGCTACAAGTTGCTGCAGCCTAACTTTCCTAATTTTTGCACAACTTAATGCCCAAGCAAAGAATGATCTCTACACCCCTAATACTAGAAGATATTGCACGACTAATAGGAAGATTATCTTCTGGTTTAATCCCAAAAAGATCACGGAAATCAAGCATAAAATGGGGGAGACGTTCAGCAGAACCGATAGGCAAGCAGAACATTAGACACACAAACTTGAGAGCAAATAAACAAAGATTCTAGTCCAAGGAGAGTGTAAGAGTCAAGAGGATTACAAGCCATTGAAATCGAGGTGGTTCGTGACCTTTGGAGGTGGATTTTGGAACTTGAATTATCGGGTCGAAGCGGTGCTCAAGTTTACAAGTCCGGGCTAAGAAATTGAATGAGTCTCTCTTACTCTAATACCTCTTTGTATCTAGTGTCCTAACTTTGATTTGTCTTCAAGTGTTCAACTTTAGTTTAGAACTTTATGTTTGGATGTTTGAGACAATTTGTTAGTTCAATTTGGAATTAATATATTCAAGTTAATTTTGGTATTCATGCGTTGCTTGAGTTAATTAATTTATGATTCATGTTTTTATATGGTCTGGAGACGTCCTTCTATGTTTGAATGTGAATCTATTGCTATCGTTTAATCGTTAGTTCGTATACTATTGAATGAACAAATTAGTAGCAACTAACTAAGAGGTTAATTGGTCGAACAATTGGGTCATAATTAGGGCGTTGCTTGATCTAGACAAAATTACATTCTTGCTATCTTGGATTAATTATTCTAGGGTTAATGATGTCTTCCTAGTATTTATTTATTTTTGAGTCTTAGGATCGAGCTGGTTCGGTTCAAGCTAGTGAAGGGAGATAGGGAGAAGCTAGCTGGTAGATTCTCTACAGTTAACCTACTAATTAACTTGGTTGTCATTGACGAAATCCGATTTAGGTAACTAAATTGATTTGAACTTATGTGCGTAATTTGTATGCTTGTTTCACTTGTAAATATTAGGTTAGTTAGTTTATTTTCTATTTTTGTTAGTTTTAGTAATTCTTCAATCAAATCCTCCCGTTATGTCTTGTTATGTAATTTGTGAACTAGGATTAGAGTTGAAGTTAACAAGTATTAATTTCTGTCCTCGTGGGATCGACCCTTATTTACCCTATGCTATGTTATCTATATGTTCGTGCTAGAAATAAGGTTTTTTAATTTGTATGCGCAAACGACACGTATCAAACACCCTAGCCAACAAAAAAAAATAAATTTTCAACACCCCATATACTACAAACACAGCCCAAATAATTCCACATAAGTATTATATACAAGTGACCACCAATCCAGTATAATCCCAATTTGTTCGTGTGCCGAAGCACTAACAGTTCAAAATTTCAGTACAAAATAAATAAACTGAAAAGAACAAAAAAAAATTCAGGAACGTACCAACTGAGGGTTAGACAGATGGCTCTGTATATCCAGCAGCAGAACGCTCTAATCCCAAACCTCATCCGGGCGCCAATCCATACGCATAAACGAGTCATGATACAAAGTGGCCCCATCTGCATGTCGAGGGAGGGGTGTCCTAGAAGATGAGAGCCTAGTGTGAAAGAGGTCACAGTTTTCCTCCTTGTCGCCCATAGGACGCTTCCCTTTATCTATAGGAGAAGAGTTGAAGTTTTCTCTCTCTACAAGTGGAAATTTCAAGTTTCAGACTCGCAAGATACAAGTACCCATTCAACAATGCAACCCAAAATTCAGCAAATAGGCGAAAAATTAAACAAGTTCAAGACAAAAAGCAAGGAATTTGGTCAAAAATCGACTTACCTTAAAGAAGTTGAAGCTGTGAACAATGGCGAAGTGGCTCTCGACAATGCTCGACCAAGAAGACGAAGTTGAAGAAAAATGGAGCAAAACACGAGAAAACTCACGAAAAACTACTTTGATCCGCTCAAAGTGAGAGCCGCTAGTGGCTCTCGCTAAGAGGCCCAGCGTCGCTAGCGGCGCTGGCCTGGGCCGCTAGCGGCCCTGAGTGGCCTGCATGTGCGGGCCCCCTGCTGTCCCACGACTTCGTTTCCAGCCGAAAAATCATTATTTCGCACAGTTCGTTCACGGCGAAGACTAGTACCGAGCGCGCGGGAGCAAGTCCCTTGGCCCACCAATTCAAAATTCAACAATTGGCCTACCGTACGATACCCAGTAATATAAGGTAAAACTAACCCATTTATTTTGCAGGTCCCAAATACACAGGCCCAGGTATTCCCCAATAATATTGATCACCCGGAGTGGTCAAATTATTTTTAAGAAAAGCCCAATGGGTCTCTGGCACTATCTCATTATTAGGACAGCCGGTTTCCTAAATTAATTTTTTTGGGACAACTAGTGTCAATTATTGGGACAGCCAATGTCCATTATTTTTGTAGGACAGCCGGTTTCCTAAATTTTTTTTGGGACAGTCAGTGTCCATTATTTTTTTAGGAAGGCCGGTTTCCAAAATTATTATTGGGACAACCAGTGTCCATTATTTTTTTAGGACAACCGGTTTCCTAAATTGTGTTTGGACAGCCAGTGTCAATTATTGGGACAGCCAGTATCCATTATTTTTTTAGGACAACCGGTTTCCTAAACTATTGTTGGGACAGCCAGTGTCCATTATTTTTTAGGACAACCGATTTCCTAAATTGTGCTGGAACAGCCAGTGTTCATTATTTTTGGACAACCATTGTCAGTTATTTGGGACAGCTAGTGTCCATTAGTTTGGGAACAACTAGTGTTCATTTTAAAGGATAGCCGGTGTCCACCAATTGTGTCAGTCAATGATCACTTGTGCTATTATACTGTCCTTTTTTTTTTTTTTTTTATATGTTTCAGTCAATAATAGCTTAAATTGTTGCATTTAAATTGTTCATATATTTAAACCATTTTGCAGTCGTCATATTGATCACACTGTCTCATCGACCTTTTCGTTTCTCTTGCAGGGACGGAATCTTGGCATCCGCCGAGTGGTGCTTAGTCACTATTTGATTGGAATAAAGCATTTCTACTGTTCACTCTCACCAGTGTTTTTAACCATTTATAGCCGTCATTTTGATCGCGCTGTCTCGTCGACTTTTTTCATTTCTCGTGTAGGGATGGAATCTTGGCACCCGCCGAGTGGTGTTTAGTAATTGTTTACTGAAGCACTCTACGTTGATCATTCTCAAAGTGTTACTAACATTTTCATTTACTCTGAATACAGGTTCCCTGCAGGCATTGAGACCATCCGGAGCGATGTTTGCCTTGCTAACCATAACCTTTATTTTTCTTGTGTTAACATAGATGAAATCTCAGCGCACTACGAGCATGTCCCAATTCAGGTTTGCCTTCATATGCATGCATTGTACACCCTCACACACCATGTGCACATCAGCATCCTGCATGTCGCCTTCGAAATACTTTGATCGTCGCTTTTACTCAAGCTCGATCAAAGTGGGGGCTTCTGTAAACGCCAAAAAAGCGCCTTCAGATTTCTCCCCAAAATCCCGATGATGAAAGAAGTAATTTATAAACTTGAATGTTATTTTTGCTTTAGGTAAAATAAGGTCTCAGGTTTTTCCTCGATCACTCATTCATTCTGATCACATTCAAAAGCGTTCAAGAGCTTTCCAATGATACCTCTAGTGTCGTTTTCCGACTCCCGGTTGCCAAGTTGCTAACCGGGGGTAAAACTGTCTTTTACCGCAGAAGGGTAAAACAGTCTTTTTCTATTTTCGGAATACTAAAATTTCCTAAAAATGGACTGACGACATCCAGCTAGCAAGCTGACAGCCGCCAGCAGCGCTAGGTAAAATCCCAGGGCCGCTAGTGGCGCTCTCGCTGGGTCTCCAGGCCCGTCTTTTTTTAAGCCCAAATTCCGAATTTCGCCCATCCCTTCACCCGTCCAACCCTATTTCCTTCCTTATAAATATGACCTTCAACCCTCAGTTCAAAACACACAGTCTACATTTGACAACCTCCATTCTCGGTTGAGTACTCCCGAGCTTCCCCCTTCTTCTTCCAAATTCTTTACTTGAGATCTTGTATTTACTATTTTTTCTAAATAGCCTGCAGTTCAGGTACTAACTCCTGAGGGCTCAAATTAAATTAATTGCTTCATTGTTTATTTTCTAGTAGTCAGAATGTAGATATCATGCCAATAACGTATTTTATTACTCACTAAATATTGTCTTTCAAAACATGTCTAGTCGTTGAAATGCTCAACTTGTCAATCGAATTGCATGTCTAAACAAGGGTCAATAATAAATCTTGTGATGCTTGTGATAAACCAATTAATAGTCTAAGTCTAGGTTGTTAATCCGGTTTGTGGGGGAATCATGTCTTTAAAATTATTAAGCAAACTTGAGTTAGTAGAGGCCGTCATAAAGTGGGCGAATTGGGTGCCTAACACCTTCCCACCTCGTACCATCGCCCCCGAACCCTTTAATCTTGGGTACTCATATGTTCTTTATGGGCGGGAGTCTTTCTAAAAACATGATTAGTTCACTTATTGCGCTATTGGGTTGTCCCTTCGATAAAACGCCGATAGATGATTTGTGACCTCTTCTATGGTTTTTATTCAATTCAAGTCTTTACAAAAGTTTTTCTAACTCAATGGTCCCTTAAACTTATCTAAACCCCCAACTTACAAACTTTCTATAAGGACGCACTCCGTGGATGTAGACGCCAAAAAAGCGCCATCAGATTTCTCCGCAAAAGCCCGATGATGAAAGGAGTAATTTATAAACTTGAACGCTATTTTTGCTTTAATAGGTAAGATAAGGTCTCAGATTTTTCCTCGATCACTCCTTTATTCCAGTCCCATTCAAAAGTCCTGTTCAAGAGCTTTCCAAGGACACCTCTCATGACTTTTTCCGACTCCCGGTCGCCAAGTTGTGAATCAGGGGTAGAACCGTCTTTTACCGCCCAAGGGTAAAACGGTCTTTTCATATTTTTCGGAACACTAAGTTCCTCCGGAAAATTAAAATACACTGGATTTCGTCATTATGACGACATCCAACTGGCATATGATAGTCGACAGTGACTGTGGAATAAAATCCTGAGCCGCTAGCGACACTCACCAGAGCCGCTAGCGGCTGTGGATGAAAGTCCACAGCCGTTAGCGGCGTTGACCTGAGCCACTAGCGGCGCTGACCTGTGCCGCTAGTGGCGCTGGATAAGCTTCCAGGCTCAGCTATTTTTTCAGCCCAAATCCGATTTTCGGCTCCTCTTCAGCCGTCCAGCCCTACTTCCTGCGCCTATAAATACAACCCTCCTCCCTCAGTTCAAATCACACACAGTCTACAGTTGACAACCTCTATTCTCGGGAGTATTTATACCAAGCTTCTCCCACTTTCTTCCAAACTTGAGAACTTGTCTTTACTATTTTTGTCAAATATAGCCTACAGTTCAGGTACTAACTCTTGAGGGCTCAAATTAAATTACTTGCCTAATTAATTTTTTTCTAGTAGTCATAGTGTAGATATCATGCTAGTAAACGTCTTTTATTGCTTACTAAATATTGTCCTTCCAAGCATGTCTAGTCGTTGTAATGCTCAACTTGCCAATCGAATGCATGTCTAAACAAGGGTTAAAAATAAATGTTGTGATGCTTTTGATGAACCAATTAATAGTCTAAGTCTAGGTTGTTAATCCGGTTTGTGTGGGAATCATGTTTTTAAATTATTAAGCAAACTTGAGTTAGTAGAGGCCGTCATAATACGGGCGAGTTGGGTGCCTAACACCTTCCGACCTCGTACATTCTCCCCCGAACCCTTTATTCTTGGGTACTTATATGCTCTATATGAGCGGGTCTTTCTAAAAACATGATTAGTTCACTTATTGCACTATTGGGTTGTCCCTTCGGATTGTTCCTTCGTTTTGTCCCTTCGATAAAACGCCGATAGCAGATTTGTGACCTCTTTCATGGTTTTTATTCAATTCAAGTCTTTACAAAAGCTTTTCTAACTCCGAGGTCCCTTGAACTTATCTAAACCCCTAGCTTACAAATTGTCTATAAGGACGCAATCCGTGGAGCGATGGAAAATCCCGGGTCCTTACAGTGGCGACTTTACTGGGGATTTATTTAAGAGGGTGAGACTCGAAAGTCAAGTTTGCTTAATTGTTTAATAATATGTTCCATATTGCATCATTTTCATGTGCTTTGACAAAATCTTTTGACCCTTATCGACCCTCGAGGAAGTTTGTGTCGCAACTCGTTGACAACCCGTATATCTAAAGAAATATACGGTTGTCCTATCGTGCAAATCGACGCTTCCTCACCCATGACTCATCGACTCTTGTTGGTGAAAAAGAATTACAATTGATGTGTCGACCATCCGCCGAACGGAAATTGTAATTTGACGTGGTGACCTCACAGGAGCCAAAAGCCTCTAGCCCACATTCGTGCATTCGCTTACTTGTTGTGCATGTGTCGTTGTAATGCCCGTATGATCAACATGTTTGCCTGTAACTATCTCGTTGTAATGTTTGCCTGAATGCATGAGTATCGTGATTATGTGCCAATATGTACTTACGTGCTAGAAGTCTTTTCTTTTATTTTTAACTAGTTCCTAATGCCCAAAAATGGTGATTCAATTCGATGAACACTCGTCATTTTCCAAATGATATATTTTATAAGTCATGAGAAATTTCTTAGGATATTTTTAGCAAAAAAAAAGGTCAGTCGTTCCAATTGTCCCTCTCCCTTTTCTATTTCTTTATTTCTTTTTTTTTTTTTGATGTAATTACAGATTCGGTCAAAAAAACAATAAACAAAAGCAAAAAAAACGAAAATGGCGAAAAAAAAACCGCCGAAAAAAAAAATTGGGAAAAAAAAATTAAAAAAAAAACGAGGACCGAAATTCTTTTTTTTTTTTTTTTTTATTTTCATCCCATTTTCCATTCTCTTTGAGTCTAGAAAAAATTTTTTAAAAAAAATAGGGTAGTCCGTCTATTTCTATTTTCGTTCATTGACTTTATTTTCCTTTGATATTAGGGAAATATTTGGGCATTTAGGCTTAAGGATCTTTTTTAGGACAATATGCTTTCTATGTGTGGGTCAACATTTTTCCTAGGTGAGAGTCTCATGATTTTTCTGATTCTAAACAGTCATCTACACGATCAGATCATGCCAGGGTCCAACAAGCATTCCACAGCTGAAGATACACAGGAAGAACCTCTCCTCAGGCCAAGATTGGAAATCAGCCAGAATGCTAAGAAGATCAAGACTCATTTTGTAACGACTGCATATCCGACCCACGAAGCTCCAAAAGAATCGGTACTTGATACTCAAGATGAATCCCTCAACTTAGGGGAACAATTGGATCAATCACATCGAGAGGCCAAAATCCAAATGGGCCTTGATCCTGATGAGACCCCTAGTCTTGTTGACTACAAAAGCACAGACAAGCCAATCCAGGCCCTTATTGAAGCACAAGACGATATCGAGCACCTATCCCAATATATAGTTATCTATCACTCAGAGATCAAAAGGCTACAGAAAAAGGTTGCTGGGTTAGAGCAAAGAATTAAGGCTCTAGAAGGTGACAACTTCGTTCTTAATCAAGGGCAACCCCATTGGCCCCCAAGAACGCATTTTTCAACAAATGAGGGAATATGGATACATGCATTCGGTGGAACCTACCTATGAACTCATCCCAGAAAACAGAAACCCAACTGTTTATTGCGAATATTGCCGAGACTGCGGACTGGCCCAAATGGACGTAAGGTCACGATAACCACTGGAGAAGGACTAATGATGAAAGAGTGTGATTCCGAGTCTCAGTCAGAGTCAGTGTCTATCTTAGGTCCCAAGGATGAGTCAGGAACGGGGAGTGTGCCCTTTTCTTTTTCTACGTCTAGTGTCAATATGAAGGGAAATTCAGATCCCTTTCTTGCTGTTTTAAATTCTAATATCAATAAAATGAAAAATCATTCTGCTTATTTTTCGCCTTGTTTAGCTATTGATAAACCCAATGATGAAAATGAGTTGCCTTAAGATTTGCTAAAGGCAGTAATCAGTCATGAACTAAAGACCTCTATTGTGGAGGAAACAGAGTTAATTTAAGCAATGAAAGCGAACCTCACGAAGTAAGAATTGGATTGTCCCTAACTGAACAGGAACGTGAACAATTTGTTGAAATTTTGAAACTGTACACAAATGTTTTTACTTGGTCCTATAAGGACATGCCAGGAATTGAAAGGAGCATAGCCGAACATAAAATTCCTTTATACCCTGACGCTAAACCAGTTAAGCAGAAGTTATGGCGCCTCAGACCAGAATGGGCACTGAAAATAAAGGAAGAGGTACAAAAGCAACTTGTCGCTGAGTTTATCAGGGTATCATATTATCCTGAATGGATTGCCAATGTGGTTCCAGTGCTGAAGAAGGATGGTCGAGTCAGAATGTGCGTCGATTTCAAGGACCTCAACAAAGCTAGCCCAAAGGATGATTTTCCTTTACCCCACATTGACCTTCTGGTAGATAACACAGCTGAATACGCTCTGTTGTCATTTATGGATGGTTACGCAGGATATAATCAGGTTCAGATGGCTGAAGAAGATATGAGCAAAACAACGTTCATAACTCCTTGGGGAACCTATTGCTACAGGGTCATGCCCTTTGGATTAAAAAACGCAGGTGCAACTTACCAAAGGATCGGCACAACTTTGCTACATGATATGATGCATAAAGAAGACGAAGTCTATGTGGATGATATGATTGTGAAATCAAGGTATCGAGACGGGCATATTCAGGCACTACACAAGTTCTTTGAGAGATTACGCAAGTATAACTTCCGATTGAATCCCCAAAAATGTGCATTCGGGGTCACAACAGGCAAGCTATTGGGTTATGTAGTCAGTCAAAGGGGAATTGAAATTGATCCATCCAAGATCAAAGCAATAGTTGAAATGCCGCCACCCAAGGATGAAACGGAAATTAGGGGGTTCCTCGGTCGACTTCAATACATTAGTCGATTCATATCAAAGTTCACCATAACATGCGAACCCATATTCAAGAAGTTGAAAAGTCAAAATTGAATGGGATGACCAATGTCAGGAAGCGTTCGACAAGATTAAAGATTATCTAGCCAACCCACCTATTCTTGCTCCTCCCAAGCAAGGTCTACCATTGATCCTCTATTTGACAGTAACCGACACAGCCATGGGGGCTATGCTAGCCCAAGCCATAGAGGACCAAGAACGAGCTATATATTACTTGAGCAAGAAATTCATCGATTATGAAATAAGATATTCAAGCCTTGAAAAGACCTGCTTAGCTCTAGTCTGGGCCACCAAGAAACTCAGGCATTACATGCTCAATCACCCCGTACTGGTAAGGTTAAGGATGAACCCCCTCAAATATATCTTCGAGAAGCCAGCCTTAAGTGGAAGAATTGCAAGGTGGACAGTTCTGCTGTCTGAATTTGATCTCAAGTTTGATCCCACAAAAACCATCAAGGGACACGCAGTTTTAGAATACTTGGCCGAGCACCCCACTCACACAGCCAATCAAGGATCACGAGTAATATGACTTCCCTAATGAAGATGTGGCCCTAATTGAAGAAAATTGCTGGAAAATGTACTTTGACGAGGCATCCAACCAAAAAGGTTATGGCGCGGGAGTACTCCAGGTATCTCCGGATGAAGCCCATACTCCCATCTCAGTAAAACTGGACTTCCCTGTCACTAATAATGCAGCCGAATATGAAGCTTGTATTATCGGTCTACAAGCAGTCGTAGGCCTGGGCATCCGGATACTCAAAGTCTATGGGGATTCTCTACAAATCATCAATCAAGTCTCCAGGAAGTGGAAAGTTCACAGCGAAAGTCTGGCACTCTACCAGGAATTTTTAGATAAAGTACTTGACAACTTTAAAGAGGTAGCCTTCACATACCTTCCACGAGAGGACAACCAATTTGCAGACACTCTATCCAAGCTAGCATCCTTGATTATCATACCCGACCCAGTCAGCATGATGCTTTTTTGTATACAAAGAAGAAGCGAGCCCGCTTTCTGCAACAACCTCGACACGGATCTGGCCCTGGCTCCGATCGAAGAAGATCCTTAGTACCAAGATGTATTCAACTACATCACCAAAGGAATATACCCTCAAAACGTGCCAATAAGAGCTCAACGGGCCATCCGTCTCTTAGTGGCACAATACATAGAATACAAGGGGGTTCTATTCAAGAAATCCCACAACGGAGTCAACCTCAGATGCGTGAACTCCGAAGAAGCAGCAGAGATCATGGATGAGGTACACAATGGTGTGTGCGGACCACACATGAATGGTCGAATGCTCTCTAGAAAAGTACTACGACTGGGATACTACTGGACCACTATGGAAAGGGATTGTTACGACTATGTCAAGAAATGCAAGAAGTGTCAGATATATGCTAACCTGCAGCATATGCCACCTTCAATGCTCCACAACTTCACATTCCCTTGGCCATTTTCCGCATGGGGAATAGATATCATTGGTAAGATCACCCCGAAAGGCTCTGGAGGACATGAATACATCATAGTAGCCATAGACTATTTTACCTAATGGGTTGAAGCCCAATCCTATGCCATCCTCACCTCCAAACAAGTGTCCTAATTCATAAGGAACAACATCATCTGCCAATACGGCGTTCCACATGAAATTATTAGTGACCATGGATCCCATTTTAAAGCCGAAAGAGCCACCCTCCTAAAGAACTAAAACATCCAGCACCATAAATCATCCCCTTACCGTCACCAAACCAACGGCGCAATGGAAGGCCCCAACAAAAACCTCAAGACTATCATCGAAAGGATGACACAAAACTACAAAGATTGGCCCATAAAACTCCCATTTTCCTTTGAGGATATAGGACATCCATAAGATCCTATATAAGAGCGACACCTTATTCCCTGATCTACGGAATGGAAGCAGTGCTATCCATAGAAGTCTAGCTACCCTCCATGCGCATAGCCTTAGAGGGTGAAATTCCCGAAACCCAATGGTTGCAAGCCTGCTACGAGGAACTCATGTTCACAGATGAATGACGCCTACGGGCCCTAGACCATTCCCACATGTACCAGTAACGCATGGCAAGAGCATTCAACAAAAAGGTTCGACCTCGAAATCTGAAAGAAGGGGACTTAGTTTGGAAAGAATTGCGTGCCCCAGTTACCGACCCCAGAGGCAAATTTCGACCCAATTGGTCCGGTCCGTTCATCATTAAAGACATCTTATCAGGAGGCATCGTCCGACTCATGGACATTGATGGCATCGAGTTCACTCAGCTCACCAACATGGACTAACTGAAGAAGTGTTACGGCAAAAAAAAAAATATATAAAAAAAAGAAAAAAAAAAGACGTACACAAATTGAACGAACTACGCTAGCCTGATTCCACACTGGATACGTAGGTAACCCTTTTAAGGGGCCCGGCCAAAATCAATCCAAAGTTCCATTCAACTCATTCAAAAAGGGATAATCTTTATTCAAACTGAACGAATAAGCTTACATTGCAAAAATTGAACTTCCTAAGGTTACAAAAAAAAAAAAAAGTGCAACTACGAGGGGTTAAGCTAAACAAATTCCTATTACTTTTTTTTTAAAAAACTAGACTTGCTTTCTAAGAAAACTACTTTAATCCTTCTTCCCTTTAGCAGGCTTTGTTGAAGAGTTCTTCTTTGAAAGACCCTGGCTTAAGGACGACTTATGATCGTTTTCCTGAGCTGGGGGCTTGCCTCTTTTCAGTACGTGATAGCCTTCCTCATAAGGCCCTTCCTTTCTTTTCTTGCTTCCTGTTCTTGAGTCATACTTAGGCTTTAGTTGGTCCCACTCCTCATGACGAAGGGCTCGTCTCGCTTCTCCATCACTGCAGGAAAGCCAGTTCAAATAGGTCTCAGAAAGCTGAGTCGGGGCAATACCCGAGGTACAGTCCAGCGATCTCGGCTACGCCAATATTTTCCCCGATCCTTAGCAAACTCGGTGGTCAGAGCCAAGGTAGGCGGTCTCGTAGTCTCCTGACGAGGGATAACCTTCTTCAACCCATATTGCCTCATGACTCAAGAAGGAAAGAAGAAGGTACTCCTATACAGCCCCACTATGGTAGTATGAGGGATAAATTTGCAGCAAGCCACCAAAGAGGTCAAGCTCCACCAGGTCACATGCCAACGGATAACAGGTCCTGCATGGAAAAAGGCATCCCATTCAGCAATGGTCTTTTCATCATATAGCCTTTTTCTAACCAAGAAGCTAGCAGCGGTATAAGTTTTCTTTGACCAGGCTCGAGAGGTACGAGCTGTCATCTTCTCTGGCGATTCTGTCAACCTTAGATGCTCACATAACCAGATTTGAAGTAGCAGGGGGCTGCCAGAAAAAGTTTCGTGAGGCGAATCAACCTATCAAGCCCTAGAATAGTTTCCCCTACAACCAGATGCAAAGGAGAATGTCCTTCAGCCATTTGATTCACCACTCGCAACAATGAGGCTCTACCCAAGTTGGAGGACTCTACATTAGCAAACAATAGGCGATTTAACAGGAAAACGCCTAAATATCACATCCTGTTCAAAAGAAATAGCAAACTTTTTACAGATTTGAATTAAGTCCACATCGACACCAAGAATCATGCTTTTGGCTTCTACAAATGTCAAACCTAGAGATTTCCTACACTGATTGCTAAAACCATCCCTCAAATAAGGCACAGTTGGGGGAAGAACATCAGACATATCAATAATTGCAGCAAATTCTTCAATTAGAGGGCATAATTCAGAGTTACCAAGACGAAAACGTGCAAGTTAGGGTCCCAATAATTCAGAGCAAATCGAAGGAGGGGCCACAAAATTTTGGTTGGTCTTAAAGCCAATAAGGTAGAGATATGGTACGGAGCCACTTCAAGTTTATCTTCTATGGTCAGATTTTTACATCAGGCATCGAACAGGTTCTCAAAGGATTTCACCATGGTAGAAACTTTGGGAAATTTGAGACAGCTGAAAAGGAGATACGACATTGGACATCCCGTAAATCCTATTTATAGGCAAAGAATCGGGTCAAAAGAAGTCAAACATCCACGAAAAAGGCCTAAAGCCAGAGCCGCCAGCGGCTCTGGCCAGCACCGCTAGCGGCTGTGACCAGCGCCGCTTGCGGCCCTGACCTCAGCCCAATCGATTTTTCTCCTTTTGCTCCAGCCCGCCCACTTGGTCTATTCCGCTTGGTTTAAGCATAGTTTTTCAGATGCACAACGGAAATACAAAGCCCGAGACTCTCTTAGTTTTTTCTTTTTCCATTTTCTTTTTTTTTATTATTTTTTAGGGGGTATATGTGTAATTTTTGCTTTTTCTTGCAATTTTTACCCTTTTTCTTTATCTTATTCCCTAAATTGTGCCCTACTCTTTACTGCACAACACATTGCATACTTAGAAATCAGTCGGGCATAATCGAGTCATCATAGCATACATATCACATAAAATGCATAAAAACAGGTTTTCAAAGTTTCAAGGCCAATGTTTACAAAGCTATCCTACATTGCTCAACCGGAGTCATTATCGCCATTGCTATCAGCCTCATCTTCAACGAACGATCCCTGGCCATAGTGGCCCATCTTACGGTACCAATTATTTTCAGGTAAAACTAACCCAATTGTTTTGCAGGTCCCAAGTACACGAGCCCGGATATATGCCCCAACGATATTCCTCGCCCGGAGTGCCAAATTATTTTAAGCCCGGTATATCTGCTGGCCTCATCAACGTCCCAAAGTAGGGTCAGTCAATGACCGCTTGCGGTTAAACTGTCCTTTTCTACAAAAGTCCCGAAGTCCCAAAGTCCCAACGTCCCAAAGTCGGGTCAGTCAATGACCGCTTGTGGTTAAACTGTCCTTTTCTACAAAAGTCCCGAAGTCCCAACGTCTCATTCGGGTCAGCCAATGATCGCTTAAGCTGTTGCGGTTAAACTGGCCTTCAACGAGGTCCCAAATTCGGGTCAGTCAATGATCGCTTAAGCTAATGCGGTTAAACTGGCCTTCTACGAGGTCACAAATTCGGGTCAGTCAATGATCGCTTAAGCTATTGCTTAAACTGTTGCGACTAGTTAGGGGTAAGACTGCGTACATCTGGACCTCCCCAGACCCCGCCCTAGGCGGGATACTTACTGGGTTGTTGTTGTTGTTGTTGATGTGTCAGTCAATGATTGCTTAAGCTATTGCATTTAAACTGTTCATATGTTTTAACCAATTTACAGCAGTCATTTTTTATCGCGCTGTCACGTCGACCTTTTCGTTTCTTGTGCAGGGACGGAATCTCGGCATCCGCCAAGTGCTGCTTAGTCACTGTTTGCTTAGGATACGCATTTATACGATTCACTCTCACCAGTTTTATTTCTCATTTACAGCCGTTATTTTTAATCGCGCTGTCTTGTTGACTTTTTCGTTTCTCGTACAGGGACGGAATCTCGACGCCCGCTGGGTGTTTAGTCACTGATTGTCGAAGCACTCTACGTTGATCATTCTCAAAGTATCACTAACTTTTTCATTCACTCTGAATACAGGTCCCCATCAGACGTTTAGACCATCTACGAGCGGTGTCCTATCCTGCTAACCATAACCTTTATTTCTCTTGTGTTCTCAGAGATGAAATCTTAGCACGCTACGAGCATGTCCCAATTCAGGTTTGTCTTCATATGCATTCATACTGTACACTCTCACACACCATGTGCACATTAGCATCCTACATGTCGCCTTCGGAGTACTTTGATCTTCGCTTTTACTCAAGCTCGATCAACGTGGGGGCTTCTGTAGACGCCAAAAAAGCGCCTTCAGATTTCTCCGCAACAGCCCGATGATGAAAGGAGTAATTTATAAACTTGAATGCTATTTTTGCTTTAATAGGTAAGATAAGGTCTCAGGTTTTTCCTCGATCACTCCTTTATTTCAGTCCCATTCAAAACCCTGTTCAAGAGCTTTCCAACGACACCTCTCCTGACTTTTTTCGACTCCCGGTCGCCAAGTTGCGAATTAGGGGTAGAACCGTCTTTTACCGCCCAAGGGTAAAACGGTCTTTTCATATTTTTTGAAACACTAAATTCCTCCGAAAAATTAAAATAGACTGGATGTCGTCATTATGACGACATCCAGCTGGCATATGACAGCCGTCAGCGGCTGTGAGCTGAGCCGCTAGCGGCGCTGGATAAAATTCCAGGCCCGGCTATTTTTCAGCCCAAATTAGATTTTCGGCTCCTCTTCAGCCGTCCAACCCTACTTCCTGCGCCGATAAATACAACTCTCCTCCCTCAGTTCAAATCACACACAATCTACAGTTGACAACCTCTATTCTCGAGAATATTGACACCGAGCTTTCCCCTCTTTCTTCCAAACTTGAGAACTTGTCTTTACTATTTTTGTCAAATATAGCCTACAGTTCAGGTACTAACTCCTGAGGGCTCAAATTAAATTGCTTGCCTAATTTTTTATTTTCTAATAGTCATAATGTAGATATCATGCTAGTAAACGTCTTTTATTGCTTACTATATATTGTCCTTCCAAGCATGTCTATTCGTTGTAATGCTCAACTTGCCAATCGAATGCATGTCTAAACAAGGGTTAAAAATAAATGTTGTGATGCTTGTGATGAACCAATTAATAGTCTAAGTCTAGGTTGTTAATTCGGTTTGTGTGGGAATCATGTCTTTAAATTATTAAGCAAATTTGAGTTAGTAGAGGCCGTAGTAATACGGGCAAGTCCCTTCCCACCTCGTACCTTCGCCCCCGAACCCTTTATTCTTAGGTACTCATATGTTCTATATGAGCGGGAGTCTTTCTAAAAACTTGATTAGTTAATTTATCGCGCTATTGGGTTGTCCTTTCCGATTGTCCCTTCGGTTTGTCCCTTCGATAAAACACCGATAGTATATTTGTGACCTCTTTCATGGTTTTTATTCAATTTAAGTTTTTTTTTTTTTTGGAAAGTAAAATAATTTTGTTACTTTCAAAGGATATGTCAATTACAGCTCAAAAGAAGACTACGCTACCACAGACAACACCAATAACACTAACTGTTCCTATCCCAGACATAAAATCTAAGAAAGAAAGAAATACACAGTTGCTCTTCACTTCTATCACTACATCAAAACTACGCTAGCTAAACTAGGGAATTCAGCTGATCTAGAAAGTACTCATGGATTTTTTTGTTCTTAGCTGCCGCGACTCTGTAGTGTAGAGCATATATGAGCTGCTTCATGATAGTCTCCACGGGCATAGATGTTCCTTGAAAAATTCTCATGTTTCTCTCCCTCCAAACACTGTAAATAACCCCCAAGAAGCAAGCTTGGAAGCATAAGTGTTGCGATTTCTTCCCTTTGAATCTCTCCACGACCTGTTTGTATACCTGAGACCAATCCCACTGAATTTAAGGAAGTTTTTGCCATTTGAATGCCCTCTGCCATATTTCTTTAGAAAAAGAACATTCATAGAATATATGCTGGAAGCTTTCCTCTGTTGTTTTACATAAAATACAGACACTAGGGCCCTGGATTACAACCTTTTGCAGGTTCTTCCAAGTTGGTAATCTCTCTTTGACACACAGCCACATATTAAACCTCTATTTAGGTAAAGCTAAAGGAGTCCAGATCAGATTGGCCCATTGCTGTTTGGGCATGGCAGGCAAGAGTTGGAGATACACAGCCCCAACCTTGTAATTCCCCATAGAAGTATTACAAATAATAGGGGCCAGAGCTTGTCTTAAATCAAACAGCTTCTGTATAATCCACGCAGCTTGTGCTGGTTTAGTCATCAGCCAACTCGATGGTCCCTTGAACTTATCTAAACCCACAACTTACAAATTTTCTATAAGGACCCACTCCGTGGAGCGATGGAAAATCCCAGGTCCTTACAGTGGACATAGATGGAAAAATCACGGGTCCTTATAGTGACTATGTTTTTTTGACTTTGATGCTCAATAAATTACGAAAATGCCCAAATCTTAGCATTAGCCGTTGGACTTGGGGGTCGGGATCGAGCGGTTTTGACCCCAATATTCAAGACATGATATCGATCTTTTGATCCGGGAACCTGATTGAGGCAAGACCAAAGGCGTTGGAATTTTTATAACAAGGGCTATCCAAAGACTGAGGTTTCAAGGAAATTGGTCTAGACTTCCGAGGAATGTCCTTTTCTACTTATGTCCATATTAATCCATTACCATCATCATCGGGCTTTGCGGTGCCAGGGGATCAGAATCGATTAGGGTGTCTACATCTTCTTATGGGTAAAAATAATCGCCCCCAACAAGTAAGCTAAAAAGATACTGGTCGTCTGAGCCTCAGTGACCCCTTGTTCAGTCAAAGCCTCCCGCAACCTCGGCAAGGAGACTCGATCCCCATCAAAAAGAATAGCAACAGGCCCATACAGATCAAGCAATCTATATGCCTCCAAATGGTAGCTCGCATCGTACAGCAGAGGACGCCCTATAAAAGGCAGGCCAGTCAGTACGGCAAACTGGTAAGGGTAGGGAACATCTCTCCCGTAGAGGTATGAAAGGTGTTTGTGGTATCCCAAAACCTCTCCACAACCCCCAAGAAACCACTCGAGTATCACCGAAATGGAAAGATGGGATGACAGACAAAAAGGACTCAAAACCCAAAGCCCGAATCAACTCCCTTGTCCCCTCACAAAAAGAATCTAGCATAATGGCCTAGTGTGAAGTGGACCCATGAGCCTGCAAATACTTGCCAACTCCCTAGCCAACAAACAATAAAATTTTCAATACTCCATACACTACATTTCCAACCCAGATAATTCTAAACAAATATACTACACAGCTAACCACCAATCCAGTACGATCCCAATTTGTTCGTATGCCGAAGCACTAATAGTTCAGCTTTTCAGTACAAAATAAACAAAACCAAGAAAGTCAGAAACATACCAGACGCAAGTTTGACAGGTGACTCGGTCTGTCGAGCAGAAGCACGCTACGGTTCCAAGCCTCCGTAGGACGCCAGTCCATACGCATAAACGAGTCCTGGTACAAGTTCGCCCGGTCTATGTGGTGAGGAGGAGGTCTCCAAGATAAAGAAAATCCGGTACGAAAGAGGTCACTGTTTTCCTCCTCCCCAGTCATAGGCCTCTTTGGGAGCCATTGACAAGTATTTTCAAGCTCTCTCTATGAGTGGAAATTGCAAGTGTCATATTCGCAACATACAAGTACTCATTCAACAATGCAACTCAAAATTCAGCTACTAGGCGAAAAACCAAGCAAGTTCAAGACAAAAAGCATGAAAATTGGTCAATAATTGACTTACCCACAAATAACTTGAAGCTTCGACAATGGCAGAAGGGAGCTCAGTTCGTGAAGAAAACAATGAGAAAAAACGCGAGCTGAACTCGCGAAATTATAGCATACACAGCCCCAGCGAGGGCCGCTAGCGGCTCCCGCGTGGGCCGACAACGGCTCTCACCTCGACAACCAGGGCAGCCAGCGGCTGTGGCTGGCCTGCACGCGCATGCCCCACACCAGGCCGACATCAATTCCTTCAGGCCGAAGTTCGTTGTTAGACACAGTTGGTTCACGGCAAAGATCAGTACCAAGTGCGCGGAAACCGACCACTGGCCCACAGATTTAAAATTCAATAGTCCGCCTATTTTACAATACCATCTACAATCTGGTAATACTAACTCATTTGTTTTGCAGGGCCCTTATACGCATGAGCCTAGCCTAGCCTTGCATAATTATTTTCTAAATACATTTATGTAGCACTAAGCGTTGTGCTAACTCTAAATTTTGTGAAGGGACGAATGTTCCTCTGAATATAACTCTGTGAAATGACGAATGTTCCTCTGAATATAATTCTGTGAATGGACAAATGTTCCTCTGAATAAAATTTTAAAAGGGATTAATGATCCCCAAATACATTTAGCTTAGCACTAAGCTCTAATTTTGTGCAGGTATTAATGTTCCCCAAATACATTTAGCTAAGCATTAAGCTCTAACTTTGTGCAAGGATTAATGTACCCCAAAATACATTTAGCTTAGCACTAAGCTCTAATATTGTGCAGGGATTAATGTACCCTAAAATACATTTAGCTTAGCACTAAGCTCAATTTTTTTCCAAGGATCAATGTACCCCAAAATACATTTAGCTTAGCACTATGCTCTGATTTTTTGCAGGGATTAATGTACCCTAAAATACATTTAGCTTAACACTAAGCTCTACTTTTGTGCAGGGATGAATGTTCCCCATATACATTTAGCACTATGAGTGGTGCCCTAGTCACTGTTTGCTGAAGACAAAGCATTCCATAATATTCACTCTCAAAGCATTCTACAGCCAATCATGCATAAAGCCGGGGTTGTCCTGTCTTGCTAATCTTTTCATTTTCTCTGAATATAGGTCCCTTGCAGGCGTCAATTCCCTACCACGAGCGTTTTTCCCCTGCTAACCATTACCTTTATTTCTTTCTTATGTTCACAGAGATGAGAACTTAGCATCCACCGAGCGCATCTCAGTCAAGGTTTGCCTAATTTGCATGCATACTGTACACTCTCACACACTAAGTGCACATCATGATCAGCATCCTGCATGTCGCCTTTGGAATACTTTGATCTTCGCTTTTACTCAAGCTCGATCAAAGTGGGGGCTTCTATAGACGCCTAAAAAGCGACGTCAGATATCTCCGCAAAAGCCTGATGATGAAAATAGTAATTTATATACTTGAATGCTATTTTTGCTTTGATAGGTAAAATGAGGTCTCAAGTTTTTCCCAACCGCTCCTTTGTCTCGATCACATTCAAAAGCCTCGTTCAAAGAGCTTTCCAACGACACCTCTCGGGTCTTTTTTCGACCCTCGGTTGCAAAGTTGCCAATCGAGGGTAAAATCGTCTTTCACCGCATAAGGATAAAACGGTCTTTTCACATTTTATGAATATCCAAATACATCCAAAAATTCCAAAAATGACTGGATGTCGTCATATGAGGACATCCAGCTGGCTGCTCGAGAGCCGCCAGCGGCCCTGGATGAAATTCCAGAGCTGCTAGCGGCTCCCGCTGAGCTAGCTGGCGACAGTTTCCGGCCAGGTCTCTTAAGTTTTCGCCCCCATTTCTTCACCCGATCAATCCTACTCCGTCCACTATAAATGCAGCCCTCCACCCTCAATTCAAAACACACAGTCTACAGTTGACACCCTGTATACTCAGTTGAGTATTCCTGAGCTTTCTCCCCCCTTCTTCCAACAAAGTCTATAGTAGACAACCTCTATTCTCAGTTGAGTATTCCTAAGCTTCCCCCTCTTTCTTCCAAATAAGTTTGACTCTTTGCTTGAGATCTACTTTACTATTCATTTGCTAAATAGCCTACAATTCATGTACTAAACTCCTGAGGGCTCAAATCAAATTAATTGCTAAACTGCTTATTTTCTAGTAGTCAAAATGCAGATATCGTGCTAATTATGTTTTTTATTGCTTCCTAAATATTGTCTTTCAATTCTGTAAATAAGCATGTCTAGTTGTTGTAATGCTCAACTTGTCAATCAAATGCACATCTAAACATGGGTCAATAATCAATGTTTTGGTACTTGTGATAAACCAATTAATAGTTTAAATTTAGGTTGTTAATCCGGTTTTGTGTGGGAATTATGTCTTTAAATTATTAAGCAAATTTGAGTTAGTAGAGGCCGTCATAAAACAGGCGAGTTGGGTGCCTAAGACCTTCCCACCTCGTACCTTCGCCACTGAACCCTTTATTCTTGGGTACTCATATGTTCTATATGAGCGGGAGTCTTTTTAAAAACATGATTAGTTCACTTTTTGTGCTACTGAGTTATCCTTTCGGTTGTCCATTTGGTTTGTCCCTTCGTTAAAACGCCAGTAGCAGAACTTTGACCTCTTTCATTGTTTTTATTCAATTCAATTCAAGTCTTTTCAAATGCTTTTCTAACTCGACGGTTCCTTGAACTTATCTAAGCCCCCAACTTACAAATTTTCTATAGTGACACACTCCGCGGGGAGAAAACGATCCCGGATCCTTACACTCATTGTGTAGACACCCAAATCTTGATCTCTCGTTTTATGTTAATATTTATGATTATTAAGTAATTTAGTATGTTAATATTATATGTTTCCTTATTAATCTTATTTTTAAATCTTAACACTTAGGGTCCGCAGCCTATTCGCCCGCCCTTGCCCGTTTGGGCCAATCACCCAAGCTACCCACTATTTATTTTCTTTCCTTATTTTCGTTTCCTAATACATTCAAATTTCATTCCATTCTCATTTTATCTTTATTTCATTTATTAAAGGGGGACCACTAAAAATATAAGGAAAAAGGATTATAATTATGACATCATGCATGACATAACTCCATGATCTCATGCATGACATCACAATATTCTCTTATATCCCATCCATTTAGAAGAGACAAATGTGATCATGAACTTGATTCCTTTGTTCCCATCCAATGACTAGAGACAAAATCAATGATGATGGGCTAATAATAATTGCACAAGGTAATCCCGCAAATATTTGTTAATTACATCGTTATCCCCCCTCCTAACTCTACTTAATTAAAACCGATCCCCTCACCTCTCCTTGGGCTGTAAATACTCATTCCCATCTTTATTTTCAGGGGCCTTCAATCTTTCTCTCTTTCTCTAGTTTTGTGCCTTTAACTTTTTCCAATTTTGGATAGTTTCTCTCTCTAATCTCTAAACCTTTTTCTCTCTAATCTTAAGCTCCTTCTTTAGCATAGAACTTCTTTTTTTTTAGTGTTAATCACAAGTAGAAGACATTTGTGAGTAACCCCATACATGTGGGTATTCAAGTTCAAGCATTGATGACACAAAGCTAAATTATAAAAAGTTATAAGTTTGGCTTTCTAATCCCCCATCTCTTTCTTTTTTTAAATGTCGATGTGATATGAGGTCGGTTATGTGACCCCTCATTTTTCACACGATCCCTAGCTAGGATTAGCAACTCATGGAGGGCTTAGTGGGTATACCACTTATTGACCATTTTTGCGATGAGGATGAGTTCAGTGATTGTTGTGCTTGTTTATGCTTTGCTAATGTTCCACTCATACTCATACTCTTGAAAAATGTAAATGAACTAATTCATGTACATAAATAAGTTAACAACGGCATTAGGTCCTAGATTTTAGATCTCGGATTTTGTTGACAGTTTTAGGACGTAACTTGTTCTGGTCATTATCGAAGATCTAACGGTCGGATCGTGATAAAATTGGTGGCTATAGAAACTTTGGCTTGTTATCTACCCATCCATATAAAGAAAGCCCACATCTAACGGTTGGATCACCAATGGAAATCAATCTAAGTTAAATGGACTAAAAATGACAGTATAGTCTAGCATTGTAAATAAGTAATAATCTGTGGACAATTGGACTTAGCTCCTTTCTGGATAAAATGAAGTAGACATAATAAGATTTCCAACGAAACCGGTTCGATCAGAAAAAGGATTTAGACCCATTTTCATGACATAGAATAAAGGGTTCAAAAACCCTCTTTCGGATACTTATTTTATTTTTATAATTTTTACCGTAAACTCCTCAACATATGAAATAAAAGACCCAAAAAAATGAAGAACTTTTGTTGACAATAAAAATCAAATAAATCAATTATCAAAACTGGACCAGATTTGGCCCGTTTTGAAGATCAGTAATTATCTACCTGGTCATGAACTACAATTGTGAGAGGCCTTAGGACTAGAAATTAGACTCAATTTGGACCACGTTAGACCTTGGAATTATTCGATTTGGACTTGTATCCTATTTTTAATTATTAATTGAAAATCGGGTCCAGACTTGTCATCACTATCAACAATAAACCTTCAAATAAAAAGACAAGAGGATGTGTACAGTACTTTTGTTTATTCTCGTTTAATAACTTAAACATGTGATAAATTCACACAACTTTGTGTACATACTAATCACTAGCTCTAGTTTAATCCTTTTAAATAATAGGTTTAGATCAGTTATATTTAATTCATAAAAAATCAAAATTCGCAGGCCTGGAAACCGCTTCCAGTAGGTTGTAATTCGCGATTAACTTCCTCCTCAGGCATTTCATTCACTTGAGATTTTGACACAAGAAGTATGACCAAAAATGACACAAATTAGGATTTGGAATCATTCTATTTTCCTTACTTGAAGACATAGTTATGATTGATTGAAGTTGCATCAATACTTGCACAAAAACAGTTTTCTTTTTGTCACTTGAGGATTTTCGTTAATTTATCAAATGAAAAGATAAAAATGTGAACTTCTCCAGTCTAGCTCCCCAGAGTGTCTAGTTAGTTTTAAAAATAATTCGGTTAATAGATTGATTCATTTGGACCATTTTCTTGTCCATTTAATTAAATCTGTTATGTAAATATAAGTTTTTAGGAATAAAACTAATTAACTAAGTAATGATTTGCCATTGGTTTTCCAATCGTTAGAGACGAAGATCGAGACCGAGTCCCTGAGGCCCAATGTCAATGAAGACCGAGACATTTTTCTTATTTAGAATTTTTAGTCTTTTCATTTGTGTTGTGTTGTATAATTAATTATTGGACTCTTATAATTTGTTACTTAGAGCCATTGTTAACATGTGTTGTAAGTATTTGCATTTGCATTTGCATTTGCATTTCTCTCACCTAATAATCCAACTCGGCTAATACTAAAAAATAAAAATTGTTTGCTCAACATGTGTGGTTGTATGTATATATAAATGTTGTTTTAAAACGCTATGTTCATTTATGTACCAACCCGGCCCGGGGCCAAATTCGAGGTTAGAATCAGAAATTTGCTTATACGCGATCATGGGTGTTCCACTTACCATTCCATAAAATCACCTTCATACAAATTCACATTCCCCAGTGGAATCCACATTTCCCCACTAACAACCATTTTCCCCAGTGGAATGCCGATGATCGAATAGAAGCAAATAATTGATCGTCCCCTCTTATTTGGCTTCAGGCCATCCCGGGGGATCCTAGCGAAAAGACTCCTTCAAGCCATTACCCACCAATACATACCCATATTCTACACAAATCATCCATTTACTCACCTCCAATGAAAGTTATTCCCCCGTGAAGAACGAATATTATTGAGAAGTCTAATACTTATACTCAAAGCTAAGAATTGGGTTGATCCCCGTATATTATCATCTGTTGTTGGGTTGAACGTCTCGAATGAGTAGACAAATCTTCCCATTTGAGCCTTTTACTACTTCTTCGAGGAGAGTAGGGGGTTCCTCGGATCAGTTCGACTCTAAGTTGCGAGTCATCCCATGAGTTTCTCAATTATATCCCTCTTCATGGGAAAGAACAAACATACCCGCCTTAGTGGCACCCAAGGAGTCTTACTGACCGAATCCCCCGGCCAGAATTACGTAAGGGTTTTGATCCAGGAGTAGATTCTAGACCTACGATGAATGGTACGTGGTGCAGTATTTGCAATATCCAAACCCCTCGTACATAAACGAATACACCGGTTCAAAACCGCTTTTTACATGCAAGTGTGCTATGTGACAATGTGTAAATATTATGTGCTTTTTCTTTTATCATTCAAGGCATTACATAATACATTAAAAGCTTTCATATGGGATAAACATATTAGTAACGAGCCCGTACTCCGTACGGAGGAGGAGACGGGTCCGAGGACGTCCGCACCTTCTAACCTAGACCGCGAACCAAGATATTTGAATACGCAGTCCAGTCAAAGAATTTTCGTGCCTTATTGCGATGGAGTCAATTTTTGGATTTCTTAATTGGTTTTATTTAAAATCTTTTATAAAACCCTTTCTTTTGTAAAAACACGTCCTTGTTTGGGTCATAACAAGGTGGCGACTCTTCTTTTGTAAAAATCCGTCCTTGTTCGGGCTAAAACAAGGTGGCAACTTCAAACCTTAAGATGATTCCTTGACAATTGACCTCTTCAATCGATCGATTTTCGTGGGACGTGCCCTCTAGCATGTAATGCGATGATTCCCGGGTCCTAAACCAGAAAACCCGAGAATTTGGGCCCACAGATGGATAAATGAATTATTTGATAGTAGTTTAGGGGTTTGTATTTAGTGGGTAGTGGCATTAAAGAGTCATTAGACTGGATCCCCATGTGTGGCCCAATGCCAAATAAGAGGGGATGATCAAGTATTCACCCGTATTCAATAATAGGTATTTCAGTGGGGTACGAGATTTCTCTGGAAAAATGACTTCACTTGGAAAGTAACTTTACTGTGGAAAACTTCGCTGGGATGAAATGAAGGAAGGTGATTTGATGTGGTGGTAAAGTGGAACACTCATGATCATCTACAAGCGAATATTAGATTCTAACCTCGAATTTGGCCTTGGGCTGGTATAATACATAAACGAACATATTGTTTTAATATATCGATAATATATGTACGTGCAACCACATATGTTGAGCAAACACTTTTATTTCTAATATTAGGTGAGTTGGATTATTAGGTGAAAGAAATGCAAATGCAAATATTTACAACACGTGTTAACAATAGCTCTAAGTAACAAAATACAATATTCCAAATAACTAATTATACAACACAACACAAATAAAAGACTAAAATCCTAAAAATGGAAAATGTCTCGGTCTTCATTGACGTGGCACCTCCGGGGCTCGGTTTCGATCTTCGGCTCCAACGGTTAGAAAACCAATGGCAAATCATTAATTAGTTAAATAGTATATTCCTAAAAAAATATTATTTTCATGGCACATTTGATTAAATGGACAAGAAATGGTCCAAATGAATCAATATATTAACCAAATTATTTTTAAAACTAACTAGACACTTTGGGGAGCTAGACTTGAGAACCTCAAATTATTATCTTTGGGGAATTCCAATTGGCGTCCTCGTGGTTTTGACTTGTCCAATTGGTGCCCAAAATATCTCTACAAATTCAAAGCGTGCCCCTTTACTTTTTCAAGGTTTATTCTGTGGCCTTATTTTGTGTTTTCCGTTACAAGTATGCATTAATTGGTGACGTGTCAATGTTGAAAGGCTATGGGGTTGTTAGGGTCCATTTTCGATTATAATAAGTAGACGAGATTGCCCCTATCAGTGTTAGCCAGCTTCATCAGCCTTGCTGTCAACTTTCTCTCTCCTCCCTCTTTATCCACCGCCACTACCACCTTCTTCTCCTCCTCTCTTTCTCTCTCATCAATCCCATCTTAAAAATTCAATTGGGCCTTTCGCCATTGACGTGATGGTGGTGGTCGTCTGATCCGTTAATGAAGCCCAGTAAGATGATGACGAAGACGACAACGATGACGTAATGATAAACCCACCAAACAAGCCACCACGCACAACGCAGGTTGAAATCCTCTCGAAAACTTCGCCTGAATGCTTCTACTAGCGCAACCCATGGATCTAGATCTTGATACTCTTCTCCAAAATGACATCGTATTGTTCTTGTTGTTGCTGTTTGGATTAATGCCAGTCTCATCCATCACTAGCATGTGCTCAGTGGCGGATCCAAAAATGTTTTTTGTTGGGGGTGAGTATAAACGATTAAAAAACAAAATACCACATAAATTATTAAAAAATAAAATACAACGCATCGGGTAATAATAAGTAAAAAAACATTACAATGTCAACAAGGATAAACGATAAATAGTGTTTTACAATTGCTCTCTACGAGTCTTCATCTTTTAAAAGCGATCCATCACATTCTCATTTGAAAATTTTCAAGTAAATCTTTTTCTATGAAACTAATTAGACAATCACACAAAAAACGATCACCAGTTTGATTGCACAAATTTGTCTTCACAATTTTCATTGACGAAAAGCATCTCTCAACAATTGCGGTGGCAACGGGCAAAGTTAATGATAGCTTCAAAAGCTTATAAACCAATGGGTGTGAAAGATATTTCTTTTTCTCCACCATGACTTGAGCAAGATGGCTAATATCCCTCAAATCACAAAATCTTGCATCCTCTTGCATATTATCAATATAAAGGTCAAGTTGATGCTCAAGAGTTATTCGATCCACATAAGCAAAGTCATATGGATAAAACTCGGCCAATTTTATCAACAATAATGGATCAAAAGCACTAAAAAAATCAAGTGGACTCAAAGACGTCATACAAATCAGCAATTTTGAGTTCACCTCATTACAGCGGTCATTAAACTCTTGAAGCAACATATCCACAACCACATTTAAATAATCAATTTCAAGATGTTCCAAATTGGCCATATTTGTTTTCTTTCGTGGCTTTCTTGGATCTATATAATCTCCCTCCAAGTTCAACATCACTAGATCATGTTTATCACAAAAGAGGAGATTTTACCTTCAAGAGACTTCCACCCACCATCTCTAATCTTTTGTAATTGTCGCTTGGCTGATTTCACCAATGAAATGGCATTCAAGATGTCTTGGTTTTTCCTTTGTGTAGAGCTTTTGATAAAGAATCAGTATGCCCAAAGATAAGCAACGTTAAGTGCAAATAAAATACAAAATCAAATGTTTGAAAGTATTTACGCAGACCATATGCTTGAGCCCTTTGCTTAGTATCAGTACCCTTTGACTAAATATTTTCAAGCACGTCCTTAATCATTGGAAACAAATCAACCAACCGTTTCAATGTCTTGTAGTGAAAACCCAAACATGTATTTCCAGGTCTTTGAAGAGCAAGTTCTTTATTGCACCCCGTCCCCGTTTTAATCTCACCACAAACCAAATCTTTCTTTACTTTCTCAAAGTAACCAACTCTAATTATATCTCTTCTTTTGCAAGAACCTCCAACCACATTCAACAAAACATAGATCATATTAAAAAAAAAAGTCATAAGCAGGTAAGCGGATTTTTTGCCACCGCCAAATTACTAGTTGGAGTTGGTGGGAAAAACAATGTACATAATAAGATGAGCTATTCTCTTTCAAAATCAAAGCTCTCAAACCATTGAATTCGCCCTGCATATTACTTGCTCCGTCATAGCCTTGACCTCTAACATTTTTCAAACTTAACCCACATTCAGCAAGTAAAGAGTACATAGCAGATTTGAGGCATAAAGAAGATATCTCCTTCACATGAACAACACCAACAAACCTCTCTTTAACAATTCCATATGCATCAACATATCGTAAAACCATAGCCATTTGATCCTTGCAAGAAACATCACTAGACTCATCAACCAATAAGCTAAACACGCCATCACCAATTTCTTCAATAATAGATTTAGTTACTTCTTGACCAACGCAATGAACAATGTCTTTTTGAATACCATGAGCGATCATTTGATTATTTCCAGGAACATTTTTCAACACAACTTTTCTTACCATCTCATTTTGGCTAGCGGTGTACTTTAAAGTTTCGAAAAAAATTCTCTGATTAGTAGAGTCATCTCATTCATTATGACCACGATAAGATAACCTTTAAATTGGTGCAATAAAGTTCTTGAAACATCAATTGAAGCATTTAACTAAATACGATACTCATTTTTCATAGCATCACTTTGCTTATGAAAAAGCAAAGGCAATAGATTGCTCATGTCTCAATAAATCAATACATCTTTTGAGTCATTTGTTGTTTCCAAGAATTAAAGCCTTCCAATACAAATATATCATTTCCAGCTTGATTTTCAATGTTATCTCTAAATAAGTAACAACACAAACAATAGGCTTTGTCTTTCTTCACACTATACTCTAACCAATTACCATATTGATCAAACCAATGACGACAAAAACTCCTTGATGAGGTGCCTATTATTGTTCGTGGGAATGTATGACCAGTGGGTTGACAAGGACCTCTAAATAAAATATTTTCTCCTTATTTCATCTACTTGATTAGGATAATAGTGTCTAATTCTTTTCCTATCTACGGTATCCCACGGAAGATCATCTAAATCAACATATGTAGGCTTTGTAGGAATACTATGAGGAGTACCTTGTGTAGTAATTTGAGGTGTACTATTTTATGCATTTGGAGTTAACCTTTACCCACCAAGTCCACCATTGTCAGTTGTTGATGAGAACTTTCTTTTGAAAAATCTTTCCATTATATTATTTGGCCAAAGATATGATTGAAATGTAAATATTAAACAAAAGCATACTTACATCTCTTAATAATAAGAAAACAGAGGCAAACAATAATAAGGAAGACACATAAATAATAGGCTTAATTATAGAGGCAAACACAAATTAACAGCGCCTTACAATTTAATTAGAGCTCAACAATTAGATTTTAAATTCAACAATTTATTTCTCAGTTCATCTTCCACACATAAACACAAATTATATTATCAAACAAAGCAAATCTCTATTACCAAAGTACCCAACCCTAACCCAAATCAATTGGACATACAACTAAATTACATAAATCAACACTTGATTAAATGAAACAATTTCTCAAATTGATTTTAAGTAAAATTAGTGAATTACCTCAACAATGGGTGAATTCAATTAAAAGATTAAATTGCAAATTAAGTAATGAGTTGAACACTTGAACTTGAACTTTTTAAGATTTGACGTGAAGAGGTAAGAGAAGACTCCGACGTGGAGGCGACACCGCGATAGGCGACGGTCACCGGCGACTGGCGAGAGCGGGTAAGCAATAGCAATGGCAGTAAACAGTGAGAGAGTTAGAGAGAGATAACTTAGGAGTCTAATAGAGAGAGAGAGCGTGAGAATTGAAATTGATATTTTTTTTATTTTTTCTCTCTCCTCTTTTTTCTTCTCTCTCTCTAATTGTTGGGGCATTAACTGATCCCATGTGAGAATTGGTAGGTAAAATCAAATTTTAATTTCTTTTTCTTTTCCAATGGGCAAAATGAGTTGGGCCATCTTTAGTAGGAGGCAAATTTAATTTTTGGTTGGGGACAAGCATTGGGCCTTTTAATTCAAGCCCAAATTTACAAAATTCATGTTGGGGGAAACTGCCCCCTACCCTTGTACATTGGATCCGCCCCTGACGTGCTCAACCATCTTCTCCACGTGCTTCTCCACCACCCTCTGGGGTTGGACTGTGGTTGGGTTTGAACTCGATTTGGGCATCTCTGGTGGGCTGGTCAGTTTTTTTTTGTTGTTGTGGTGGTCGTGGTGAAAGAAAAGACCAAAAGCTAACTTATGGGTACATTCGTTATTTATTAGATTGTGTGGTAAAAGAGAGATCATGGTCATCATTGTTGTAATTATCAGATCAAGTGGTAACATTACACACACACGAAAATGGAGAATTAGGAGAGAATGGTGAGCCATGAGTATTTTTGATTTCATGGACAAAACCCAACATCTTAATCGTCAATGTCGTTTAAAGAAGGCAAACCTGCGTTTTTTTTTTTTTTTGGAAAATGGTAATTTTATTCCATTCACCAAAGGAATGCCATGTGACACGCTTGAAAAATAGACAATACAAGTACTCAGGCATACCCAAGGGCATAGCAAGCCAAAAATGTTCACATCAACATATCAACAGAATTTTGGGAGTTATCTATGGCTAGTATTCTAACACTGACAGTAAACTTTATACAGTTGACTATTTGTGCAATAGTTGTATGCCTATCTTGAAATTTTCTCTGGTTTCGCTCCCTCCATATCTCGTACACCACAGCAGATAGGCAAGCTTTGCGCTAAAGCTTTGAAATGTGTCTCCCCTTATAGTGGTAGGAGACCCATCTTATTTTATGCTTAAGACTCTATGGTGTTCTGCAAATGCGCATCCAACAGAGGAATTCTGACCATACGTTCTTTGAAATAGGACAATCGAAAAAAAGGTGCTCATGAGACTCAAATTTGCACAACAAAGTGCACATCTATTAGGGATACTAATGTGATTTATTTAGGGATTTTCTGTATTTTGATAAACAAAAACAATAAAAGGGATATACCTCTCGAATCATTCAAGGGGTTGGGGTTTTTCGTTCAATTCGTCTCACCTTCATCTCATATAGCAAAAGTTTAATACTTTCATCATAACAAGATGCACATGAACATTCTTGATCATTGCTCGGATATGAAAATCTTCTCTTAAGGTACTTCTTCAATTTGCTCAAGGTACGGATTTTCTCTTTCCTCATGAATTTTCTGCGAGATTTCAAAGACTCCCACCAAACTAGAGCAGGTCCTCTTAGGCGAGAAATCACAATCTTTACTTGCTCATAGTCAGTAAACTCATAACAGAAAAACAACTCGTCAACCTTCTTAAGCCATCGACAAAAGTCCTTTGAACAATACAACCCACTAAACTCATCTAAGCTGGACTCAATAAACATAGATTCCCATGGTGACTTCATATTTTTTATTGCTGCAAAAAACACTACTGCCTTGTCGAAAACAGACTCCAAAATTCTGATGAATAGCAACACGAACACGAACACGAACAGCTTTAATAATCCTCTCTGAATCTGGATCGTTTGAAGTTTTAGAAAATTCCAAAAGCTTGCTCTGATACCAAGTTGATGTGAAATAAGTAACAAAACGGAAATTAACCTTTGATAATATCACACAAAGGGATCTTATTCAAGAATCACTCAAGAAAAACTCACAAATCACTCGTAAGGGTTTCAACCTGAATCACTCAATTTGAGGGGTAAATACTCACGTATTCAATTATTAATCATCAAAGCACGAGTTTACAATAGCAAAGTTCTCCCCTATTTATAGACAAAGAAATCTAAAACTACTAGAAATCCTAATCCTAATCCAAGTAGGAAACTAACTACGAAACTGATTACAAAAGTAAAACGAACTAACTAACAGCTTTCCTAATTCCTAATGGACTCCTAATGCTAATAAGAATCATATTATTAGTTTCCTAAACATACTCTAAATACTCAGCTTTCCTTTCCTAAACAGCTAGTTACTTGGTGCCCAAGGCTAAAACCGCTGGAACAGTTTCCTTTTGCCGTTACGCAACTTCTTTCCAGTTTCTAATCATCTTCTTGCCACTCTAACATAGTTACCTCACGTGATAACTCACGTGGCATTATACTCTTGGCAATGAGCAGCTCAAGATCAAGCATTAACGTTTCAAGAACTGGGTTCTTGGACGTTCTTGATTCATCGTCTTCTTGCTTTTCCTTTAACGTACTTGCTCCTACATCAACATCCCCTTCTTTAGAGTATGTTTAGGAAAGTAATAATCTGATTCTTAGTTTGGGCATCAGATACTCATGCCTCTCCTCATCAGATTATCAAGACACAAAAATCGTTTAACGGAAAATACAAAATAAGGTCACAGAATAGACGTTTATTAACCAAAAGGGAGCGCTTTGAATTCAGAGAGATATTTTGGGCACCAATTGGACATGCCAAAACCAGAGGGCACCAATTAGAAGTCCCCAAGAAAAATTAACTCAGGCAAATACTATGATTATAATTACCCATCTAACTCCAACCACCTACCAAACCAATTAATTAGCTAAGAGTAACTAACAGGAATGTCAGACCTCCTCAATGATATATTGATCGTTGCGTAGATGCCGTAATTCAGATGTTCCCGTGCAAGAAAAATACTCAGTTCAGATTGTTGCTTAGAGGCAGTACCGAATAGGGTCTTGGTCTCGGTCTTGATCTTCGGGTGTCGCTTTTTCCAGTCGAGCCAACGGCGTAGATGGTGAAAATTCCTCATTTTCTCCTTTTGCATCTCAAAGGAGGAGTAAGTGATAACAATCCGGCTCAAATTTTCATTATTCTCCAATGTAAATTTTCTCAACACCCTCAACTGGCACCTTTCTAATCGACTTCACTAATTTCAGTAACCTCTCCCGCCCTTCATCAGCATATTCTTCAAATGTCTCCTTGTCTATTGGGCTCATTTGTAAATATATTGGAGTATTGGTTTCACTAGTCAATAAAGGATAGAGGTGTCAAATAGGTCATGTTGGGTCGAGTCGTGTTCGTGTAGATCTCAATATACACACATTTAGTATGAAATTGATGATAATTGAATTTTGAGACAAATTGGTGTAATCGTGTCATATTCAGTTCATTCGTGTTCGTGTTTACCTCACAAATTTTGGGTCGTATTCGTGTCGTGTTATCATGTCGTGTCAAACATTGACAACTCTAATAAAGATGAAGGTAATTGTATGACTGGTGATTTGCTAGCTTTGGGAGTGAATATACTGATAATGCTATAATAGAGGGGTTGGACACAATACAATAAATAAGCTTGAAATCTGGTTTGATACTCTTTGGCATATAAAAACCCAGCACTACAAGAAACGTATACCCCTAAGTTCAAACTCAATAAATCTAGATTTGTTGCTGATTGAAGGGTGTTTTCAAGGCTAAATGCCCAAATGGGGAGACCAAATAAAGTCCAAAAGGAGGTTCTATCTAAATTACCCACCATCGGTGCTGCACATAAACCAGTCTAAACCGGGTTTTTGGACCGAACTGGACTAACCCGAACCGGGCAAAACCGGACCGAGAGTTTCCGGTCCGGTCCTCGGTCCTTCTTTTTCCTTCGGCCGATCCTCGGACCAGTCCGGCCAAAAACCCGGCGGTCTCCGAATTTGGACCGGACCGAACCGAAAATATTCTTCACTTAAAAAAAAAAAACTAAGTATATAAGCAAAATTAGGTCTTTGGGCAACATATCATCAGTAGTCATTCCTCTCTCCCTACCTCATTCTCTCTCCCTACCTCATTCTCTCTCCTCCATGGCTCTATCTCTCTCCTCTATTGAAACCCAATAAACCAAATTTAATTTATTTTTACCCACATAAAACTTGTAAACAAACCCATAACTCAAGGAGAAGAGAGAGAGAACTCCCAAATCAGGTGGTGATGCGACTTGCGAGATCAAGGCCAAGATGTTAAGGTATGATTTGAAGGTGCTGATTTCAGTAGAGAGAATAGAACAAATTTGTGAGAAAGAGACAACAATGGAGGAAGTAAAAGAGAGAGTGTGAGATGAAATGGGTTGCGGCTTGATGAAGAGAGAGAGTAAGATAGATCTAAGTTAGAGAAAGGATGAAGAGAGAGAATGGAGAAACAAAGAGGATGAAGATTCAAGAAACACTAATTGTAAGAAACATATGAGGATGAAGATTCGAGAAACAGGTAATTGGGAGTTAGATAATAACTATTTCACTTGGGTGGTTTATGAATGCAAATGGTTTTGTATGAATAATAGAAAAAAAAAAAAAAAAAAAAGCAAGTGATTTGGTATGGAGTAATGTATGGTGACTGGGTAGGATTACTCGATCTGATTAGAAATACTACATTTAATATAAGTTTTTCTATTTCTTTTGTATTTTACGATTTCCTTTAATTTAAATATTTTTAATTACTTTTTTTAAGGGGATAATACATTTAATTACTATTTTTCTTAGTTGTTGGTTAAGAGCCACCCATATACTTCAGCTTCATAAAAAATAAAAATAAAAAACCCTAAGACCGGTCCTAGCAGGTCAAGTCCGGGTCGATTTATTGATCAGAGCTGTTTTGGCCGATCACATGTCCTTATTTCTGATTTTTTCGGTCCCCGGTCCGGGTCGGTCAGGCTTTGGGTCGCTGTGCAGCCTTACCCACCATGGCTGGAATTCCCGAAATCAACAAACTTCCCAAAAAAATCAACCCTTTAATAACCTTCCCCTACTGTTTTTTCAACCAAACCCATCTTTTTTGAATGTATATGCAACCACATATGTTGAGCAAACACTTTTATTTTTAGTAATAGCCGAGTTGCTTCATAAGGTGAGAGAACATGCAAATGCAAATATTTTTACAACACATGTTAACAATAGCTCTAAGTAACAAAATACAAGATTTCAAATAACTAATTATACAACGCAACACACATAAAAAAAAACTCCAACGGTCGGAAAACCAATGGCAAATCATTACTTAGTTAATTAGTATATTCCTAAAAGAAAAAATATTTACATGACACATTTGATAAAATGGACAAGGAAATGGTCCAAATGAATCAATATATTCCAAATTATTTTTAAAACTAACTAGACACTTTGAGGAGCTAGACTTGAGAAGCTCACATTTTTATCACATTAGTGTGAATTTATCACATGTTTAGGTTATTAAACGGGAAAAACTAAAGTATTCTACACATCCTCTTGTATTTTTGTTTGAAATCATATTGTTGATAATGACATCTTTGAACCCAGTTTTCAATTAATCATTTAAAATAGGATACAAGTCCAAATCAAACAATTTCAAAGTCCAAAGTGGTCCAAATTGAGTCTAATTTCCAGTCCTTATGATCTCTCACAACTATAGTCCATGATTAGATAGATATTCACTGATCTTCATTTGGTTTTGTGTCAATTTTGGTCCATTTTCGGTAATGGATTTATTCGATATATTATTGTCAACAAAAGTCCTTCATTTTTTAAAGAATTTTATTATATATGTCGAGGAGTGTACAATAAAAATATGAAAATAAAATTAAATATCCTAATTAGGGGTGTAACTGAGTCGAGCCGACTCGGTGAGCCCTCGGGCTCGGCTCGGTCAAAGCTCGGCTCGAGCTTGGGTCAAACCGAGCCCGAGCCGGCTCAAATGCTTTTTGAGCCAAGCCCGAGCCTATTATGGCTCGGCTCGGTTCGGTTGGCTCGATTTAGTTGATTTTCCTTTCTATTAAAATAAAACCATTAAATATTTTTAGAGATTTCTTATTTTTTAAAGGTTTTTTTTCCCGTATGAGAACGTGCAAGGGATCACTCATAGTCAATTTCAATTGCAATTATCTTAAATAAATTTTTTCTAACATTTGTAATGATGAGTTTGAATTTGAGCCGAGCCAAATCGAGCCGAGCCGAGTCGAGCCACGAGCCTAAACCGAGTCGAGCCCGAGCCTTGATTTTTCTGACTCGGCGAGCTTCGAGCCGAGCCCGAGCCGAGTCAAAACAAAATGAGCCGAGCCCGAGCCAGGCCTGGCTCGAGCTCAACTCAGCTCGTTTACACCCCTAATCCTAATGATGTCATGACACTTAATAAATCGCCAAAAATCTTATTCTTAACCAAATTGGGTGAAATTAGTGTCGTTGGAAAGCTAATTGTGTCTGCTTCAGTTTATCCAACAATTATTCACGATTTATTTGTTATCTACAAATCTAGACTCTACTGTTAGTTTTAGACCAGTTAACTTAGATTGATTTCTATTGGTGATCCAACCGTTAGATCGGGGTGTTCTTTACATGGGTGGGTAGATAACGAGCTAGCCACCAAATTTATCACAATCCAGACGTTAGATTGCGGGAACGATCCGAGCAAAATGGGCCCTAAAAGTGTCAACAAAACATGAGATTTATAATCTACGATCTAATGCCATTGTTAACTTATTTATGTACATGAGTCAATTTATTTACATTTTTTAAGAGTTGGGTATGAGTGGAATATTAGCATAAAGATAAACAAACAAAACAATCACTCAACTCATCCTCACCACAAAGTGGTCAATAAGTGGTATACCCACTAAGCCCTCTATGAGTGGCTAATCTTAGCTAGTGATCATGTGAAAAATGAGGGGTCACATAACCGGCCTCATATCACATCGACCTTTGATAAAAAAAAGAGATAGAAGATTAGAAAGCCAAGCTTACCCTCTTATTATTTAGATTTGTTTCTTCAATTTTTGAGCTTGAATATCCACAAGTGTGGGGTTAATTACAAGTGACTTCTACTTGTGATTAACACAAAAAAAAATAAATAAAGTTCTCTAATAGATAAAGAGAAAGTTCAAACTAGAGAGAGAAATGTGTAGAGATTAGTGCAGGGGAAAACTATCCAAAAATTTAAAAAGTCGATGGTCAAAAGACACTTTTACTAAAACGAGAGAAAACATAAAACTAGAGAAATAAATATGTAAAAGAGTAGCAAAATTGAAGGCCCCTAAAAATGAAGATGGGAATCGGTATTTATAGCCAAGAGTGATGGGTAGGGGGTCAATTCTAAATATTAGATAGTAAGATGGGTGACGGTTTAAATAACAAAACCTGGAGGTCAAGTCTTACTTGCGCTATAACTCTTTGATCATCAACATTGCATTTGTCTTTAGTAGTTGGATGAGAACAAAGGAATATAGTGATGTCATCAATGATATCAAGCTCATGATTACATTTGTCTCTTCTAAATAATGGATGAATAGAAGCGAATATTGTGATGTCATGCATGAGTGATGTCATGCATGAAGTCATAATTCTAACCCTTTTGCTTTATATTTTCAATGGACCCCCTTAACTAAATGAAATAGAGGTAAAATAAAAGAAGATAAAATTTGAGTGAATTAAGAAAAGATAAAAGGAAAGGAAATCGATAGTGGGCGGCTTGGGTCGATCGGTCCAACCAAGCAAAGGCGGGGCGAAATGGGTCGCGAGCCCCATGGCGCGAAAAATGCAAATATAGAGATTTTAATAATGAGAAATATATTATTAAGATAACAATAACTCAATAATTAAAATATTCACATAAAACGGGAGGTCAAAATTTGGGTGTCTACATATGGATGAATCATAAAGACTATGAATCTCTTGTTCGTATCTCATTTATTTCAAGTTATTCAAAAAGGTAGACACTTGAGAAAACTCTCAAAGAATTAGGCTAACTTGTGTTTGGAAACGATACTCGTCACCTAAAAGAGGTGAAGGTCAGATTATCAGTGTACAAAGCAAGTTGTGAACTAGTCCATCTAACGCACGGCTTATTACTGGCCAGGAAAATTTAACAAGAAAAAAGGCTAGACTCGTTAATTTTAATCGTTCATATTGGTTTCAAAGATCTAGGAAAAAGAAACTAGTACTGGTGAATATAGATCTAATATATATTAGAAATAAAGCCAGACATGTGATTAATGGACAAAACATAAATTAAATGATGAAATTTTCCAAGTCCTAACATACAATACCTATTCCACAATTTTTGGCATGGCCATATTGTGTCAAACTTTCAGTTCCAAGACTTTCTACTTTCCTAGATAATTCACCTCTTCATCTGAATGATTTTGTTTTCCACTTTGATGTACCAATAATTTGGTATTACAATGTTATTTTTAAAATTTCAATAAGTGAAATTGAATAGATATTGATAGTTAAATATTGAGTTATTTTTTTTCTTTTTTAATGAACAAAGTTGTCATTTAAATAGCTAATATATTTTGCTTGTAATTGTGAACTTGAATTTTATAAATGTAGTGCCAGTATTGTGAAGGATGCAATTAAAATTTACAAGCTATAGTAATCAATTTTCATGGCAATAGTGTGCTACTTAATTATGATATTTGGCCAAGAGTAATGTGCTAACTTCTTATTCAGAATTTATAGTAGTATTCATTCTCTTAGCTTCTATTTAGTAATTGTGAAGGACAAAGTAATTGTATGCGTGCTCCCCCCCCCCCCCCCCCCATAAGGAAAACAATAATTTGATTCTCATAAATGCCAATTTGCTAAAGTGGTGGAGTGGCAGGATCTTCCATAATTTAGTTAGTCAATAAGGCAGTAAAGATAGTGAAGAATATGATTTTTTGGGATGTCCATCTATGCACTGATACTAGCTGGCACATCAAAAGAATATTATTAAAAGTGTATTCTTGATTCAAATTCATTGTTTTTATGAACCCTAGTTTGTTAATGAGCAAACCCTAAATTTATATTTTGTCCTAGGGTTGCTAGATTCTACTATTTTTGCATGTTAGAATCATGATTAGGGTTGAGTTTGATGTTTTTATTGAATTTGAATCAAAGGTTGAGTTTAAAGATTGAATCTTTTGATTTTATTAAATCTGGAAATTTATTAATTATTCGGGTTTAATATAGATTTGGAATTTGTTAAATTGATTAACAATAAAATAAAATAAAAGTTTTGATAGGTGGTACACGGCTGGGACGTGTACAGCGCACGGCGGCACCGAGTGTAGCCATTGGGCGGCTGTCAAGGCTGCCTGTCGTGGCTGTCACAGCCACCAGTCGCCGCTGGACGGTGGTCAGCGGTGGAGGTGGTGATGGTGATGATGGTGATGTTTTGGGTGGTGTTTTGATGTTTGACTTGTTGACTTCAATTAGGGTTTATGGAAAGTTTTCCTATTTGACTTTTTAATGTTTGTTTTGAAAAGTCTTTTGAGCATGCATGAGTAATTAAATTCCAGCAACTTAATAATTAAGTTTAGGGTGCTAAACCATCTTTAAAGTTTAATTAAGAGGTTTAGAGGTCAAAGTATTGACTATTGGTCTATTTTGGATTTGTTAGGGCCCATTGACCGCACGTGAACGTAAGGAGCTTACGTTAGTTTGTCGTGACTTGCCTTATTACTAAAGGTAATTCATGTCTAGATGAATTATGTAATTCATTGTTAGTAATTGCATGCCTAGTATTGGATTGAGAATGATAATTCATATTTGGACTTGTGGCAAGGAATAATTATTGTTTATTTCCTTATGATAATTCGTATAGAATTATTTGATAGTGAATGCATGTTGATCAATGTTGGAAATTCACTTTGTGTAGCAATGTCTACTTGTGGGATTCATGTTATATGATAATACATGTTAATCTTTGTAATTATGTGGAGTAATTGTTGTGATATTGGACTAAAGATATATTAATATTTGTTCAATTGGATATAGCCTATCGCTATTTGGATCGTGTTTGTAAGCATGTTATGTCAATAAGTTAATGTGATTTTGACTATTGATTTGGTAAACAATATTGAAGTCTTGAAAAGGTGTATTGTTAGGTGGTTATGAATAGGGTGTTGATGCTCATTCATGTGAAATTATTGCCATCGGAATTGTGAACGAAATTTTGTTCATTTTGTAATTGTGGAGTAGTTACTTGAGATGCCAAGATATGTGTATTAATTGTTATGTGATCACCATATTAAATTGAATTGAGAGTTAAGATTTCTTTGGTAATGGATCCACCGAAGGATGCGAATAGGAATTGTTATTGAGATATATTGGGCAGGTCTATGTCTGCGAGTTGTAGTCCCAATGTAGTATTTGTATCCATATATGATGATTAGGCAAGTAATTTTTGTAGATGAAACAGTTCTTCTTGTAAATTTAAGGGTTGAGAGAGGGTATGCATAGTTAGGAACATTTGACGTACTTCGGGAGTCATATACTCCGGGACGGTTGATCCCTGTTTTGCCAATGCGCACGGGACTAAGATCATATTGAATCGACTGCGGTTGGTTTGACAATTCATGCGATTCTCTTCTCTCTAATAAACTTGGCTAATGGATAATAATAAATATTGGATTTATTATTTGGTATTTATGCGTGTCTCTAAATTTAAAGCATGTTGTCTTTTATTTTCTTAAAGCATGAGTATTATTTTTTAAGCATGTTGGCTTGACTTGGAGATTTAGATGGACTATGTGGTTATGAATTACTCTTTTTTTTTTTTTTTTTGCTCGTCATGTGGTTATGAATTACTCAGCGTAGCTGATTGGTTGTTTTTCTTTCTACTTGTGTTTGTTGTCCATTTCTCTTCAGTGATGGTCCTATGATGAACCTATATGGAATTCGTCTATATGGGGGAGTAGATTGACAGGATTTTGTAGCTCGTGGTTGGAAGCTAGTGAAGGCGATGTAAGAAGATTGTATATCTTCTAAAAACAATTTATCTTTATGGTTTAGACTTTGGATTTTGTATTATTGAGATTTCTACTGTAATGAGATTAATTCTCTTGCATGAGAATTAATAGTTTAATATTTTCCTTTCCTTTGGATTATTTGTTTAAGTTTAGTTTTGGAAAGATAGTTATTATTTAATTATCTAGTATGTGTGTTTGGGATGTAAATATTTTATTTGTTTTTTTTTTCCCTAGCTCATAGAATATGGCAACATCCTCTAAGCTAGAAAGGGAGAGAGCGAGAGAAAAAGGAATGTTTGCAGGAGGACGTTTCAGATTCTCTGCCCCAAACTGGGTTGAGCCAGAGAACGAGAGTGACCAAGAGGGATGGCAAGTCGTAACCAGGCGTAGAAACAGATTTCCATACGGAAACTTAAGAATCTCCAAGGAGAGGAGAACTGATACAAGGAGGGTCTGGAGTGTGAAGCAACCCATAAGATCATCCAGGGGAACGCAGACCTATGCAAGGAATGTTGAGTGCAGTGGAACCAATGAAGGGTTGGGGGTGACATCTCTGTTTGTGGACAACCTGACAATGAATGTGAATAATAAAGTTGTACGTGAGATGTTCTGGAGTTTTGGAAGAGTCATAGATGCTTTTGTTCCCTGGAAGTTAAGAGGGGGAAAAAATGATCGCTTTGCTTTCGTGAAATTCAAAAATCAGATTGAAGCCCAGAGAGCCATTCGCGGCATGGATGGTAGGAGATATGAAGGAATATACCTACGAGTGCAATTGGCCAAATTCAGAAGGAAGGAAAAAGATAATCAAGCAAGGGGTGTAAAACCCCTGCAGACTAATGAAGGTGAAAGAAGACCTGATGCTCAGGCCACAAAAGCAATTTTGAGTGAGAATGACAGAGAAAAGGAGGATACCAATGATCAGAACGGGGAGGCACAAAAAAAGAAGAGCGATGAGATGGAGAATCAAAATGAAAAGAATGAAAATGAAGAATCTCAGGGAGACATTGAGTCAATTGAAGTGAGAATGAGAATAGGGGTTCAGCGTCTTCAGCGCATGATAAAAAGATTGGAGGATGATGATGACATGAGAGTGAGCAATGAGTTCCTTGGTGAGGAATTAGTGAAAGCAAGAGAAGAGCTTCAATTTGTCAGTGAAGACGGTGAATCAGAGGCGTTGATTAAAGGAGTACCATGTGATGAGAATCAGGAATGACTTGATAGAAGCCCTGTGGGATATGGAATTAACGAACTCCCTGCACTTGATGTTGAAGAGGAGATGAAGAAAGTAGGGATAAAAGGTGTACGAGTACGTCCGATGGGGGCAATGCTGCATCTTCTAACTTTTGAGATGCAGGAATTTTTTGTAACAATGAAGGAAAAGAAAATGGGAGTGCTGGGAAAGTGGTACAAGAAATGTAATGAATGGAGTGAATTTGAGACAACAAGATGGAGGGGAACATGGATTTCAATTTACGGATTACCATTAAATGGGTGGATTGAAGAAAACATGAAGAAGATTGGCAATCTGTGGGGGAGAGTTGTTGCTTATGCAGACAGTCAGTAGATCTTGTTACATTTGAGAAGTGTCGAGTTCTTATTATTACAGATTATATGTTCCAAATCAAAGGAAATTTGCTCTTTGAACTTAATAACAAGCACCATAGACTGGCTGTAGTTGAAGAATTCTTTAATCCTTATGATGACAAGGATTTCTCCGAGTTCGGAGAGGAAGATAGTCTGAGGTCGACGCAGAAACATGAGACACTTAAGCAGAATATTGTTGTCCAGATTGAGGGTGATAAGGAGATAGTGTCTTCAACGCCAGAAGATTCCATGGGAGGTTCAGATGAAAATTCAAATTCAACAAGAGAGACAGAATATTCAATAGAGGCACAGTCCCAAGGCATGGGGAACTCAATCATTGGGCAGCTTTTCAAGGAAAGGGTAGTACTGGAGACCAATAATAATGTCAGATATCCTACCGAGAATATCATTGAAGAGGAGGTTTCAACTAATGAGCAAATCATTAATAGTGCAGGATACGAACCCCAAACTTCTGACCTGGTGGCAGAAATGCAAGGTGTAAAAGGAGATGTGCAGCCCACGTGTCAGGTAACCCAAATTGAAGTGGGCTTTGACGAAGCCAGTATGGACTCAATCAGTACTTCTGATCTGGGGCCAACTTTCCTTCCCGGGTTCGAGTTTGATATCCCTCTAAGTGCTATTGTGGAGCACCAAAAGAAAAAACAAGCCAAGAGACGAAAAAGGAAAGAGAAACTCAGGGGGTTAGTGCTAAGCAAACAGTGCAAAATCAAAGAAAAGCCCATTGTCATGGGTGAGCGAGTGGATATTACAAGCAAGGAGGTCGTGTTGAATGGGGAGGAGGAACCTCTGATCTCCAATAACCCTTTTGGCATCCTAGGTTTCGCAAAGAAATTGGGCATGGCATTTCCAGAGAGCGAAAAAAATATGGTGAAAAGAATTAAGAAAATCATGAGGGAAGAAGAGGAAGAATGGGAGGGCTCCATGCAAGTGTAAGCGAGAAGGAGCTCGATTGGGATAAATACAGGAGTAGAAAAACCAGTAAAATGAAGATGATTACATGGAACATTCGTGGAATGAATGGTAGGGAGAAAAATTCAGCTTTGAGAAACTTAATAAAGAAACATAGCCCAGGTTTTGTGATAATACAAGAGATGAAGATTGAAAATTTCAGTGAAAGGGAGTTGAAAAAAATCTGGAAAGAAGATGGATTAATGTAGCGTTTTGCTCCATCTAGAGGTAGGGCGGGGGGGATTTTAGCAGTTTGGAGGAAATCTTTTTTTTTATCCTTGTTCAGAGATAATTGCCACGAGTTGGATTGTGTTAAAAGGTCGTTTAATTGAGAACAATATGGAGTGCACCATTGTCTGTATATATGATCCTACTGATGTGAGTGAAAGAGCAGGGTGCTGGGCAGAACTACTTGATGAATGGCAAAATGATTCTTATCCGTGCATTTTGATGGGAGATTGTAACGAGGTTTTGAAGGCAGAGGAAAGATCGAGTTTGAAAGTGAATTCCAGAGGGGTCGAAGACTTCAAAAATTTTGTGACAAGTACACAGTTGCTAGAAATTGAGTTGAAAGGTGGAAACTTTACGTGGTTTAGAGCAAAATAGATGAGCAAGCTTGACAGGGTCTTTGTAAATACAGAGGTGACAGCAAAATGGCCTTTTTTGTTTGCAACTGTCTTGCGTCGTGGTCTATCTGACCACTGCCCGCTGTTAATTCAAACTGAGTCCCAAAACTGGGGACCGAGACCATTCAGATTTCTTGACTGTTGGCTAGATTATCCGAGTTTCATGTAAATGATCGAAAAAGAATGGGGAAAAGAAATAAGCAGAGAGCAACAAGTAGAGTCACAAGTTGGAGTAAAATTGAAAATCTTGAGGCAGAAAATAAAAGAGTGGAATTCTGGGACATTTGGTGATATGAGAAAAGAAATAGAAAAACTGGAAAAAGCCATTGAAACATGGGATAAATTGGCAGAGTCAAGAGAATTGAGAGATGATGAAATAAAAAATAGAAGCAGAGATATTGCGGAGCTCTGGAGATGGTATAAGAGGAGAGAAACTTACTGGGCACAAATGTCACGAGTAAAGTGGAGGAAAATGGGTGATAAAAACACAAAATTCTTCCATGCTGTCGCATCAAGTAGAAAGCGGAGAAACGAAGTGAGAAGCCTCACAGTGAGTGGCAAGCAAGTAAAGAGGCCTGTAGAGATAAAAAAAGCAACGGTGGAGTATTTCAGAAAATTATTCAGAGAGGAGTATAGGTCTCGTCCTTTCTTTGAAGAGGTGGAAGTGAGGAGAATTTCGAATAAGGAAGCAGAACAATTGATAGAGAGATTCAAGGAAGACGAAGTTGAGCAAGCAGTAAGAGATTGCGGTGGGAATAAGGCGCCTGGGCCAGATGGTTTTAATTTCAGTTTTATAAACAAGGCTTCGAGTTTATTGAAAGGAGAGGTCATGCAATTTGTTAATGATTTCTGGGATACAGGAAAATTTCCAGCTAGTTTAAATGTCGCTTTAATCAGTCTGATCCCGAAGACTGAGTGCCCTCAAAAATTGAAAGATTTCCGACCTATCAGCATGATAGGTGCCATGTACAAAATTCTTGCGAAGGTGTTGTCTAACAGATTGAAAGGAGTGATGGACACGGTGGTTGGTGAAACCCAATCAGCCTTTATCAGTGAGTGTCAAAGCCTAGACAGTGTGCTCATGGCTAATGAGATTATTGACTCGTCCAGGAGAAAAAAGGAGAAGATGTGCATCTGGAAACTAGACTTTCACAAGGCATATGATTCCCTATCTTGGTCTTTCCTGGACAAGGTAATGGAACGCATGAATTTCCCTCAGCAATGGCGTCAGTGGATAGGGTGGTGTGTAAGATCGGCTTCAGCATCTATTTTGCTTAATGGCTCTCCGACTAAGCCATTCAAACTTGGTAGGGGGTTGAGACAAGGTGATCCTCTATCACCGTTCTTGTTCAACGGTTTCTGTGGAGCTTCACTGTCGTGTTGAGAATTTGCCAATTAAGTATTTGGGGCTCCCCCTAAGAGCTAATCCGAGAAGCTTAGAGTTTTGGCGCCCTGTTTTGGAGAGAATGGAGAATAGACTTGCATCATGGAAAGAAAAATTATTATCTACAGGGGGGAGATTGGAGCTCATCAAATCTGCTCTAAGTAATTTTTCGCTGTATTATCTCTCGCTATTTAAAGTGCCGATAGGAGTTTTAAATAAAATGATCAAGCTTCAACATGAGTTTCTGTGGTTGGGAAATTCTGAAAGGAAAAAACTAATGTGTATGGTAAATTGGGGATTGATTGAACCGCCAAAAGATTGAGGTGGATTGGGAGTGGGCTCTATAAAAGAGTTTAATGTGGCTTTGTTAAGTAAGTGGATCTGGCGGTTCTTGGATAGAGACGGAGGGCTATGGAAAGAAGTGGTGAGAAGCAAGTATAATTTGGAAAGCATTTATTCAATTGAGGACTTCTCTATTTTAAAGCAGGGTGGACTTTGGAAAGATATCATCAACTGTCTTTAAAACAATCCTTCAGTTAAGGAGATTTTTAAGCAAGGGATCATTATTAGTGTTGGAAGAGGAAATAATACACGATTTTGGCTTGATCCGTGGCTAAGTCCTGATCCCCTCAAGAAAAGATTTCCGCGGCTCTTCTCAATCTCGTCCCAACAACACTCCACTATTGAAGGGATGGGATTTTGGGATGGCATGGAATGGGTCTGGAGCTTTCAATGGCGTAGAAGATTGTTTCAATGGGAAGAGCAACAAAGGGGAGAATTATTAGCAAACTTGAAAGACATTTATCTGAATCCTGGGGTTGACGACAAGATCATGTAGAGCCACAATAGCAAGGGGAATTTCTCTGTAAAATCTGTTAGAAAAAATCTGGTTGATGTGGGAAGCTTACGGGTACATGAAGCAATTAAAGGAGTTTGGCAGGGACTTGTTCCTCCAAAAATCGAAATTTTTGCGTGGCTAGCTTGCTTAGGGCGATTGAAAACAAGGGATAGATTGATCAGAATGGGCATACAGGGTATCACAAATCCATCATGTGTGTTGTGCGAATTGGAGGAGGAGAGTGTGAACCATCTTCTAATACACTGCAGATTCTCGAGGGAGCTTTGGTACAAATGGCTTGATATATGGCATGTACAGTGGTGCTTTCCACAAGAGATGATGGAGTTCTTCGAGCAATGGTGTGCATTAGCTGCAGGGGATCACTTCCGAAAGGTCTGGATAACCTTCCTATTTGTGGTCTTGTGGTCAATATGGATAGAGTGTAATAATAGAATTTTCTGTGACAAAAGAAGCAATGTTGAGGAGGTGTTCGATTTGGTTCTTCTGCGTCTGGGTTGGTGAATCAAGGTTTGGGATGAAACATTCCCATATTCTCCTCAAGATGTGCTACGTAATCCCTCTTGTGTGAAGATCAATCGGCCAAAAGTGAAAGGAAAAAATGTCGGTGTCATGGGTACCACCTCCTAGGGGTTGTGTCAAGTGGAACGTGGATGCTTCGTGTAAAGATGGAAGATGTGCTATAGGTGGGGTTTTGAGAGAATGGAATGAAAATTTTAGGTGTTTGTTTTCTAGACAAGTTATGGTGGATGAGATCAACAAGGCAGAGGTCTTAGAAATTTCTCGAGCATTAGAAATCACTATGCTCAAAACGTGGCTCCTGCATTTTGATATTATAATAGAATCTAACTCCAAAAATGCAGTTACATGGAGTAATTCTGATCAAGGAGGGTCGATAGGCGTCCATTTTGCTTTGAACTTCATTAGAGCAATAAAGGGTTGGTGGCCTGGAATTACAGTAGTGCATAAGCCAAGGAGTGGGAACGCTGTTGCCGACCAGTTAGCAAAACAGGGGCTTGATCGAAAAGAGGAATACGTGGCGTGGCCATAGATGAAAAGGTTTGAACGTCTGATAATGGTGTTTGGTTTGAAGTGCTCTATTTATGGGGTAGGTTACTGGGAGTCTAGCTATTCTCCTGTTAGGACTGATTGGAGTTTGGTGTTCCAATTCCCTCTTTTGTTTCTTACTTTGCTATTTAGTTTTTTATGTCACTCCCAAGCAAATGATAGATAATCCTTCTCCCAACCCTTCATAGAAGGTGGGGGAGGTGGGGGTTATGTGATGCTAGTAATGGGGGTTGACGGTTGGTGTAATTGGAATTTTATCATCAATAATATTACACCTTAATTATCAAAAAAAAAAATATATTTGTTTTTTTCTAGCCTTGTATTTAATTTGAACATTAAATATGGCGGTGACGCTTCAAATTTCTAAGATTTTTCTGCTGTAACTCATGATTTTAAATGGTTTTAAATTAGACAGAAATTCGGGGTGTTACATGGTAATACTGGGGAGATTACTGACAAAAGAAAGGCTACAGCATCTCAACATCAGCACCGCATCAAAATGTGAGTTCTATCACAGTACAAATGAGTCCAGTGCTCACCTTTTCTTTGGATGTCCATGGGTGAGTTCTGTGAAAAAAGAAATCTGTAACCTGGGCAGGTATTGATAATGTAGCTGACTGCAATTGGTCTCAATGGAGCTTAAGAAGAAACAGATTCTGTAATATGAAGGAACAGATTCTCTCTGCATGTCTCAGTGTCATCTACCACACATGGCTGAAAAGAAACCGAAGAATGTTCCAAGGAAAGAGTATGGATGCCAGTGCAATTGCATCTCAAATCGGGAATGGAATCAAAACTAGAATACGATTTAGTGCCCCAATAAAGCTTAAATAGAGAGATGTTGAGTACTTAATTTTGTAAGTTAATTTTTGAAGGCTTGAAATAACTGGGGAAGATGGCCTCCCTAGGAGATAGTCTCTGTTACCCCATTATTTCTCCCTTAGGTGTAATATAACCTTTGCTAGTTGGTATTAATAAGAACTCTACTGATCTTTTTACAAAAAAAAAAGAAGATACTGAAAAGAAAATATGTCTTTTAATATAAAGGGTTAAATTGTCAACTCAAATAACTGTTGGCCTCACATTAGTATTTTTTGATCAGGCGAAAACAACGCCCTTATTTTAACAAAAATAAGTAACATAAGTTACCTTCAAGAAAATATATTATTTATTCACTGAAAATATAATTCTTTTGTTAAATGTGTTTTCTTTTTGTTGATAAAAAAATTATTATTGTTCCTTACTATTCCTATTATTTAATTTTATATATTAATATGATTAAAAAAAATTTATATTGATGCTAATAACGGAGGATAATGAACAAGAATCCGTGCATCGCACGGGCACGAATTCTAGTAAATATATATAATTGAATTTTAAACATGGATTGCATCAAATTGTCATCATTGTCATTCTAATTAGAATAATAAAAAGTAAAATTTTGATGAAAAAGAATTTTTTTTTTGAAAAATCAACTTAAAAGAAGTATTCAATAATATTAGATGAGAAATAAAATTGAATCCAATAGTTGATATATTCATATTTCAACCTTTGGAATTAGCCCCTGAACTCTTCGATGGAATAAGACGGGACGGTCATGAACGGAACGGAACACGCGGCGCGGATAATGGAAGAAAATGTGAGACAAAATGAGTTATAGAATGTGGAAAGAAACGGAATTGAACGGAACGACGCAAGACAGAATGCAGCATGAAGACGACGAAAAGAACAAGGCCTAGTTTTGCTAATAGTCTAGTGCGATTTGCCTCCCTAAGTATCCTATTTAACACTAACTTTCTCAGTTTCTCTCAACTCACCGCGTTATGATGTGTGACTCATGTTTCTTATCTCATGGTTCCCTCTTATTTATTAACCTGCATCCAGAATGACCAAAATGTAGTCGTATGACATTACCCTTAAACTGAGTAGTGTCATGGATGTTTAAAACTTTGTAGGTTAAAATAAATATAAATGAATATTAGATGATTGGGAGTGAGTTTTTAAATAGTAATTTAGTAGATTAATTTCTTTTTTGTTTGATCAAGTAGAAAAAACACACAAACTTTCTTAGATAATTAAAACACCGCCGAATGACTCTGATTTGATTTTTAAAAACTACAAAAAATAAAATTTTTGCAACGCATAGAAACAATATTCTGTGCAGTTGCACAGGTCAGAAATCTAGTTTTATTGCTAAAAATGTTAACACAGTTTTGATAATGATTTTCGGCTTCATGAAATTAATAACTTTATTTGTACCGGTCCAAAGGGGTAGGAGACGACTACTCCATGAGATGCAACCTACCATGTGTCCCAAGTAGGGGTGACAATGGGTCGGGTTCGGGTCGGGTGGAGCATCACCCGCATCCACCCATTTAATTTTTCAGCTCCACCCATCCATCCATCACCCACGAAAAACTCCACCCGCATCCAATCCACCCATCATCCACGGGTGAACGGGTGGATCGGGTGGTAAACGGGTGAAATTAATAACTAAAAATAAATGCGGACATCTGGACATAAATTAACATTATAAATCAAATCACATATGATAAAACTAACATAATTGAGCCGATTTGATGTTGCCAGCCTACCAGCGGCCTTACATAGTGCATCTGCTTGGTAGTTGCAATATTATACAAAGTGGAGCTTGTTGCAGGAGCCCATTACCAAGCCTATACTACAAAGAAAGTCTATTATTACAATGAAAACAGCAACTAATGCCTTCCATAATACTCAATTTAGTACTAGAGTCTTTGTTTAAAATAAAACATTAAAAACTGGTGATCATCCATAGATTGAGGTAAGTCGCTAGATGGAGGAGTAGGAGTAGTAGTAGGTTGAGAAGACGTTGATTCAAACTCAGAATCATTAGTGTCCATAATTATGTAATAGTAGATATAGTATAACATTGCAATAAAAGAAAAATTGCAATTAGTAGTGGAAATAATTGATCAATTAGAAGCAAAAAATAATTAAGCATAAACATAAAAACCTTTATAGAAATGCAAACTGTTTTTCATTAATTCCACATCAAAATGACCTAAAAGAAATCTCATAAACCATCCAATTGGTACCTAATCTAAAGCAATGATGAGTAATCCCACATTAGAAACAAAATCCAACAATAAAGACCTATAGAATGTTAGCAGCAAGCATCAAGCTTCACATCAAATTAATACACATCAAATCCAATTGGAACCTAATCAAATTAATTCACTTTCAAGTTGCAGCTTCACATCAAACTAAGCTTCACTGGGATTCATTCATACATTTTCTCCAGTATTTCATTTTTATTATTTTGTCCCCCCAATTGCAAACACAACACTGGACATATGCAAACAAATTGCCGTTTTTCAATTGTCGTTCTTAAGCTTCAATTGCAGCAACTAACTAATATGCAAACAAAACCATAGACCACAAAAACCATTCCCTTTAATTGCATAAATTAATTCCAAATTAGCATTGCCCATAAGAACACATAAGAACAGAACAAGAGGAAAAGAAAAAGAAAAAAAGAAGCAAATATAAGTAAACAGTGACCGAGAAGATGAGAAAACAAGAGGAGAGAGAAAGTAAGATTGACATAAATCTTACCGAGGAGATGTTTGGGGTGAACTAGAGAAGATGAGTGGCAAACTGGAGAAGATGAGTGGTGATTTGGCGAAGATGAGTGACGATTTGGCGAACTTGGGAGTTATTAGATCCGAGTATGGAGGCCAAAAGAAAGAGAGAGAAAGAGAGAGACGTGATTTTGAGTGAGGGTTTTAGTCTGAGGAGTTGAGGAGGGGTGACATAAACTTAGGGTTTTTTTTTTAATAAATATATATTATTAAAATATTAAACGGGTGGTGGGTGGATTCGCATGTCGGGTTCGCGGGTGAAATATCATCAGCCGAATCCCACCCGATCCTCCCACCACCCACAAAAAACCCATTTAACCGGGTTTTCACCCATTTATCTGGATCGGGTGGAGCGGGTATCCGAGGATGCGGTTGGAATTGCAATGCCTAGTCCCAAGTATCCTCAGAGTCATATTAGTCATTAAAGTCTTCATTTCTTCATTTCTAAATCAAGGTATTATTCAAGAAAAGCAATCGAAGTTCAACTAATGAATTAAATATGTATCTTTTATTTTAGCAAACAAAAAAAAAGTATCTTTTACAACTCACATTAATACAACATCTCTTTAATAAATACAAGCGTTTTTTCTTTTTTTCTTTTTTGAAAGGGAAACGAAATTTCATTACTATAAAGCCATCCGGCATCTACAAACGATATCACATTCTACAAGTGAAGACACATCTAACCAAGTCAGAAACCATTATTGTAACAAAACTAACTTGTCGAAAAGATTTTACGAGAGAGAACGACTTCCTTTTCATCAATGTTTTCCATAGTACAACCTTTTTATGGAAGACCTTGCCATAGTCTTGTTGGTGAATGTTCACATCCGATGTTGTAGATGACTTGTAGGAAAATAAGATTCGTAGCAGTGTCATTTGACCGATAAAACGATAAACCAAAAAACCTAAAACTAACAGTACGCTCACAAAAGGAGAGACACTCATACCCAATAAATGGGACAAACTAACTCTCACTAATGGAGAGACGATAGTTATTTGAAAACCTAACACTAAAAAACTGATAAAAACTACAAGACTGGGCCATACCATCAGCATCAGAACACTGATGGCAACCCCCAAAACAGGAGATACGCTTTACTTTGTGAGATGGATGGTGGGAGGAAGAAGGGGGAGATGGTGGAAGAGAGAACTTTCTCTCTCTAGTACCGCTTCAAGCCTTTTTTTATTTTATAAATGACATTATTGCCCTTATTTTAAACTATTGTCAATGCCTCATCCCACTCCCCACTCCTCACTCCTCCCTCAACACCCAAAATATTTGTTTCCATAGTACACATCCATGAGAATTTTTGAAAAATAATTGCTTTACGGGGAGAAAGCTATTTTTGTAGAAATGAATTGTGAGTACATGACACCATGGAAAATGGTAATCAAACTTAGTGACTAACATCTAAGCACGAATAAATCACTGAAGAAATGTAAATGAAGTGAAGTTAGAACAAATTTCACAAATATGAAGAAATGTAAATGAAGTGAAGTTAGAACAAATTTCACAAATAGCTCATTGCTGCAACTTCTACTAATCCATTCTAAATCTCGTAAATCTTGATAATAATATGCCAGCTTAGATAATCATACTTGGTGATAATCAAGATAATCTGAGTCTACATCACAATATATATTCCTTGCCTCTTTCATTGAAACAAGAAAAACAAACTTTTACCCGATGAGTTATGGCCGGAAGAAGCAAGGGTTGTTGCACTAGAGGTTGAGAGGAGGAGAGGGGAAGGGAGGCTGAGTTAATAATCAAAGTTTTGGGGTGAGTGAGAGTGATTGAGAGATAGTCAAGTGTGAGCTCCTATTTATGAATTCCACTACTATTCCAAAGATATAAGATCATGAGCCATTTTGATAGACTCAATTACTATCTAAACAATTTTTTTAATATTTTTGAGCCAGGATCCTAGGGCCCCTCTCTTAATCCGCCTTTACCAGGTGTTTAACTAACTCATAAACAAACATTAACTATAACAGAACTAAAACTTCTCTCGTTAATAGATACTTGCATCAAATCAAGTAGCAATACTATCTCTAGCACCCAAAAAAAAAGAAAGAAGTAGCAATACAATCATATCATCTTAGATTTTCCTACAATGTGTTTTTATCCCAAATATCCTGGAGTCTAATTAAGAAAATTCATCAATTCCCAACAAGTCCAAAGCCATCACCAATTTAAGATCTGGGGCCATTTTAGTCAAACCAATTGTTATCCAAATAATTTTTTAAAAATATTTTAGAGCTAAGATCCCTCTCTCAATTTGTCTTTGCCAAAGAGGTATTTAACTAACTCACAAACAAACACTAATTATGTACAACTGAATAAGATGTTGTTGGGATAATGTCTCAATTATTATGTGTGAGTTAACACAATTGATGATGAGAAGAACAATTAAGTGAGGAAGAAAGGAAAAAAAAGAGAAAAAGAAAAAATGGAAAACTGCCAAAGTAAAATTTGGAATTTTGTAACAATGGGAACTTGATGCATAATAACACTATTAGATGTTATCACAATATAAGGGAGGTTGACATTAATATGTGATTGATGATCAAGTAAAGGGGTGTTACACTCGAAAATAAATTACTAGGATATTCAAATAGACCGATAAAAATATATTACGAAAATATATTTATTGCTTATAAAATAAAGATAGTGGTTGAATTTGACAACTTTCATTATCTCCTACCACTACCCACTAAAACACTAATCATAATAGTTATTTCCTACAAAAGCTACCCAATTAAACACTAACCCATGAAGTAATGGTGGTTAACCACCCTCCAGTCATGATTGAATAATGGGTGGTTACTAGACGACCAAGGACTCTCCTATTTTCCTATAAATAGGGTCGACGGAGCAAGGAAGAAGACAAATTGAATCTCACCGCAAAGATGTGTTTCCTTAGTAAGGAGTAAAGTAATGTCGTCTCTAGTGTAGTTGTAGTGTTTTAGGAGTAGATTAAACGTAATTTAGTGTATCATACTCCATTAAATCCTCCCGTTTGTACTTTGTCTATAATCAATCGAATGAATGTCTTTTTTCGAATTACTAGTGTTCAAATTCCCCTCGCACCCTCCTCGTTACCGTAAAGGTATCCACGATCCCAACTCAACGCTCAAAATACCTTGTCGAATAACAAGGTTATCAACGTGATAGTCAACTTTGAACCACTTATCGAAAAGCACTACCAACTCCCCGAAAAGGTCGAACACTTGGTCGAATTGTGCATATAGGTGTGGAATTCTATTAAGTGGCTAGAAACTGAGTATCACTATTGACCGTGTCCATCGTTAACCCAGAGTTGGGGGTGGAGGAGTAGGTTCATAACGGGAGCGGCCTACTCCAAGATAGTCCTCGACCTTATTTCGGACCTTTTTAGGGGTTGTAGGACTGCCCATATAGATTTCTTGTGACCCCTAAGTATCAAGCACAGTAACAAATTTGGCGACCACAATGGGAGTAACAAATTTCACTCCACGAATAAATCTTCAGATGCTATTGGGGATCGAATTGGTTACCTTGAATATATATATTACGAGGAGGGTTAATTTTGATGTCAATATTAAATGGATTTTTTGGAAAAAAATCCATTATGAGAGTCATATAAATGACCAAATCGCTCGAATTAAGATCCGTCTCGATGGTCTATGGAGACAAAAGAAAGATCTTCAAATCACTCGATTTAAGCGGAATATTTTAGGTCTCCAAGAACTCGACATTATAAATGATCGATGGCAAGAGTTATCCGAACAAATCAATCAACTCGAGAACGAACTCAGTAGTTTACGAAGGGATAGTAGAACTATTATTCGAAATGCTTTGTATGTAGAAGAGCCATCATCTATTCGAGAAGACAAAAATTCCTTCTATCTCGACGAAAAAATTATAATAGTAGATAGGGATGGAAACTCCTTATATCACAAAGAAAGTATAATAGATAAGGATGAAAATGATTTTTATCAATACATTATCTATTCGAGAAGATGAAAAATCCTTCTATCTCGACGAAGAAATTATAATAGTCGATAGCGATGGAAACTCCTTATATGACGAAGAAAGTATATAAGATAAGGATGAAAATGATTTATTCATGGCATCATCTATTCGAAAAGACGAAATTTTCTTATATCTCGATGAAGAAATTATTTTAGTCGATGTCGATGGAAATTCCTTATGTGATAAAGAAAGTATACTTGATGAGGATGAAAAATATTTTATTGAAATTAGGGGATTCGAGTCTGAATACCCAGAAAGTGCGGCTACTAACGAATTAGAAGTTATAGATCAATGTTTCGAAAAAGAAAATGTTGATCAACGCAATACTTTGGAGGAATTTAATTTTAAAAATGATACCGCTACTCTCATTTATAGAAAGGTAAGGGGACAATGTTGCACTTCTTATAACGATTTAAGAGATGCAAAATACTCAAATGATACAAACAAATTAAGTCATAAAGTTAAGGGAACGAAGTTATCTCTATTCACGATTTTATTACCATCATTTGAGTATTTGGTGTTTGTCCCAATCATGAAGGACTACAAGTCTCTAGGTAATCAGAGGGGAGACTAAGAAGAAGGCCCCTAGTCAATTACGAAACAATTGGCTATTGGGGGGCAACATAACTCAATCACTCGAAAAAAGGAGTAGAAAATTGGGTTAGTCAGGCGCAAATTTAATTGACTCGATAAGTCAAATATTTTTTGTTATTCACGATCGAAGTATAACACATACGAATCTCACTACAATCGACCCATATGTGCTAGGGGGGCAGTTGTTACACTCGAAAATAAATTACCGGGATATTCGAATAGACCGATAAAAATATATTACGAAAATATATTTATTGCTTATAAAATAAAGATAGTGGTTGAATTTGACAAGTTCCATTATCTCCTACCACTACCCACTAAAACACTACCCATGGTAGTTATTTTCTACAAAAACTACCCAATTAAACACTAAGTCGTAAAGTAATGGAGGTTGACTACACTCCACCCATGATTGAATAATGAGTGGTTACAAGAGGACCAAAGACTCTCCTATTTTCCTATAAATAGGGTCGACGGAGCAAGGAAGAAGACAAATTGAATCTCACCGCAAAAATGTGTTTCCTTAGTTAGGAGTAGAGTAATGTCGTCTCTAGTGTAGTTGCAGTGTTTTAGAAGTAAATTAAACGTAATTTAGTGTATCATATTCCATTAAATCCTCTCGTTTGTACTTTGTCTACATCAATCGAATGAATGACTTTTTTCGAATTACTAGTGTTCAAATTCTCCTCACAACCTCCTCGTTACAATTAAGGTATCCACGATCCCAACTCAACGCCCAAAATACTTTGTCTAATAACAAGGTTATCAAAGTGATAGTCAACTTTGAACCACTTATCGAAAAGCACTACCAAATCCCCGAAAAGGTCAAACACTTGGTCGAATTGTGCATATAGGTGTGGAGTTCTATTAAGTGACTAGCAACCGACTATCACTGTTGACCCTGTCCATCATCAAACCGGAATTGGGGTGGAGGAGTAGGTTCGAATAGGGAGCGACCTGCTTCAAGATAGTCCTCGACCTTATTTAGTACCTTTTTAGGGGTCGTAGGACTGTCCATATAGATTGCTTGTGACCCCTAAGTACCAAGCACGGGAACAAGGGGCATTCAAGTTCAGCAGCAGTTTTGGGAGCTTAGAAGTTACATCATTAAACTCCACAGTTGTTGAACGTTTTTAATTCTCTAGAAAGAGTCTAAAGGCCTCTATAAATAGAGGTGTAACTTGTGTGTAGTGTATCCCATATCCCATATTCCACAGTGTAGACATATGTAGTGTGTGAGGAGAGTGGCTATTCCTTATAGTCCTTGAGTGGAGTGAGTCCTCGAGCTTGTAGGGTAGTCCAAACACGGGATGTGAAATATGCCGAGTCAAGTGGGATCCTAATTAGGGGGAGATGTGATCCACTTAATTAGATTTATGTGTGTGTGCTATAACCATTCCTTGTAATTCTTGAGTAAGGGTCTGGAGTTTGTAGGGTGGTGTACACTACGGGGAGGGTTTGCAGGTTTGTCCATCCAAAACTTGTATGTGGAAGAGTTTGCAAGTTTACCGTGCAAAACTTGTATTTATATTGAGTTAGTGGATGTTACCCTATGAGAGGGTCGTGGACGTAGGTCGAAGGAGCCGAACCACGTTAAAATATCGTGTGTCTATTTTATCTTTTATGTTGTGTTTTTATCGCTCTACATATACGTTGCGCAAATTTCCCCAACAGATTTTCTCTAGTTAGTGAATGATTACATCAATTCAAGTGGCACTACTATCTCTAGCTAACACCCCAAAAAGGAAAAGTGGTAATACTATCTCATCATCTCAATATTTATGGATTCCAATTAGGGGTGTAACCGAGCCGAGTCGAGCCCGAGCCGCCCCTGGCTCGAGCTCGACTCGATCATTGAAGGGCTTGCTCGAGCTCGGCTCGAAGCTCGCCGAGCCACTTAGAGCCAAGCTCGGGCTCGGTTGTAATAGCTCGGCTCGGAGCTCGGCTCGGCAATATTTTTTTTTTTGAATTTAACGAATTTCAGCTTTTAAGGATAATTGACAATAGAGTAGGAAAAAAACTCATGCTTGTAAAAAATGGATGGGAAAAAGTTGTCAATTTAATAAAGCAAACTGCATAATCTTGTGAGTTTTGATAGTGCATAAAAATAGTAAAAATACCTAAACTCCAAGTTGTAAACTCTTAGTACTCAAAAATTCATAATTGACATGAATCTAGATAATACTAGAAAACCAAAAACTCTAAGCATTGAGTATGAACAGAAAAATAACCAACGTTAGATGTCCAAAAAAAATGATACTCTTCTAAAATATCATGTAAGCTCCTTGCTTTATTTTGGTAGATTGATCTCCTCGATTTCGTCCTCCTTGGTGATCTACAAAATATAGAAAGAATATTTTATTAGTATTTAATGTTTAGTATGCTACCAAAAAAAAAAAAAAACAAACAAGTATCTTCTAAAAATTTTCAAGGATTACCTTGATCTTCTTCTTAACCCCATGGAGAACACGACACCAATCTCTGCCACAAAGTAGTACTTTAACGGTGTCTGGAGCCAATGAAGCACGATATGGATCAATCACCCTACCCCCTGCACTAAAAGTTGCCTCAGAAGCAACCGTAGTAATTGGAACGGCCAAAATATCACGTGCCATAGAAGACAACACGCGAAACTTCAAAACACTCCACCATTTCAAAGCATCAATTGTTGATGAATCACCTTCAGAAATATAACACCCATCTTCAAGATAAATAGCCAATTTAGACTTTTTCTGTGGTTGACTAGAGGTGCTTCTCAAATGGTTGTAGACCTCATGCCATCCAACATCATCATCCACATCAATACTACTACTACCAATACCATTACTATTAGCAAGCACATCATTCTCATGTTCATCAAGACTAACAGCATATACATTAACATATTCTTCAAAAAGCTCATCCAACGCTTCTCTAACTTGTGCAACATGTTGTCTAGATTCAGAAGGAGAAAATATCTTACTATATATAAATGTAAATTGTGGTAATTCCCCTTGAGGCTTGAGGAATATTTGTATATTATTTGCATTATATAGTGAGAGGTTACAGAGACATAGTAGGATTACAAGATAACGGGCCTAGTATACAAACCTAAGCCTAATAGGAAACTATCTAGTATTTACAATATTTTCCTAATTACATTATCTATCACACCCCCGCAGTCGGAGCGGGAGGATGACGAACGCTCAGGCTGGAGCGAAAGTCATTAAACAGTGTAGACGGGAGTCCCTTAGTGAAAATGTCAGCGTACTGAGAGCTGGAGGGCACATGAAGGACTCGTACATGACCAATCGCAACTTTTTCACGAACAAAATGAATATCAATCTCAATGTGCTTTGTGCGCTGGTGCTGTACTGGGTTAGTGGAGAGATATACGGCACTAACGTTGTCACAGTAGACCAAGGTGGCACGGGCTAGTGGACACTGAAGCTCAAGAAGAAGGTTGTGAAGCCAGCAGGTCTCAGCAACGGCATTAGCAACACCACGATACTCTGCTTCGGCACTAGAGCGTGAAACAATACCTTGACACTTAGAGGACCAAGAGATGAGATTATCACCCAAGAAGACGCAATAGCCGGAGGTGGAGCGACGCGAGTCCAGGCAACTGGCCCAGTCGGTGTCGGAGTATGCAATAAGGCCCGTAGTGGCAGACGGGTAGAGCTGCAAACCGAACTCCGGAGTGCCCTGTATGTACCGTAGAATGCGCTTGAGAGCCTGAAAATGAGGCTCCCGAGGATCATGCATATATAGGCACACCTGCTGGACCTCATAAGAGATGTCGGGTCGGGTGAAGGTGAGGTACTGGAGGGCCCCGGCCAAGCTGCGGAATAAGGTAGGGTCGGCAACTGGCGGACCATCCGGACCAAGTTTGGACTTTGTGTCCACTGGAGTGATGTAAGGCTTACATTCGGACATATGAGCACGATCAATAATTTCAAGAGCATACTTCTTCTGAGAAAGGAACAACCCCGAGTTATTTTGAATTGCCGTGATGCCAAGGAAATAATGAAGTGGGCTAAGGTCAGTCATGGCAAATTTAGTGCTGAGAGAAGAAATGATCTGTTGGAGAAGGGCATCCGAGGAAGCTGTAAGAACAATGTCATCAACATATAAGAGAAGAAAAGCCACATTGTCACCCTATCTGAAGACAAAAAGAGACGTATTAGATTTGCTGTTGCTAAATCCAATACGACCCATATATTCCGCAAATCGCTGATACCACGCCCGAGGAGCCTGCTTCAGGCCGTAGAGAGACTTGCGTAACCTACAAACATAGTCAGGATGAACAGAATCATGAAAGCCAGGGGGGCGATGCGTTACTGTCTCATGCAGATTCCCATGAAGAAAGGCATTCTTGACATCGAGCTGATGAATGGGCCAGGCTCGAGACAAGGCCAAACTGAGGACAATTCGAATGGTAGCAGGCTTGACCACATGACTGAAGGTCTCATCATAATCGATACCAGGGCGCTGAGATTTCCCATTGGCGACCATGCGAGCCTTGTGGCGCTCCAATGTCCCATCGGAGTTGAACTTGTGCTTATAAAGCCACATTGAACGAACCACATTGACCCCTTGGGGTCGGGGTACCAAGTCCCAAGTACTGTTTTTAATAAGAGCATCATATTCAGATTGCATTGCAGCCCGCCAATTTTGGTCTTTTAATGCCTAGACATGTGAATGAGGAAGGGGGGAAGGATTGGAGGAGAGAGAAGTATGAAGGTTGAATATTTTCTTAGGTTTGAAAATATCCACTTGACCGCGGGTGGTCATAACGTGTTTGGTGGGTGGGGAAGGAGGTTGGGTTGGGTTGGGTTGCATTGGGTTGGTTGAGTTGGGTTTGGGCCGATGGGTCGTCGAGTAGGAGATGAGAGAGAGGGGAGTCATTGTCGTCATCAAGGAATTCATAGAAGGCGGGGGATGGGGTAGAGACACTGGAGAAAGGAAAGGAGGTCTCATCAAAGACAACGCGACGAGAGATAATAATTTTACATGAGGCAAGATCAAGACAACGGTACCCGCGATGTTGGGGCGGGTAGCCAAGGAAGACACAAGGAGTGGAATAGGGAGCAAGTTTGTGAGTAGTGGAGGATGAGAGATTAGGGTAGCAAAGGGAGCCAAAAACTCGGAGGTGGGAGTAAGATGGAGTCTTTTGAAATAAGCGAGTGAAAAGTATTTTATTTGAGATGGCAGTGGAAAGGAGAATATTAAGAAGATGAATGGCCATATGGAGGGCTTCAACCCAATAGGTGGAAGGAATGTTGGCTTGGAAGAGAAGAGTGCGCACGACATTATTAATGGTACGTATCATGCGTTCTGATTTCCCGTTTTGTTGAGAAGTACGTGGACATGAGAAGCGGACAACCATTCCATGAGAATCAAAGAGTTGAAGTAGAGGTCCATTGTCAAATTCCCTCCCGTGGTCACATTGGAAATCTTTTATTTCATAGTTAAATTGAGTATGAACATAGGCGCGAAAATGAAGGAATTTAGAGAATGCCTCACTTTTGCGACGTAATGGGTAGACCCATAAAAACTGAGAATAATGGTCCAAAAATATAACAAAATAGCGTATGCCACTAACACTGGGAATAGGGGATGTCCAAACATTGGAATGGACAATGTCAAAAGGAGAGTGAACAATAGATGAAGAGAAATAAAAAGGAAGTCTAACATGTTTTTCTAATTGACAAGCATGACATAAAGACGAGGCAGTAGTGTCCCCATTACATTCAATTAAAGCGTTTTTAGGCAAAGACTTAATGATAGACTCGCCGGGGTGACCCAAATGTTGATGCCAAGTTGAACTACTGCAGGTGAGAAAAGCTGTTGGAGATGTGGTGGTGGAAGAATTGGCGGTGACTGAATAGAGATCTCCGGTGCTATCACATCGGAGGAGATGGTGTTTCGTCATAAGTCCTTCACAGAAAAATCATAAGGGTCAAATTCAAAAGAAGCGAAATTATCCCTAACAAATTTACGAATAGAGATAAGGTTTTTGATGATTTGAGGAGCGACACAGACATTTCGGAGGTGGAAGGGACGGGTGGAGGAAGGAATATAAGAATTGCCCATACATGTCACAGGTACTAAAGAACCATCACCAACAGTTGCAGAATTAATGCTCGAATTAAAAACAGTATAAATTAAAGCATACCTAGCTGGGACGTCAAGTGCGTAGTAGCACCCGTATCCATGTACCAACCCGCATTGCCAGGGTCGTGAAGGGCCATGGACTGGAAGACCTGTGGCAGAGAGGTCGTGGGCTCCGCGGGGGCGGAGGAGCTGCTGCTGGCAGCCAGGGAGAACCAACTCCAAGGTGGGAGTATGGAAGTAGGTGGCGCCACAGTAGCGGGGCTGGAGTGTTGTACCTGCAACAAGTGGGCCTCGGGCTGAAAAGCAGGCCCAGGTCCTAGTAAAACTGGGCCACCCGTGGGGGTGGCGGAGCCAGCTGACTGGGCGTGAGGTGCGAGGAGGGTAGGCGACGCGTGCGGCCACCCTCCCGGCGGTGGAGGAGATGGGACCCAGTAGCGCACTGGCCACGTCGAAGCTGCCAATTGAGGAGCGGCGGTGGTGTCCTGCTTGTTTTTACCGCGATACCCTTTGCCACGATCGGTGTTCTTGCCAGAGTTGGAGGTGTTTGGCTGGGTCGTGGGGGCGGGATTGGGCGCGGGTTGGGCTGGGTTACTGTTATTGGGCAGGAGAGAGGGTGAGGGAGGTGGGGCGATGGGGTAGTATGGTGGATAGGTGGGGAAGGGAATTTGGTGGTGGTGTGGGGCTGGGGTCGCGGTGTAGGCCGCGGTGAGGTATGAGGGTGGTGGTGGTGGCGGGTAGGAGGGATAGGACGGGTAGGGTTGAGGGTGATAGTAGAGGATGGTGGGGGCGGAAGGGTGGTCAGTAGGGTGGGGAGTATTGACGGGTATCGTGGGTTGCTTGTCAAGTCTTTGTTCCTCAAGGAGGAGCATGGAACGACATTGAAGAAAGGTGGGGAAAGGTTTATGATGTTGAATGGTGTTGTGGATGTATTGAAACTTGTCGGAGAGACCATTAATGGTGTGAATAATAACTTGTCTCTCAGACACTGGGCTATCAACATTCTCTAACAAGTCAGCTAAGGTCTTAATAGGAGCACAATAATCATGCACAGACATGTCCCCCATTTTAATATTCATTAATTCGTTTTCCAATTGGAGGGCCCTAGCTTCTTTGTTATCACGGAAAAGTTGTTCTAAGGTAAGCCAGAGGGTACGGGCAGTAACTTTTGGCTTAAGAATCAAGGTAAGCAATGACGGAATGATTGTACCATAAATCCACAATTTAACCAGTCCATCGTATTTATTCCATTCAATATCAGTACTACTAGATGCAACAGATATCCCATCAATATGACCCAACACCCTAAAACACAGACAGTGCGTCTCAAATAACTCCCTCCATGCATCATAATTCAGATTATTAAGATCAAGTTGTAGAGGAATGTAGGTCTTCATATTATTGATGCCAAAGGGTTTTTCACTTGTATGGTTTTGTGGTGGTGGAGGGGGAGGTGGGTTTCCATTATTTGGTGGTGGATTTCCATTGTTATCTTCAGTATTATCAGTGACAGCCATGGTAATAATATTAAAGCAAGAAACTTTAACAATGAAAAAATAGGGAGGGAATTTTAGAAGGAAAGGAAGGGCGGTGATTTGGTTTTTTTTTTTTTTTTTATAATGAAAGTGCGGTAACTATAGATAAGAATGATGGGAATAGAAAAGCAAGGAATAATAATGATGACGGATGATGAGGGAATAAAATAGTAAAAAAATAAAAATAAAGCTTGAGTCTTGGAATACCAGGAGGGAAAAGGGCACGAGGAATGAGAGATCTCGGCCAATCCGAGACAAGAGGACGGCTGCAGCGGAAACAGGGAGAAGGGGAAGGGCGGTGAACAGCGCAGGTGAGGACCGTCAGTCAGAGGCAACTGATCGAAAAGCTGAGAACGGTTCGGCGATCGAGAGACGACGGACGACTGGGTGACGCGGTCGAATGACGGCGGTCAGCAGGTCGGCGGGCTTGCTCACGGCCGGTTGCACGACTGAGTTTTGAGAGGGACGGTAGATTTAGAATTTGGCTCTGATACCATGTACACTGTGGTAATTCCCCTTGAGGGATATCTGCATATTATTTGCATTATATAGTGAGAGGTTACAGAGACATAGTAGGATTACAAGATAACGGGCCTAGTATACAAACCTAAGCCTAATAGGAAAGTATCTAGTATTTACAATATTTTCCTAATTACATTATCTATCAAACTCAACTCCAACCAATTTGCGCCTAGAATCTAACACAGCACCCATAGCCATCAATAAATTACACTCACCCCAATACTTATCCAATCTTTCTTTCATATTTCCAATCAATGTTCTCATCCAATCTTCTTCATCATCATAATTTTTATCCAACACCTTTTTTATTCTATAAATTTCAGCAAGAAATAATTTAGAAGTTGGATAATCCGAACCTGAGATAATATTAGTGACACTTTTGAAATGCTTAAGAACTTCACATACTTTCACCACCTTCTTCCAATCATTATCTTCGGGACTAGTAGTAAAATGTCCATCACGTTCTGCATAAGAAGGGAACACTTCCCTAAACTTGTATGCAGTCACTAGCATCTCATAAGTTGAATTCCACATAGTCTTATTTTCAAGCACCAACTTTCTATGAGGCAATTGCAATTCCTCAACAATTTCCGTAAACATCTTAATCCTTCCTTCACTAGACCTTATATAATCCACACTATCATGAACCTCTTCAGTAATCTGTTTAATGGAATCAAGACCAAAACGAACCATAATGTTCAAAATGTGAGCAGAGCATCGAACATGAAAAAGCTTACCACCACACATCAATCTGTTTGTTTTTGAGAACGTACTTTTCAAACTCCTTATGCAAGCATCATTTACAGTTGCATTATCAACAGAAATGGTAAAAACCTACAGCAATGTAAATAATAAAATAAGAATTTAAGGTATATATACATGCTAAAATTACTTTATGATAAAAAAATTGCTAAAATTACCTTGTTCTCAATGCCCCACTCTTGTAAACATTTGTACATAACAGTAGCAAAATCAACACCTCGTCGAGGAGGAGGCAAGTGAGAAAAGTTCAAAATACGCTTTTGAAACTTCCACTGAATCGATAAAAGTGTCCTGTGATAACCATGTACTCAAACTTTTGAGGGTCAGTGGTCAAGCAAATTTTATCAACTTTTCCCAAAAGAGTCTTCAGCTTCTTTTCTTGCTCATAAACTTTAACATAATCAACTTTTCCAGTTCGACGAGAAACTCTCGCCCAATCGGGATTTGCCCGCTTCATCATAAGATTGAACCCTTCCTCCTCTAATATTGAAAACGAATGCTCATACATAAGTATCCAACGAGCAGCAGCCTCTCTCATCCTTAGCATATCAAACTTACCATCATGAAGCACTTTATGAGAATGATCTACACCACACGAGTCAACTGGTAAAAAATTTAGCTTCCTTTGACATGACATGACTGCTAGTCTTTTAGGGCAACGTTCGATATGACGTGTTAAATGACTTGTGGGACCATTTAGCTTAGCAGAAAGCATAATACCACAATGCTTACATTTTGCTTTTCGGTCACTGTTTGGAAAAGTTATCGGTTCTTCTAAATCTTGCCAACATTTAGCCTTTTTTCTGTTCTTTGTTTGGAAGGGATCCAAATCAGCTTCTTCTTCTTCTTCTTCATCAGGGTTTTCTTCATCTTCTAAATCTTCTCTACCATTCAATACCTCTTGCTCATCCCCCAAATCAACAAATAGAATATCATGCCCCTCACTTGGTGTAGCTACTTGATCAACTTGATCCATAGGTGTGTGAGTATCCATCACAAAATGTTTTGGTAATAAAACCTATTAACAAAAAAGAGAGACATAACTGAGTTACCAAGTCACACACATAAACAAAAAAAAAAAATTATAACTGTGTAAACTAGAAAAAGAAAAGAACAAGGATACACATAATCTAACTTGCACAGCTGATTACGATTAACCTTTTTACATGGCACATTTGCTAATAATGTCAACCACTACTATTGTGATCAAATAAAAAGCGATGGTGATTAAAATTACAAAAGTCACTTTGCTTCTGATATCTACCATAGGGATTTGGGCTTGCTATGCTAACCTATTTAAGCTCATGTAAATATAGTACTAACAAATAACTATTTTCATAACACAAGACACCAAAATGTATGGTAACAGACAATTGCACTATGTTGCAGCATAATACCACATAGAGAATCATGCCAAACTAGTTTAGATCAATTCTAAATTATGTTACAGGAGTTTGCCAGACAAGACACCAACATGCAAATATACAATAATGCAAGCAGTTTGCGGCTGTTCAACTACTGATGAAAATTGCACAAAAAAAAAAAAAAAAAAAAACTACTTATGAAAAGAAGTCATTTAATTAGGAATTAGGATCACCTATAGATCAGTATTTATGTATCACAAAAACTTGTGTGGACTTAGTTCATGGTAGACCAAGAGACTAAATCTTTTAGAAAATACCCTTTATGTCCTAAAAATTTTTGCATTAGTGTGCCTTGGTCTACGGTGGACTAAATCCACACAAGACGTGCTATATATGTATGTATAGTTCTTGTTATAGAAAAATACAACTGTCACATAACATTATTTATACTTAATAAACAACAAAATTCTAAACAATTAATAAGAGAAGAAGATAAAAGCCCTAACTAATATAATACAAAATAGATCATTCAACATGTATAAACACCAAAAATTCAGAATCAAAATAATCATATATTCATATATTAAAGTAACAATTCTGTATACTAGAAATCCAACAACAAATGACTATATGAGCAATGAAACTGAGTATCTATGAACTTTATTTAGGAACTAAGAGAGATAGAAGAAAAATAGAAATTAAACTTACAGCAAATTGGGGTGATTCGGTGAACGATGATTAGGGTTGTCTTATGAGTAACAGGGGCTTGAGACTTGTTGAAGGAGAGAGAGAGAGAGGGGGAGAAAGAGGAGGGAATGCAAAGAGAACGCGGTATTGAGTATTGACTGTGAAAGTGTATTTTGAAAGTGGAAAGAAAAAAAAAAAGTGAAACCCTAAACAATTCCTTATATACCATTCGACACCCATATCATCTTTATAATAATAATAAAAAATTCGAGTCACTTCGAGCTTAGCCGAGCCGCCTCGGTAAGGGCTCGAGCTCTGCTGGGAAGCCAAACGAGCCGGCTCGGGCTCGGCTCGGGCTCAAGTCAAACTGAGCTCGAGCCGAGCTTTGACCGAGCCGAGCCTGAGTGCTCACCGAGCCAGCTCAGCCCACTTACAACCCTAAATTTTCAATACCATTCCAATGATATAAGTTCGGGGGCCATTTTGGTAAAACTAATTAAGTACTACGTAAACAATTTATTAAATGTATCTTAGAAGGCCCATTTCTTAATCCGTCTTTGCCAACACTGTGTTTAACTAACTCATAAACAAACAATAACTATAAGTGAACTAAAACTTTTCTCGTTAATAGATACTTGCATCAAATCAAGTGGCAATACTATCTCTAGCACCAAAAAAAAAAAGGTAGCAATATAATCATATCATCTCAATTTATCCCACAATGTGTTTTTATCCCAAATATTCTGCAGTCTAATTAAGGAAATTCATAAAGTCCCAACAAGTCTAAAGCCATCACCATCATATCAACTGAACAAAAAACGTGGTCTATCAATTATCATCATCTTCCATGATGGTGGGTGAGAGATATGGTTAAAAGTTAAAACATTGCTCACATCCCTAGCTTACACACAGTAGCCATAAATGGGTAATTTTAAATTCTTATTTGCTCATTAAAATTAAAGGAAAAAAAAAGATCCCCTTGACGATTTTCTTTTCTTCTTGTTGAATTCTTTAATCGCCATGTGACCCATAACTATACTCTTCTTGAAGATTTCTGGAATTTATTCAAAGACGTTGACATCAATCAATAAACCCCGTCTCTCTCTTTAATACTCTACCCATTTCGATATCTCCGCAACTAAAACCAATCAATCTAAAATACCCACAAGCTAAAACCCTCTCTCACATATCATCAAACCCTCAAAATCCCAAAATGTTTCCACGATCAAATGAGAGAGAAAACCAGAAACATCCCATTCTAGGGTTTTTTCTGGTACTATTATCAGTGACATCTTTAGTTGATTCAAGATTTGTGGTAGAAAAAAACAGTTTAAGAGTCGTATCACCTGATCGCGTAAAGGGTACTTATGATACTTCAATTGGTAACTTTGGGATACCTCAATATGGTGGTAGTATGGCTGGAACTGTTGTTTATCCTACAGAGAATCGAAAAGGGTGTAAAGAGTTTGATGATTCTATTTCATTCAAGAAAAAGCCTGGAGCTTTACCCACTTTTCTTTTGCTTGATCGTGGAGGTTTGTTGCTTAATACCCATCTTCAATTTTTGCTTGATGTTGTGTTTTTATAGCTTGATTGATGATTAGATTGCTGATTGTTTGGTTGGTTTTGGGTTTTGAAGTTTGATCTAAGTTGATGAGGTTGGGATTTGGATCTGTTGATTTTAGTTGACTAGTGTTGACTTGATAGTTTAGAAGTTAGGACTTAATTCAGTAATTGGGTTTTTGTGGGTAGTGTTTTAGTTGAAGAATGTGATGTGATGGTTGTTGAGCTCAACTAGTGGATACTTTTTTTTTTTGGGAGTTGTATGATTTGTTGGTGTATTGCTTGTCATTATTGAGTAGGGTTGTTTAATTAGAGGGAAATGAATTTGAATGGTGAAGTTATTGGTTTATGTTTGCTGATGGTTGATTTTTTCTATTGGCTATTTATCACTTGGCTACGAACTTTATGAGGTGTAATCTGTTTCATACACAGTAACGAATCAATGGTTCTATGTGGCTCTCCATTTTCTGGGGTTCTATATATTTCATGCTCAAATTAGTGAATTACTTCTCACACCACAAGAAAAATTTGTAAATTACTTCTGTGTTTGTTTCCAGATTGCTTTTTCGCTTTGAAGGTGTGGAATGCACAAAAAGCTGGTGCTGCTGCTGTGCTGGTTGCAGATGATGTCGAGGAAGCATTGATAACCATGGACACACCTGAGGAAGATAGTTCATCAGCAAAATACATTGAGAATATAACTATACCCTCTGCACTTATTGAGAGGAGCTTTGGTGAAACACTGAAGAAAGCATATAACAATGGGGATATGGTCAATGTGAATCTTGATTGGAGAGAAGCTGTTCCTCACCCTGATGATCGAGTAGAATATGAGCTATGGACAACTAGCAATGATGAATGTGGGGTCAAATGTGAGATGTTGATGGCATTTATGAAGGAGTTTAAGGGTGCTGCGCAGATACTTGAAAAGGGTGGTTACAGTCAATTCACACCGCATTACATAACTTGGTACTGCCCTCAGGCATTTACCATAAGCAAACAGTGCAAGTCCCAGTGCATCAATCATGGAAGATATTGTGCCCCAGATCCTGAGCAAGATTTTAGCAGAGGTTATGAGGGTAAAGATGTTGTAGTTGAAAATTTGAGGCAATTATGTGTCTACAAAGTGGCAAATGAGATAAAAAAGCCCTGGGTTTGGTGGGATTATGTCACTGATTTTCAGATTAGATGCCCCATGAAGGATCAAAAATACAACAAGGATTGTGCTGAGGGAGTTATCAAAACATTAGGTAAGCACAACCTGCAGACCTGCCCTCCCATATTTTATTTTCTTCTGTATTGTAGATGATGGCTTAATATTCATGTTTCAACTGCAGGATTGGACTTAAAGAAGATAGAAAAGTGTATGGGAGACCCAGATGCTGATGCTGATAACCCAGTCCTGAAAGAGGAGCAGGAAGCGCAAGTGAGCACTGGCACAGTTTTCTATTCTTTCTCGATAGATTTACATATCTTAGTTTTGGTTTCGCTGACATTGTTGTTCTATTGTACTACATTTAGATTGGCAAAGGATCAAGGGGCGATGTTACCATATTACCCACACTCGTTGTAAATAGTCGTCAATATAGAGGTAACTCTCTCTCTGGCTTTTACCATCAGGTTTTAAGTGACGATCCTGTTCAAGTCTAAATAGTATGCTAACAGGGAAGTTGGAGAAAGGAGCTGTGCTGAAGGCCATTTGCTCCGGTTTTGAGGAAACTACTGAACCTGTTGTTTGCTTGAGTGATGGTAAATTTATCGTATCTGTTGTGCTATGCAGTATGATTTCTGAATTGATCATCATTGTTTGTGTCTTTAATATTACTGATTTCATCGATTTGTGCCAGATATTGAGACGAATGAGTGCCTGGATAACAATGGTGGTTGTTGGCAAGATAAAGCAGCTAACGTCACTGCTTGCAAGGTACTAATTATATCTGCTTTTCTTTTTCTTTTTTTATTATTTTTCTTTTATTTATATATAAAAAAATTTCTATGACAGGTAAATAATTTGAAAGAAAAATAGATTCCTTGTTTCCTTGTCCTATTAGCTTTTAGCAAGGTCATGGGCTTCTTGAATTAAAATTCTAGGAACAAAACAAAAGGAGCCAACAGAACATAAAAGGGCAAGATCACTAATTTCGTCCAGTAAGGCCTTGATTTCTACATGGGCGTCCTATCTGCGTCACAAAGCATGCATAAGCATCTGGGCATCTGTGTAGACCTCAATATCGTGGCGTCCTATAATAAGTGCCCAACTGCTGGCCTCACGTATTGTGCTTTTGCCTTCTACTTGTAGTGCTGACTCCGCCAACTCTCTTCGTGCTCCTCCTCCCACCCTTTTGTCCATTGGTCGCGTTGTAGCCAACCCATGCCATTCCCGCTCTCAAGTTTCTGGTATCCCATAATCCGCCGTTGACCAGGATCAGCGGGGCATGATCAGTTGTGTCTTGCTTGAGGTGAACTACTTCCTGCAAACCTTGCCCGTTGCCCTGGTTTGTGGCCCGTTGATGCCTCCTTGTGCTTTATCTTTTCCTGAGACAGAGTTGTTTGTTCTTCTGTCAACTGCTTCGTGATTTGGTTTATTCTTTGCGGTGCAGCTGGTTAATTCCTGAAGATCACCTCATTCCTTTTTTTTTTTTTCCTAGATAAAAGAAAATTTTTATCTAAATAAAAAGAGATAATTACCGACAAAGGGACAAGGATTCCTAAGAACATAAGCTAATTACAAATCCCTCTAGTGTCTCTGTAAATCAGTAACAGACACCGCTTTAAAAGTCCAGCCGCTTTGGCCCATAAAGACGCCTAATTCACCACATGGTCCCAAACATGCTGAAGCGTCCGATCATTCCCATCAAATAATCCTAGAATTACGCTCCAACCAAAGACAACAAAAGATGGCAAGACAAGCGCAGTGCCACAATAGCTTATGCTTCTTACCCCTCCCCAACTCAACATACGAACCTGCAAGTGTTGACAGATCGTAGCAGGGGGAACAAAACGCCCACCCAACAACCTAGCCCGCAAACTACAAACAAAATCACAGTGTAAAGCCAAATGCACCCTCGTTTTGCTACCATGATGACATAAAATTCACATATCTGGCAAGTGGCAACAAAACCCAGCCTGGTCGTCGCTGCTGCAGCATGTCATGAAGATCACTATCATGAAGATCACGTCATTCCTGTGGAGCCAGAGTGCTCGCAAAGTGATCACAAACATGTGAATGCTTGCCAGGTCTCCTTTATCTCTCTTTCTGATGTAGCTCCATATAACATTCATCCACTGTGAAATGAAACATGGTTTTGTGTTACCAGTTGTAAACCCAAATGGTTGTGCTCCAAATCCTTGTGGTGGCAGCTTCTGAACAGCTGGTCAATAGTCTCCAAATCCTCTTCCTCATTGCAAAAAACACAATTTGTTTCTGATATACAGTTGCTCTTCCTCAGGTTGCCCATAGTAGCTAGAGCATTCTGATGTCTGATCTAACTTCCACATGAACATTTTCTATGCTGGCTGAATTTCTAGATTCCAAAGAATGTTCCAGAGAACACGTCCCTCCTTTGCTGTGTACTTTGGACATTTAAGTCTCTTGACTATTAAAGCATAGCCATGCTTTACTATGAATTTTCCATTGGGGTAGACTTCCATGGCCACTCATCACTTCTTAGTCTTCGAGGCAGTCGAATTGCAAGTATAGAGGTTTCTGTGCTGGTTGAAAAGCATTTCCCAACTTTCAGTTTTTCACTAGGTTTCCATTGCGGCTCACCTTCTCTCAACAACTCCTGAACATGCATAGGTGCCGGCTCAGTTGCTAGATTTGGGTCACTTTTGAAAGTGACCTCCATTTCCATAACCCAAGGTGAATCTAGAATGGTGGTTGATGCATGTGCCCATGCATCAGTGGTATTCTCACCATTTATAACAAAGGACACTTATCCTATTAAGGAAGCCCTTTGTATCGTGAGACTCTGGATGTTGGATTATCAAACTCCTTCCTAGAATAAACCTGTGGAGTGAGCTATAAATCTTTCCCCATTGGATAGACCAACATCAAATCTAATTTATCCTAGAGCACTTGAGCAACTTCATCTTTCTACTTCCCTTTGAAAGAGATGTGTCCAGCCTATTCAAGAGGCTGAGCTGGAGTAAGCTGGATAGTGGATTGCGTCTCCCTTTGCACCATCATCATGTCCACCAACTCTCTTCAGACCGGTCCCATGAATCTTTCTGTCCCATACGCAGTTGTTTTATTCTTTTCATTTGTAGTAGTCGTTGTTGCTGTTATAACCATAGGGAGGGAGAGAGCCATTATTTAATGAGCAAGTATTGATTCAGGAATTATTCACAAAATTTGACACATCTTTGGAAAAATGATTTTGTATCGGAAGATAGGCCGTTTTCCAAAACTCTTGGCAATTCATTTAATCCTTCCAATTAGTGGATTAGGTATTTTGATTCATGGGAAACTACCTGCACTTCTTATGGTACTCGGCTAGTCGTGCACCAGATTAAGGGTCAAACAGAGATAAGCTCTCTGTTTTTGCAGGGGTAAGGCTGCTTATAATAGACCCCCATGTACCTCATTTACCCAACCTGGGCGGGAGCCTTGTTGGAGGCACTGCCGCACTGGGGTGATGTTGATGTATGGCATTAATTAACTTTGGAAAAATGGTGTTTTGCACTTATTTTAGATAGTGCATGCTATTTAGAGTTAACCAATATAATTTATAGACACTGAAAACTGAATTTGTGATCTTAACTAATCTATTAAACGTATTGCAAACTCAAAATGCGTCCAAATGATACCCTCCGTATTGCAAACCTAACTAGGTAGGGAACTGCGTTGCCATTCCTGTTTCGAGTACTGGAACGTATCGCGTTCCGTACCTGTTCTGAGTACTGGCGCATACAGCGTTGCATGTGACACTGCTATATAGTTTACCTTGTCTTTGTTGACCTGACAAGGAACAATGTTAGACCCATTCAGTTGGTACCTGCCTTCATTCTATTTAGGATTCAAACTGTGCACACAATCTGACATTTTTTCTAAATGAAACAAAATTGTATTAATGGAGCTATGAAAACAGCGAAGGTGGATCAGAAGTTCTGATGAAACAGTACTTAACCCAAAATTAGATGTCAGCTGCGTTGCATAGAAACAGAAACGGAAGATGGAAGTGCAAAAATGGGAGAGGTGGAAACTTCTATAAAAAAGGAAACATGGAAACACAAAAGGATAAGAAATTTGATGAGATGTCTTGATTTGTTACATAAAAATCTAAATCTATATGACTGTTAAAAATAGTTATAAATTAAAATAGCTCTTTCTATGAAAAAAAATAATTTAAGTAGCTTTTAGAGTTAGCTTGGCCAATAGATTAAGAACTTAGTGAAGGAAAATGTTGGGATTTCAGGGGTCTATGAGGAGGAAGAACTCGTGGGTTATATACAGATGTTTCCCCTAAGTTTCCTTGACCTTCCGATTTTTTGAGTTTACGAAGCGGGAAAATGCCCGACTTCATGAGGCTTTCAAAGGTTGTCAGGATGAGGAGCAATAGTAGATAAGTTGCTCAAATCTGTAATATTACTAATATCTGAACCTGACATGTGAACACCGTGGAATGTCTGAGAACATTAAACTCCAATCTCCTGTCAAAAAAAAGCAAAACACTCGTCTTTCATTGTGAGATTCCTCGATATCTGTTAAGCATATCATTAAGCTGGCACCTCAGAGTGTGTCCTCACGTGTCTTCATGCTCATGATGTCTTGGTCGTAACTACCATTTATTGGGACCTCCGGACATGGCTGACAGCTGACCACATTCCAGTCTTTTTTGCCTACTTGCTGCCAGCACTTTGACTCAACCATAGTCTATATCTTCCCTATCATTGGAAGATCCAGTTATGTCCAGTGAAGTGTCAATTCGTCAAGTCAAGATGTGCTTGCGCCCCTCCTTTCACCATTTGAAGAGCTGCTTCGAAATCAGTCCAGGTAGCACCTTTTGGAACCCCTGGATTAAATATTGCGCCAGGCTTTCGCCTCAGGAAAAAGTGAGAACCCCAAGTCTAGAAATCTGCCAGTATAACTAGACCTGATCTTTATCCACAGGCCCTGCCATATTTCTCCTCTTCTTGGACTTCTCCAAGCATGTGAGCGTAAAACACCAGTTGTTATACATCCAGCAGGCCATGATGGGAAACACGGCCATTTTTGAATGATCCCTCTTGCATCCCTTTCCATTGATGTTGACAAAACTCTCGTTTCAAAGCTTTTGTATTTACCTTGCACAACCGTGGGTCAGGAAGAGGCTCTTACTTACAGAAAAAGCCATAAAGAGAGAGAGCGTAGAGGTGGAGAGAGAGAATGTTTTCAGAGAGAAAACCATTGCATATAAATGCAAGACTAGAGACTTTTCCTTAGCACGGCACACAATCCCAAGTGCATGTTTTAAGTGATAATAAAAGCTTTCATTTTGCTCAAGTGGAGATTCCATATATGTTCTGGATAGTGGATACTTTCTGTATAGTTGTACAATTTGTAGGTTACTCGTCTCCATAACTTTTAGCTAGGTAATGGCCACCTGTCCGTCAGACTGAGTTATTGTTCTTTGTGGGATGCTATAGACATTTTATGGCAGCTTCACTCCTTTGTCCTCATTTCAGACTCTCTCTCTCTCTCTCTCTTGCTTCTCTCAATGATTTGACTGATTGCTTTCTCATTTTGTTTCTTATCAGGATACATTTCGTGGAAGAGTATGTGAATGCCCCCTTGTAGATGGCGTGCAGTTTCGAGGAGATGGATACAGTTCATGCAAAGGTGGAAGTTCTATCCTGAGCTCTTTCATTTAATAGCTGGCATGTTAGGGCTTATTAGAGGTTTTTAGTGTATAAAGTTATACTCCCTATACTGTCTGGAAGTAGTCATTTGCAGCTCAATAAACCCACAGAAATTACTTTCCTCGTACTTAGGTAGTGGACATGGCTGGTCAAAAACAGACGACCTGCTAATTTTTATGGTTGCTGCATTACAGTTCTTATGTTATGTCCTTTTTTTCTATATTTTTTTTTGGTTCTTTTTATTTAGGATAGACTTGTAATTGTCTTTTGAATTTCAATCTCCAATGTAGTGGGCTTCAATTCCAAACTTCCATGTAACAAAATGGTTTCAGCATACTAATGATAATCATTTTACCTTTCCGTAGCAAATTCATCACTCTTTGACAACCTCTGTTTTGGATACCAGTTTGCCAGAACAACAATCATTTTTTCGTTTCCACGAAAGTCTGGTCAGGCCACCCAAGTGACTAGCAAGGTCTTGTTTGGCCACCCAAGTGACTAGCAAGGTCTTGTTTGGCCACCAAGTATAAATTAGTATATTTAGGCCACCCAAGTACAATAAAATGTTCTGTTTAGCCACCCAACTCTTAATGTCTTATTTGGCCACTTAAGTAATTTGAAAAGGCTTAAATTGTTTAGCCACTACAATGTTCACTACTTATTCCCCTCTTCTTTTTGCGTTGTTTTATTTTTTTGGTTAAATTTTGAGTAGTTTTTTTTACATTAACAAAGAGTCAAAGTCACTAAACTAATAGTGGAAATTGAGCAAAACCCACAATAAATTGATAAAAGAACCCAAATTTCAAATTTTAAGACGGGTTTATATAAGATAATATAAAAAAAAAAATATTGATAGGGTTGAAATTAAATTTACCTTTCCTACTGGAACCTTGATGCTACGGTTTCAATAAGGCTCTGTCATGTCTGTTAGAGAATATTATTAGAATAGCTAGAATATTCTCAATATATTATGAGGAATTCTATATCATTCTCATAATATATTGAGAATATTCTAGCTATTCTAATAATATGCTCTAACAATGTCTCTGCTAATGTTGCTGTTTTTTTCTACCCGTTTCAATGGCTGGGGCAATTCTACAATTGACAGTAATTATATACACGGTTGGTGGCATGTTTTGCCTTCACATAAGATATACGTATTAGTTGTGTTTAAGGAATTGATGCCAATTAACGTTTCTCTCTCCCTTTGATGTATATTCCTACACTTCATAGAGGTTGGGGTAAATTTTCTATGATTTGCATCTTTGTTTATGTTTATCTTTTTCTTTCTAATTTATAAAGGAGTAAATATAGAGTAATGAATTTTAAAAGAAAAATAAGGGGATGTTTGGATTTGGATAATGATTAAGGGGGTAATAGATTGAATTTATAGGCTAAAATAGGAGGTATGTGAGGTAGTGGGGTTAGATTTTGTGAAAAGAAGGGTAATGATTACCCCCATTTGGGGAATAATAGTTACCCACCTCCCCCTAGAGAAATGATTTTCCTCCATTTTCCCTTCATTTTCTCCATTATCCCCTTAATCGTTACCCTCATCACCACTTCACCTTACTATTTTACACTTTAATTTGCTCCATTACTCCCTTAGTCATTACCCCAATCCAAACATGCTCTAAATGGTCATTGAAAAAAGAAAAGAAAAGGAAGTCATGGAATCAATATTGGCTAAGTAAGGCTTTTTAATCACTTGGGCGGCCAAATAAGTTTTTTTTTGTAATTGGTGGCCTATTAGGACCTTTTATACTTGGGTGGCCTAACAAGGCCATTTTACACCTGGGTGGCCAAGCACGACCTTGCTAGCTACTTGGGTGGCCTAACAAGACTTTAGTGTTTTTTTTCTTTTGTTTTTGTTTTTGATTATTCATACTCATTTTATTGGAATCATAAATCAGCTACAAGAATAGTAGCTAACTCAAGTACAGCAAAAAACGCCAATAGGCACTTGTCTACTCCAAGCATCATTCAACTCCACCTTCCCCACCTTCTAGGAATGGTTGAAATGAGTGCTGGAAAGATTTGCTTTAGATAAGGCGGAAATTAATCAATAAAAGTTGAGTATAGTCCTAAAAACATTTACAAAAAATTTAGTTACAGCCAAGCAACAAAGTCCTCCACTATCATTCCATCATTTCCTGATTTTGAAGCCTCTAACAGGCTGCATATAATCTTTAATGACTCTGCGTGTCTTGTTTGACAATGATATGATTCATATTTTTTATGAAAATATTAGTGTATAACTGCATAGCTATCTGCCAGCGGAATAAATTCAAAGTCATCCTATGTTGGTTGTCATTACCTATTCCGTCATTCCTTCCAACCTTGGATATTGTAGGCGATCCAACATCAATGTAAATGGCGAAAACTCTTGTGTCCTTTCTCAACCATTCAGCTGTATGGGCCTCTTTTACTTGTGCCAGTGTTTAGACTTCAGTGCTATTCTAACCTAGGTAGAAATGCATGACACTGGTACAGATTTAAAGATTTGGTATAAGACGCTGCAGTGTCTTCACTTAGACCCTGTATATTAAATGGGTATTAAGGCATCAAGTCTGGACTGTATTGTACAATGCAGTGTCTTTTTCCTAATAATTTTTGGGGCAATTGAAATGAATTAGGTACAACAAAATTTAATTCCAAGATTTGAAATGAATTTAATAAAACTAAATCGAAGTAGATAAAAGGCTTGTGTATAAAGCTATGAACAAATCACTTGGGACCCTTGGGAACTTGTCAGCCATTACTTTTTGTGTATGCTATTTCCATGTCCAGATTATGATATCAAAACAAATAACAGAACAATCAGGTGCCCCACCCCCTAGTTCCCTTTCCAGTTTTGATGTGTGCCTCGTACTTCAGTGAGTGATAATAGACCATGCTCTATAATAGCTTGAATTTCTCTTCTCCTATCCAATTCTTCATAAGAATATTTAAGCTTGTCAGTAGATATGTGTTGTCCATGTATTAGCTCACTAAGTGAATATTTTTGTTTGTCAGCAAGTGGACGTGGTAAGTGCAGCATAAACCATGGAGGTTGCTGGCATGAAACTCGAAATGGGCACACCTTTTCAGCTTGTCTAGTAAGTCGGTCTTATAGTGGAGTATATAATGGATCAATAACCGTGAAATAGTTAGAATTGGTTTTTAACTTTCCATACTGACAGGATGAAGATGATAGCTGCAAGTGTCCTGCAGGATTCAAGGGTGATGGTGTGAACAGCTGTGAAGGTAAAGTTTCTCTAGACTTCTATAGATCATGGTACCATAATATTGAGTGAGTTTGTGGACAAATTTGACTTCATAATAATGCTGTGCATTCCAATCTCTTATGAATTCTGGTCCCGCATGACCTGCTGAATGTGTAATTTTCTGCATACTTTATGCTCCTGATGGCCCTTTAAGTTTTTTGTTATGAGGTCTGGTTTGTTGCATTATGATTTTATTCCGACCTACCTAAGATTATTAAGCCTACATGATGTTATGATGTGGATCATGAGGGGTGGAGAAAACGGGTGGGGGAATGAGAGGGACAATGAAGAAAGGAAGAAGTACACGAAGGAAAAATGGGTAGAGAAGTTAGATTTTCAGGAGATGAAAGGAAACAGAACGTTCAGTAATTTAAAGTCAATTGATTCAATCTACTATATGGTGCAGAAGACCCCTTGTAGAAATCATGCAACATGCTAGATATTTTAAAATACTTGTAATATGATTTTAGTATTATCAGAAGACTATATCATTTTAAATACTGGAACCTTATTTCAAAATACTTGGTGGTTATAATGCTTATGGCTATTAGAGGTCACTTGGGACCTTCAAACTACTTTTTGGCTATCTATTTTATTTTTGTACGTCAAATGTATTATATTTTTGATAAACCTTGAAGAGCACTGTGGATGTTGCTAAGAATTTACGTTTGAAGATTGAACGGCAAGCACAGGAGGGATCAGGATCAGACTGCTCTGATACAAAATGTGCTAAGGGAGAGTGACGAAAGGAGGAAGTAAATGAAGGGAAAAGGGAAGAAAAATTAGAGTTCTGTGTGGGTGGGGGGGGTTTAAATTAGAGCAACCATATGATACCACTAGTCCACAACCACAGTTCCATATATGAGGCTCTGGCTCCGTATGTTGCTCAGACTAGGCTGTAAGTAGTGTTGGGGTCTGCCAATTTCTGAAAATGTTGGGAGTTTTTGCCCTAAACTGAAGTGTCAACTTTACATACCCATGTTGGAGTGTCAGGAAATTGACACTGGTACTTGAGGTGAAATGAAGAGTCGAGTGAAATAGCCGCCTCCAACCTAGGGTGGGGTAAGTGGAAGCAGAGTTGCCTCTGCATTTAGGGACAGGCAGTTGTTCATTGAGACGCTTGATTGGAAATGCATTGATTGTCTGCTACTTCTCAACAATTGAGAAAAACAAAACAGCTTCATGAACCAATTTGATCTGTTCCATTAGCTGAAAGAATTCCATTGGAAGTGGACAATGGGATCAGAATAGAGAAACTATTTATGATGTCACTGGGTATACAGATTAATTGATGACAGTTTTGCTAATGATATCAATTGGTTACTCTGCTGTTTGTTTCCGTCGTATTCATGGTATATGAGCTTTAGGTTTTTCTTATTTTAGGATTGGGTTGGATCTTTGAGAACTGCTTATTATTTTTTTTTTCTTTCCTTCTTCAATACAAATCTTTTCTTATCTGAAAAATGAGTTGTAGTTGTCTAGCTTGATCGGTGCTCCCTCCTTAATTTTCTATGTTTTCTTTTTAATGCTTGTCTTTTTGCCTCCAGACATTGATGAATGCAAAGAGAAGAAAGCATGTCAGTGCTCTGAATGCCAATGCAAGAACACTTGGGGTAGCTATGATTGCTCATGTGGTGGGGACTTATTGTACATGAAAGACCATGATACCTGCATAAGTGTGTAAATCGACTTTGCAACTCTTTTATGTTTAAATGCCATTACTGTGTCTCACTTTCTTATTGGTTGTCTTATAGGCAAATCAGCTGCGACAAAGTCGGCCTGGACAGCTGTATGGATTATTTTGCTAGGTCTCGCGATGTCTGCTGGTGGGGCATATCTAATTTACAAATACAGGATTAGGGTAAGCTTGCCAACTGTCACTTTGGGTGGTTTCTTCCAAATATAGTGTTGTTTTGTTTTGATTTGACAGCATTATATAGATTTTGATATGCAAGCATAATACCATACGATTATGTGTGTGTGTGTGTGTGTGTGTGTGTGTGTGTGTGTGTGTGTGTGTGTTTTTTCGACATTTATAGACAAATTTTGTAAGTTATGATAAAGTGTCTTATAGAGAAGACCAATAGAATGATTAATCTTGAACTCCAAAAGACATAAATTAAAGATTCGAGGTAAAAGACAAATTTATAGGTATGATAATGTGCCTGTTGCTGAAACTCCTATCCTTCGATTTTAGTGGTACAGCTGACCCTGGTGATTGTTTTAGTTTTAGCGATTCTGTACAGTAGATGTTGCGTACTGTTTTTTAAAAGCGAAATGACTCTGACATACTTTGGCTACTATTTGCAGCAATACATGGACTCAGAAATCAGAGCTATAATGGCGCAGTACATGCCGTTGGACAGCCAGGTAGAAGTTAACCATGCAAGTGACGATCGTATATGAGCTGGTCATCTAGAATCATGCTTAAGGGGTTATGGCTTCTTTATTTGCCATTCCCTGTATCCTGTGGATTTGAGTGTACACTTCTCTGTAAATTATGCTGGAGAATAAGATTTCCATAGGATAATTTCTTTTTCGGAGATATTTATTTGAACTGTAACATGCTGTAGGGAGGGGGAAGGGGGGTTGTATTTGGGGAGAAGTAGAAAGGATTGTGCAGACTTGTTCTTGTTGAAATAGAAATTCTGTATCTGCTTACCTCCTGAATGGTGTTCCTGCTCCTTTTTCTTTCTGTCTGTCTTGTTGTAAAGGTTCTCCATACCTTGTGCTTGGAAAAAGGGGCTCGCAACATTCGAACACTATACATTTTGGTCATTGTTCTCCTACCATGTGAAGAATAACACAATAATAATCACAGAAAAACACATAAAACTACAAAGAAAATATTTCACCAAAAAATAAAACTACAAAGAAAATATAATAACATAGAAAAACACAAATGTTAACACAGAAAAACTCAAAAAGAACACAGCCATAACTTGTCTATTCTCCAGGAATAAATATTGCAATTGGTTACAGTTGTACGTAGCTTGTTTAAGCAATGGTTGTATTAGAGCTGTCAAAAGCTGACACGACACGACAACACGACACGAACCGGATACGAATGTAGCGGGTTAGTGTTGAGAGGTTTCGACCCGTTTAACTAAATGGGTCGATACGAGTAACACGTTTAGTGAAATGGGTTAGCTTAAGGTTGAGATTTCTGACACGAAAATAACCTGCTTACGACACGTTTAATTTTAATTGTCAAAGTTTAGTTCAAATTTGCACCAAAAAAAAAAAGTTAAGTTCAAATAATTTGTAACAAGTAAATAATGTAATATAATCCCACCTATCTTGAGCATTTTAATAATTTTAGACGGTTGAATATACACTTATATGGTTAGAACTTTAAATTCGTAGGTAAAATTTATGGTTTTTCTCATATTTCAATTAGTTTAGAATATAAGTAAAGATAAACAGGTTAACAGGTCATTAAACAGGTAACACGATTATTAAACAGGTCAGGTGCAGGTCAAGGATTTTCGACACGATTAATAAATGGATTAAGTTTGGGTCAAGGGATTATCGACACGTTTAACCTTGACACGAACACGAACACGACACGACCTGACCTATTTGACAGCTCTAGGTTGTATATCAAGATCCAAACTAAAAAAGAAGATCCAAGGGGGTCTGGCACTCATTGAATATACTCTTTAAGCTGTTTACTTATAAACTTCTATTCATTTTAGCAAAAATTATTTGGAATTTTACTTGGGAGTAACGGTGATTACTAGCGTGGAGAGGAAAATAAGGGACGGGGAGGAGATATATGAGGAGTGACAAATTACCTCTTCTAATGTAGTCACACTTACACAACTTTAGCTACGTAAAGATGATTACACGAAATAGTACGTGCAATAATTGATTCCATTTTTTTAATCTCTGTTCTCTCCACTGTCCTCCCCTCCTCTCTTTCCCGCCTCTACCTCGACTCGCCAAAATGATTGTATTGCAAGGAGAAGAGGGAGAAGAGAGACATGAGAAAAGTGTAATGGATTACACTATCCATGTAATCATCTTTACATAGGGTTCAGTTGAGCAATTCTGATTACATTGGATGATTTAATCAATCCACTCTTCCTATCTCTCTCCTCCCCCTTGTAGCTTTTTCACCCCCACATTAACTCTAAAAAACTGGTATATTATGTACATTATTGTAGTCACCATTACTTCCAAGTAAACGAGTAGTCCTTAATATAAAAAAAAGGGAGTCGCTTCTCCCTGTTCCTCCCCTTTTCCCTCTCAAAAATAGTAACTTAAATTAGCTTTTAGGTGCTGATGATAAGGCACAATCTCTAAATTTTATTTGTTTTATTTGGTCTACTTGTTGTTTTTCGAGTAATACTAGTCTTTCCATTATTGAGGGTTAGTTTGTCCTAGTTGTTGGGTATTACAATCTCTTCTTTTGTGAGTACGATTGGTTCTAGAATTTTCGGTTCATCATTATTTGATTGCTCCTTGTGGCAGTATCGAGGATCTTATTCCTTAAGAAGCCGTTCACAATGTCAGATTTGTACACTATGGTGGGGTTTTATGTGAAAATGCAATAAGATGAAAAATAATGACGAAAAGAAAGCCCGTTCGGAATCGTCAAATATGTTCTACTAGACAAGCTTTTTTATAGGAATGTTTTGAGATGTTTTAGATATATGCATATTGTTGAGTTTCATATCGTTTGTAAATGTCGTATGACTTATTAATAATAAATTTTTTATTTCACTTCAAATAAAATACAAATAAAAACTTAAAAGAGGGAGTAATTCACACATACACAAGACATCGAATTATCGAGGTAAAATGGTGTTATCAGTTTTATTATGGTTAATGCAAAGATCTAATACAGTAAAAATGTTTTAACTTTTTCATACATTAACCTTCAGCTGGTTACATAGATTTTGATGGCAAAATCATGATTAATGTAAAGGGCCCTAATATGTAAAGAAAAGTAAAACAATTGTCATTGATAATAAAAATTTCTGTCCAGACCCTGTTCCTATTTGGTACTAACAATAAAAAAAAAAAAAAAAAAAAAATCAATGAAAACAAAAAGAAATAAAAGAGTAGGAAACTTCTGGTTTCTCGTTAGTCGTACTATGAACTCGTTGCATTGATCTTCATTGAATCATAGGGGAATGTTGATGTTGAAGTCAAGCCCAATGTTCATTCCATTGTAAGCAATTGGAGCATACATCCACATATCATCTGAACTGAGCAGCTGCAAAAAGTTGAATCATGATTTTCAATTTAATTAGTTTTGTAAAATGACCATTTGTATACCTAGTAGTTACTAATACCATTTATTTGTAGTCAATATCGAAATAATTTGGTAATCACGTGAAATTAAGATATAGTGTCAATATCATAGTATGTCAAAACTACTAATGTAATAGTTGAGAGTCGCAATCAAGAATTAAGAGCAAGTCTTTAAAGGTCGATACCAATTTCATATTTAGTCATACCAAATACAATGTCTAACTGTAAGTATTTATCTAGAAAGAAAAACAAAGAGTCATCGATCTCATAATTAAATATGAAAATTGTTCAAACGGATATAAACTCAAGCGTAAAGATAACAAAGAGTGCGTGTTAATAAAGTTATTACCAAAAATTGATGAAAACTAATCCATAAGTGTCAATCATTGCTATTACCATTCCGTAGATGGTAACTATCTATGCTAATTTAACAAATGAAATTTTGGAAAATTAAAAATAATGAGTCAAAATTAGATGTAACTAAACTTGCTTTTACCAATGTTCTAACTAGTATTGGAATTAGTTAAGACTAAACTAAAATAAATTATCAATCTCATGAATTAAGATAGAGCTTGAATTGGTTGTTAGCAAGCACAGAGTTAATCTAAACCAAGTTTACGTTTTGGACTATGATCACTTTGTCACTGCGGTAACAAATATGTGGCAACCATTATTCATATTTCGTTTATAAGAGCATATCCCGAAAGAAAATATCACCACTTATTAAATATAAAAAAAAATATATGAAAAAAAATATCGAGAAATAATTTTTGAATTTATTATTATTATTTATTTTTGGTGGTTTTTGAATTTATTTTAAAGAAGCACCATGTAGAATATCATTAAAGTAGTTAGCTTTTTCCCTCAAAAAAAAAAAAAAAGGTAGTTAGTTTTTTAACCTTAAAAAAAAAAAAAAGAAAAAAAAGTAGTGAGTTTTTTTTTGTTGGGTTCTCACCTTGATCTGAACCTGTAGAAATTTGACATATTGCACAGCTTCCTCAAGCATCGTGCTGATGTCAACCTGCATGCCAGAAGATCACAACTGGTTGACAATCTTGTTTTCCAAAATTTGTTAAAAAACACAACGAAGGACTTGGTGACCACTATCCCTTCCTCAGAAAATAGATTGTGACACAAAGTGATGAGAAGTCAACACATGACATTTGTTTTAGCCTATAGTTTACCTTTGTTCCATTAGGCACAAGGCCTTGTAAAATTCTCAATCTTTCATTAATCCTCTCTCTCCTTTTCTGCATGAGGGGAAAAAGAAAACACAGCAGACAAATAATTAATGTAAGCAAAAATTTCTATAAGACGATTTTTTTCGTAACTTTTGGTGAGACGGGTGTCACGTTTAACTGAAATAAGAGTTACGGTTTATAAAAAGTGACCCTTGCATTTTTAAAGAGTGACCCCGTTTTATTGTGAGTTGATCTGACACAAGATTTACTCATCAATCTATTGCATAAACAATTTGATATGTACAAATACACAAAAACTTGTATAAGACTATCTCATGTTGGGACGGGTGACTTTTGTGAAAAACAATGGTGACTTGTGGAAAAGAAGTCACCATTTTTGTTTATTTATAGAAATAAAATCACCCGTCCTACCATCGGAAGGTCTTATACAAGACTTATTGAAGCAAATATTTCCTACGTCTCAAAAAAATCTTATCATTTTCTTTTTTACAGTATTCAAAACACCACTTTGATTATAAATATTTGTAAATAAATGAATAATTAAATTATAAAAATATGATTTTTTCGATTGAAATTTGAAAATCAATCTAATAAAAGTATTATTACATTGTAAATCTTTATAATTTTTCACAAATTTACAATGTGAACTTTAACCTTTAAAAAGCAAATAATAAAATTTATTGTTTGTGACAGAGGAAGTATCAAATTTGAAGTATATGTTACCCTTGCATAGAGACTTTGAGGATCGGTGGCTGATCCTCGGCTAGCTCTTGTTTTACCACCACTGGAGTTACGGGCGGTCGTGGCGGTCCCTTTCGAGCTACAATCGTCGTCTAGACTCTCGTTACTGCAGCTCTGCCCATTAACACCAGCATCGTTTTCCTCCTCCTCGTGATCATTGCTAGTACCCAAAGCGAGTTTCTGACTCTTTTTTGCCTTGACATTCCTCTTCCCCTTCGAAACCTGCATTATGAAAATAGATTACCAGGATTTAGTTATATATATGTTTTCATTTTACACAGGTGGATCAGTTTTGTAAAATGCATGCCTAATTTGATAGTAATCAAACAACGACACTGTTTGATCATTTTCACTTTTACGCCGTTTATCATTGGATATATACTACATCTAGCATGATTTCACTAAAAAGTGACCCTCGTGTCACCAAAAGTTATGGTAAAACTGTCTTACACAAGTTTTTGTGTATACGATAATGAGCCTGTTGTAATAATAATAGAAGAAAAAGAAAGAAAGAAAATTCTAGCATTAGCCATTGACACACTTTGTGCAACCAAAACAACCAATGGCATTAATTAGTCAATGCAATATCTAAATCCAATACTAGAAACTTGTTAACAGATTTCAATGAAAAGTTATGCATAGAAGTGAAACATGCATACAGCATAGCGCAATATAAATTAAAGGTCATAAACATAAAATGCATTGAATCAATTGAATGTCTATTGTTGTGTAGATTCTAGCATTAGCCATTGACAAACCTTTTGTAACCCAAGCAATCAAATGACATACAGCATAGTCAACGCAATATAATTCCTATAAACTTGTAAATAGATTTCAATGAAAAGTTATGCATATACATGAAACATGCATATACTATAGTGCAATATAAAACTCAAAACAAGAATGCATAAAATGCATTGAAACACTTCAATGTATATATTAGTTGAATCTACTTACATCTGAAACTCTAGCTCTTTTCTTCGAATTGTCGGATGAATCACTGTGTTTATCCTCTACAATAGGATCCAAAGACGACTCTTCCATCTTGCAGCTACTAATACCTATCTCTGCATTATTCGCGCCATTATCATCCTCCACTTGACATTGGAGGAAATCAAAGGGCAATGTGGAGCCATTACTAGCTGCATTTGCCAAACCATGATGATGAGGATGACAACGACGATGATGATCACTTACATAACTAATATAATTATTACCCTCTTGGCTGCTCCTATAACTACTCTCTTGAGAAAAATACACATTTTGAGAATTAGAGGTTGAATCACAAGAATAATAAGCACCACCTTCACCATTATTATTGTTACCATTATTATTTTCATTATTGTGAAAATTATTAGACTCGTGATCATGACCATAACAACCTTCTACTTCATTAGGGTTACGAAACAATTGAGCCATAAAATCGGCTTCTTCGTTATTGACACACATAACATTAAAACCACTCCATTCCCCTCCTAGATCCATTTTTTTCTTCCTAAATGTTTCGAGTTTTGTGGATAGAAGAAGCTCGATCGATTTTGCTCAATCGATGCTCAAGGAGAACGACGTTACATTAGTACACAACCTTATATATTCATAAACCATATGAAAAGATTAGCCATATTATAATTAAGCTTATACAATTAAGCTTGACTTGGTTTTGTCATCATTAGCTATTGGCAAAGATTATTGAACATTAATGTCACTATCCATTGCCAAGCAGTTTGCACGAGTCTATAGGTATGACCCCCAAAGACAACTCATACATGGATTAAACAAGTACAGTTGATAATCCAATAATCCTCTAACATATGGAGTCATGGGAAACAGTTGCCTAGCCTTACAAGTAGAGTTTGTCAAAACCCGACCTGTTGTTCCAGGGTCCGGTCACAATTTTCTCGACCCGAACGAACCCGTTTACAATCCCGGGAAACGAACTTAAAATTGGATTTGACCCAAAAATCAATACACAAAAACTTCTATAAGACGGTCTTTTCGTAAATTTTGGTGAGAGGGTCACATTTAAACAAAGGTCACGTTTCATAAAAAGTGACCCCTACATTTCTAAATAGTGACCCCATTTTATTGTGAGTTGGTATCATACAAGCCCATCCGAAATGACTCGGCCTGTAACCGGCTGGTTCACCCCGTTTGACAGGTCTACTTATAAGGTTTTGTTTTGTATTTTATTTTATTCTGGTGCTAGCCTTACAAAGGATTTAAAAGAGGGATAATGAGCGAAATGATTTTTACAATAATTGTAGTGTTTGTTAGTTAGTATCAGACAGGGAAGGGCTGTTTGATTAAGATAAAGAAAGAGCATCCTACCTATTGAACAACTTGCAAGGACGTGCGGGTGTTTCTCTATGATATGTTTGGCTATGTTTAAATTAAACTAAGTAATTATAATTACCAAATCTTTCAGGTTATAGATGATGGGATTATTTTTAGTTTCCTCAAAGGGAATGTGCCTTGATCCAGACAAATATCTCTTACCCCACACCTATGCTCCTTTCAATGTTCTGTATATTTGTCACGATTATACTTTTTTTATATGAATTTTGTTCATAGAATATGAATGGATCCAAATCCATGTATTGGGTAAGGTTCTTGTTTCGTCACCGAGACATGCATTTGAAGTTAGAGGGAGGAAAATGGATTGAAAATGAGTTGGCAGCAAATCATCCATGGGTTTTGTGTGATATTTGATCTGATTTTGATCAGTTTATAAGAATCATACAAAAGTAAACCATGATTACTATCGACAGGAGCCTCAATGAAGGTCGAGGATTTGAATCTCGCATTGGACATGGAGCATGCTTAGAAACCTAGCTTGACTAGCTGTCCCACCCTCCTTTGAGGTGCCTCCAAATTAGCATGGGGAAATAGTCGTTGTGGTCGACGCTGGTTACCCTTGGTGTGAAGAAAACTATCCGCAGGACTTTCATCTCCCCCCTCCTCCTGATAGATGTATGTTATGTTTTAGATTGACCTTTATGTATCTTATATATGTATTAATTACATCAACCTTCATGTCTTTCATATGGTGTGAAGGTTCACAATTACCGTACCTTGTGCTAAAATATTCCCCTTAGGAAAAGGGGCTCGCAGCATTCGAACTCATGCACTCTTCCTTGTCTTTAGAAGAGGCTTCCTGACTCTTATACCACATCAAGAAACCAACTCAATCAAAAATTTAAACCCATGTATGGGGGCCCAATTAATAGTTTTATGCCTTAATACATTACTTGATTTACCACAACTGAATCTTCATTTACCCCTGAAGTGGTACTAAATCATACAGTGATTCTTGTTTCGGTTCAGGATTAGCTATTAGCTTACTGATGTACCTGAGTTCGTGTACTTCGTTTCTATACACGATTTTGCAGCTGCTATGTGCACGGAGAAAACACCGGAGGGACCGAGTTGGGTTATTAGAACTTTATGAAGGTTCCATCTCTTTTTGATGCAAACATAATTTTCTTATTAGTGCCAAGTTTGGTTTAAAATTGTGGTATCAGATCATTATGAGGATAAATGGGAATGGGTGGGTGAGGGGTACAAAACCATTAGTTAAGGAACTTAGCATATTTCTTTCATGTTTTCTCTTTATTCATGACGACATCACCTAGTGTTTTATGTGTCCTTAACCAATATGTCATCATCTCATAACATATCAAACTTGATTCATAAATTTCGAGATACATGGTATCAGAGTGAGATGACCAACAAGAGGTCATGTGTTCGAATCCTGGGAGTGGTTGACTTGTCTAATTCTAAATTGATGTCCTTTAAGATACGGATACATTGTAAGTCCAAAAGTGAATTGTATTTGATCAACAAATCAATTACAAGAAAAATGTGAAAGAATCATTCTAATAACAGGAACGACATACATTTATAGTCAATCCATTGCCACAGACAAGCAATCTTGTTCAAAAAATGTCCATTATGCATGAAATAATAACACACGGACACGAACTGATCATATTAGTTAATAAACTCATCTTGGTCCCTTGCAGATTTGACCAAAAGAATCTTCTTGTAAACTTAATTAGTTGTTGGTATTGGTATTATTTGTGAAACTTAGACAATGTTACAAGTTACAACATCATTGTGATTTGAGGTCATCTGGATTTGTTGAGCTTTATGTCAAAAGCCTCCAGACGACCAATGTCCATTCCATTGTATGCAAGAGGAGCATACATCCATAAGTCGTCCGAACTCAATAACTGCAAATCGAAGACAGAAATCATTTCATCAGCAACAGGTTATCATCCTTTATATACTGTTGTGTTGGTGAATTTTAAACGCGAAATCGATTGATGTGGTAGATAATACAGGAATGTAGTTTCAGAAAATTGTTCTGGTGTAACAATTATGTACCTAACATACACAGTTTGGGTTGAATTGGTCCATGTCAATTATTAGCTTACTGCTGTGTAGTGTTATATTGTTGTATTTTAACAAAAAAATGTACACGTATACCATATTTTTGTTGTTAAATATGTATGTACATATTTATATTATGTAGGTACAATGAGCTCAGCTTATGAGTAATTGTCATGTTTGAGAATCATTTGTTGTTTATTTAAGTACAGCTTTTGCATAATTGCAAATTCTAGTCATGAGGTCATCATTTATTATCAGAGAGATTAGTCCCTTGTGTTTATACCTTAATCTGAAGCTGCAGAAATGTGACATACTGAACAGCTTCTTCAAGCATGGTGCTTATGTCAACCTGTCAACCAAAATTGGTTTGTTTTATGTTTCTTATTCATAGCTATAAACAGTATAAAATAATTACTGTATTGCTTGGATTCTGTTAATTACCTTGGTTCCATTGGGAACAAGGCTCTGCAAGATTTTCAATCGCTCGTTTATCCTCTCTCTTCTTTTCTGAAACATGGTAAAACAGGACAATCAGTAATCCAGTTCTTAAAACCTGTACTAATGCATGAGCCTTAAGAATTTTACGAAACTGAGTGTCGAGTAATTTGATTAATTACCCTGGCATAGAGACTCTGTGGATCTGTTGCAGATCCCCTGCTAGCTCTTGTTTTACCGCTCAGGCTGACAGATGAATCCTCTTTCGGACTCAACTCCTGCGAACCATTATAGTCCTCTTCTGAACTGGAACTGCTTGTCTGCTTATTATTAAGGGCCGGATCATTTTCCTCGTCGTCAGAAACAAGCTTTTGCTTCTTTGACTTTGCATTTCGCTTTCCCTTCTGCACATTGTGATTTAGTGATTAGACAACTATTACAGTGATAACAAGTTTTCTTCTTTATTCACTTCAATTTTGTAACAATATGGTCATACTGCAAAAATAAGAAACATCTGAAGAGCTCAAAATCAATACAAACTTACAATCTTACTCACTTCTGAAACCCGGGATCTTTTCCTTGCAGTCTCTGAAGAGTCACTGCTTTTCTCTTCTACAGCGGGTTCAATCTCTGGAACCTCATACTCTCTTTTCAGCTGCAAATTTGTATCCGGAAACTCAGGTTGACTCAGGTCTGCTACCGGTGGCTGCTCCAATTCAGCACAGTTTGCATCCGTCAGACAAAAGTCAATTGGCAATGAGGTGGAGTTAGCCGCTAAAAATTGGTGTGGATCACTCATGTAGTAGTTATTATCGCGACATGGGTAAGCAATGCTACCACTATAACAACTACTACTCCCTTGGGAAAAATTTGAGTACATGTTAGAATCATTGGTATCGTCAGAAGAATAAAATGAATTAGTATTGTTATTATTGTGATCACCACCAGCCATGCCAATGTTCAACTGATCATGGCTGCTGGTCCAACAAGAAGAAGAGGATGACAAGGCTAAGAAGCTAGATGGACCGTCTAACTGGTTAGTAATAAGTGAAGAGTTAGGAAACAATTGGGCCATAAAATCAGCCTCTTCATTGACCGAAACTCCATTGAAAGAGCTCCATTCACCTCCTAGCTCCACTATAGTCCCTGCAGATTCCATGGTTTTTCGATTTGTTTTGTTTTGTTTTGGTTTGTTTTGTTTTCCTTTTCGACTAAGAGATATGGTTGGCTTTTTTTTTGGTTATGTTGTTAGAAGAAGCTCGATCGATGATTGCTTGAGGCTTGGGAAGAACAATGAGAATGTTACAAGCCTATTTATACTCCAACATCCAAGATAGAAACTAACTCATTGACTTGGTTAATCTCCAATGATATGCTAGCTATATGATTCTTAATCATTAATGTATAATAAGGTCCCTATCCTTTCTAAGTAGATGCTAATTACAATATGCTTAGAAGCCCCTTTGATGATGGCTCAAAGGCCTTATTGATGAATTTAAATAAAAAAAAAAAAATTAAGAAAAAGAATAAGAATGATTAGAAAATCTCAAGTAGTACATTGACTGAGAAAGGACGAACAGGAATTGGCTAATTGATATGGAAGAATGATAGTGAGATTTGGTGCAGGGTATAAAGGAGAATTTCTATTTGACAATTCTTTATTTATGAAAGATGAGACCAACTGAATATATATATATATATATTTAATCAGCCATACTTGTGTGCTATGAGGATTTTGACAGTGAAAAAAAATGGCCAAAAGACCTGGACGTCATAAGGTATCCCTTTAGCTAATACTTGTCCCCTTCAAGTGAGTTTCTATCAGACGAGTTCCGAAAGCGATCTTGTTATAGCCTACACCATTAGAATTCAGTGTTTGACACTCAAAAATATCAAAATACTAGCATGAGATGGAACAATTCAGCCTAAGAGGACAGTTGACAAATGACGAAGGTCAACCTCTTAGTGTGGCACAAAATACAAATGTTCAAGCATGTGTCTTTACTGATTCGGTAAGGTTCTGCCACTGATTCTCACTGATTCAGTAAGGTGTTGTCATTTATTCTCTCTGATTCGGTAAGTCATGTCACTTATTCTGACTGATTCGGTAAGTCATGCCACTAATTCTCACTGATTCAGTAAGGCCGGTATTGCCACTGATTAGATAAGGTTACTAACACGCCCTTAGTTCCCCATAACCATTTATGGTCTAGCAGGCTTGTTTTGTTCAATAAAGTACAACCATATCCAGAAGATCTATGTACAACACATGCACCTTATTACTTTTGGAATTAATGATGATCAAATATGCATCTAATGATTACATTTGACAGAAAGCCGTCTTGGTGCAGATAAATCATGAAAGTTGCAACAGCTATAGAAGCAGGATTGATTGGATTACGTGCACATTATATGATAAGCTCCAATGATTAATGAGATTCCACAATAAGAGAAGCCAATTAATTGGTTAACTGACACATATTCCTTGTGGTTCTTGGGATTTTATACACTTCATAAAATGTCAGAAGAATGTATGATGTTCTCTCTGCTGACAATGGAAGACCAGGACAGAACTGAGTCTGAAGTCATGTAGATAGGCTTATTCATATTAACAGCAAAATTTCAGTGTCTAAAGGGATCAGGACCTTGGTAGCGAAACACAAGGTGTATGGTCAAATGAGGTTTCGACACGTGTCAAGTGAAAATAAAAGAAGCGACAAATTGGCTGGGTTTTAGGGGGAGAAAATTTGGGGAACGGGGGGAAAAAGATGGGTATTGCCGCCCAGACTCTAATCAATTCAATTATGGAGTAAATAATTGTTCAATTAAGTGTTCAAGTTTTAAGGTTGCCTGAGAAATAAACTCCGGTGAGTTTATCCGGCGACTTTCTCCGGCGACTAGTGAAAAGAAAGCGGTGGTTTTCAGGCCTATCGTTTGCGGAGAGAGACCGGCGACTGAGGTAGCATAGACGACGGTCGTCCACGAGCGGCGATTAATGGCGGATTACATATCGAACTTGGAGGAAGAGGAATATCTGTTCAGAGTATGATTTACTATTTGTATCATGTTTAGTGTTTGCATCAATTTTGATTGTTTAGTGTTGAGAAAGAATTGTGAATTCTGAATTGAAAGCATGGTGTTTTAGATAAGCTGATTTATTGTTGATCCTCATTGAATTTAAATCAAAATTTGATTTAGTGTTGTTGAATTCCATGTCCCAAATTAAATAGTGGAATTATTTTATTTACAGATTTTCAACATAACTTGATTGTTTGAATAATTTTTGAAAGGTGTTGAATGAATTAGGAAAGGTGTTTTTAGGGTTCGTTCTTCAGAGAAATCTAATTGGGTATTATTTGAAGGATAAAAAGTTATATGTATTTGATTAGGAGCAAAACATGTATCCATGAATCTGAAATAGTTGCGAATTGAATGCATGATTAGTAACATTTTATTATTTAATTAGTAACAACCTCTAAAAAGATGTAAATATGATGTATAATGTAACACTATAATTATTTAGATTTATTAAGCTGAATAGATAATGCATGTGTTGTTGTCGTAAATTATTTGGCGTTGATGGAGTAATTATGTTTGAATTAATAACATGTAAAAATGTAAGTAGGGAGTTGTTTCGGATACAAATGTGGGCGCTTATGAGGATCTAAATCGAGGAATTGAGGACATCAATTTAGAAGATGAGACACCTATGGATACGGGAGATGGTATGGATACTAGAGATGATATGGATACGAGAGATGGATATGGTGTAGCTAATTACATGGGATGTTTTTTTATTTAGAAAATGGTGATGATGACGACGATTATGATTATGAAAATGATGACAGAGATGGAGTGACCGTGAACTTGAATGAAACACCAGTGAGTGAAGAAGTTATAATTGGGCCGAAGGAGAAAATGGTTTTTAGTGATGCAGGAAAGTTTGCCTCGTATTGTCATCACTACGCTTACAAAGTAGGGTTTTAATTTCGTGTACGAAACGATGAAATTCTTAAAGAGTTCAAAGAGGAAGGTTATGGTAGAAGAAAAATAGGAAACAAGCAGCCTCGGTACCACATGATGCGGAGGATAAGGTTTCAATGCAAAATGGGTTGTAAGGAGCTCTTTTCATGCCCCGTATATGTTGATGCGCGGATAAATAAAGACAAAAAGTTTGCAGTTACAAAGAGTTTATTGGAACACAATCATGACCTTGACCCCGCAAACAACAAGAGGATGTCAAATTTTAGGTATGTTGACAACTATATAATGCAGAAGTGTATAGAACAGGACATGGCTGGTATTCCTATTGTAAAAATTGTCAACACCATCCTCATTGAGAATGGGGGTGATCATGAGAATTTAACCTTCAATAGGGCTGATTTACGGAACGCCATTAATGCTTGGCGTAGACGGCAGATAATAGGGGGAGATGTAAAGGCTCTGAAGGGGTACTTTGCAAAGATGAAAGAACAGAATCCTAACTTCTACAGCGCCATACTGACCGATGAAGAGGGAAAGTTGAAGAATGTGTTTTGGTCAGATGCAAGGAGTAGGATTGCTGCGAGGTATTTCGGTGATGTAATAACATTTGACACCACTTTTTGTGCAATAGGTACCGAATGCCATTCGCTCCTTTTGTTGGAGTGAACCGCCACGGATCTTCAGTACTCCTGGCTGCTGGTTTAGTGACTCATGAGAGCGCTGAATCTTTTATTTGGCTTTTCAATCAATAGGTGTTGTGCATGGGCGAGGCTCCTAAGAGTATTCTTACTGATCAAGACAGAGCAATTGGTAAAGCAATAGGTGTGGTTTTTGACAAGGTAAATCACAGGCTATGCTTGTGGCATATTATGCAACATGCGAGCAAGGCTTTGGGGAAGCACGAAGACTATGATCAGATTCACGTTGCCATGAAAGCAGCTGTACATGATTGTATAAGCCGGTCAGAGTTTGAAGAAGCTTGGAAAGAAATGGTTACCCGTTTTTCATTAGAGGAAAACAAATGGGTGAAGGAGGCATACCAAATGAAGGAGCGTTGGGTTCCAGTGTACTGGAGAAATATTTTTTGGGCTGGCATGTCATCTACCCAGCGGAGTGAGGGTATTAATGCCTTCATTAAGGGATTTGTGAGCTTAAGCATGGGATTGATGCGTTTTGTTAAGCAGTACGAGCAAGCATTGGAGTCGAAGGTCGAGGAGGAAAAGAGATTGAACCGACTTTCGAAGAAGCCAGTTGCATGTGACAAGTCCTTCTTGGTGGAACGGGTATTTTATGGGATTTACACCATGGATAAGTTTAACGAGATATTGGCGTAGGTTAAGTTGCTGAAGCACAAGAATGTCGCAAAACATTCAGCTGCCGGAACTATTGTCATATACCACGATAATGAGAAGCTTGTGAAGCCTTATTGGAAAGTTATGAGAAAAGACTACACAGTGCGATTGGATATGGATAAGGAAGAGTACACATGCTCGTGCAAGAATTTCGAGTTTAGACGAATACTTTGCAAGCACATTATTAGTGCTCTTGAGGTAGACGGAGTGGAAAATATACCCCAATGTTATGTTCTTGATCGATGGAGAAAGGATATTGTGAGGGAGTATGAAGGGATCCCTTTTCGTCTAGACGATCCGATAGCTGAAGAGGCAAGGTGAGACATGCAAAGCGTTATTCGGGTGACCCACTATTTGAAGACTTTGGCGTTGACGAACAAAGAGACCCTTGAAATGTTTAAAGAAGGGTCCCATGAACTGTGCAAGAAGCTCGAAGATGCTGCTGGAATTATCAAACCTTGTGAGTGCAGCGAAGGTGGCTACCATGAGCCACCAGGAGACAATGTATTCGGCCTTAGTAAGCTCCGACAGAGCACTATCAGTCCTACGGAAGATGTTGATGAAAATGATGGAGGTACGAAGGATCTAGATGTACGTTATCGTCAGGGAAGACAACCACTTGGGCGGCAAAGGAACCCTTGTGAGCCGAAGAGGAAACCCCTGGGACCTACCTCAAAGGCAAAAGACCCGACCAAAAAATCTAAGAAAGGGGCGCACAAAGCAATTGCTCCCTGTACAGAAAATGCTTCCGTGAGTATAAGAAATGATACCGTGCTTATTTGCTTCATATAGTGTTTTCTATAATTCATTGATCAATAATAGACACCTATATTAGTAAAAGTATGTGTAAGTGGTTGATATATTTATTGATCTTTATTGTAGGTTTCCCATGGAATAAGGCCGACATATGATGCATCGAGCAATGGGGGTTCCTGTTCACAGGAAGAGACCGACTTTGTGATCTCAGGGAAAGCATTGATTCCAAGGCAAGCGTATCTGCAGCCCCGCCGAACATCAGACGGTGTAGTTGAACAGTCATTTCGGACACAACAAGCACATAATGAAAAGTTTTTTCAGTCATCTAGTGGTGGAGGATCACAGAGTTTTGCATATTCCGCTATGACTGGAATGAGGGGAGTCGGTGGTACGGCAATGGATTGTTTACAAATGGTCCGAGGTTATGGCATTAGTCATCATTCAGCTCCCCCAATGTATTCCAATTCTCAAACCACGGTAATGTACACTACCCAGCCCCGCTTTTGATACCTCGTCCTCCACATTTTGTAGAGACATCTGCAAGCCAAGCGAGAAAGCTCATGCCATTTCGTCCGATGATGCTTAGTGAAAATTGCTTTTATCCCCATAATCAGGAGCAGTAAGCTTGCGGTTATGTTCTAAAATGGCATTGGTGGTAGTTTTAATTAGCAGGAGTTGGAAGAATTATTAATATGATGCATTTGCGGCCTTTGTGGCATTTGTGAACCGTTTTATAATTTAACAAAATTGTAAAATCTTATTTAACACTCCTTTACTCATCGCGCATGAATGACAAAGATATTAACATATACTGGTAATAAAAGTACATTGACAGATAATCGTTTTTTAATTAAGAACAAAACCTGTTGTTGAGGACAGCAAAATGGAAAGTTTTCCTTTACTCATCATGTATGAATGACAAATATGTGAACATACACTGTTAATAAAAGTATGTTGACAGATAAGCGTAATTAAATTAGTAACAAAACGTATTTTTAAGGACCACTAAACCAAAATGGGAAGTTTTTGTTCGCCAAAAAGGAACCCAGAGTTTTACTTCACCAAAATGGAACCCAACGTTTTAGTCGACCAAAATGGAAGCCAGAGTTTTAGTTCACCAAAATGGAACCCATCATTAAGTTTACAACAATAGTAAGTAACTGATCAACCTATTTCTCAATTGGCGGAAGCCTGAACTCATCAACCACTCGAAGGAGAATTGACTTGCTTCGTTCGTTGAAAGCTGCCAGTGTCCCCCTAACTTGGGCAATGTTGTTTTGAAAGGTCTGTTGCAAATGAGTAAACACGGTTAACCATTTATGTACAAATCCATTTCAAATGTTAGTTGATAAATAATGAAAATACCTCTATGTCAGATATTTCCTTCGCCTGTCCAAAAGCGTGTAAAAGCCACATGATAACGTGGACTCCTGAGTCTTTAGGCCCTTTATCCATATGTAAAGGGCTTTTCTTTAGCGGCCTCATCCCACTCGCATTTAGGTCAATCGGTATGGCTAATTTTTGGTACAATTTGTCAAGTGCAGAGACCTGAAATTCACAATCACAACGACTACAGTGTTAGAAGAGGTTCAACATAGGTTATGAAGTAGTATGTTAGAGGAAGGTTGGCATCAACTAACCACAGATGTTAGACAATCTCGATGAACAGTGATGGAGAGTTCCCTCTGTGCTGAATCCCAGACTGTTACCCTTTTCAAACTCCTGTCAACTACGTACAAAGACCAGCGTCTGCAATGCTCTACGGGCACATAAATCTAATTTTTTTTTTAAAAAAAAGAAAAAAAAAACAAACATGGTCAGTAAAGTAAGATATCGCTTTCTATTGATCAGCAATGATGTGAAGACTTACTTGTGTAATAGTAGAGAAGTCAAGTTCCGATTGGTCCATAAGCGCAGCCACAGATGACAAACTTTCCTCATGGTTCCGCGATGTACTTTATTTACCTAATTATTGGTTTAATCGGGAACAAAACATCCAAAATATAATATTATGTTTAATTAGAACAAATTAACCATGTCGGCAATGTAGAGGTGCCTGTGGAAACTTACCATCCATACAGGGGACACCACAAAGCGGTCTGCTGTGTATTTGGTAATCAAATTCATAGCACACACAAAAAATTCCATTACCTATATAGATGACATGTGAATAAAATAAATTGCGAGTATTTGTGTTAAACATATTTGAAAGTCAGATAGGATGATAACCTACCGCAACACTAACGTAGCCGAACTTTGGTTTCGTAGACACCAAGTCTTTGTGTATCATATAACGTCTAAGCTTAGCTTGGCCAACTTTGAGGACAGTAAGATCATGCCTGTTAGTACATGCCCGTTAGTATTAATTATATAACAGATTCATTAAAATTATAAGAATTACTGTTCAGAACTGAATTAGTGGAGTACTTTTTCTTAGATGAATTGTCATGCATGATAAACTTTGTGGTGTGTTCAAACAAAACATGGTGAGGATGTGTGGTATGTGGATGGGGTCGTGTAAGATCTTCTTCATCTGAATCCACTGCTGACTCCTGAACAATGTTTGATCGTTGAGAACTATCCTCTGCTGAATAATCATCTTTGTCAGTGCAACCATGAAGTTGTTTGTCTCCACTTCCCTGAGCTCCTTCAATCCCCAAGTCATCGAACATGGAAGTATCAATAGCAAGATTATCCTTACTAATTGTGCCCGTTGTCCTTGTCTGTGACCTTGTTACCCTAATATACACCTTCATTTACCCAACGTTGGGAGTTAATTATAAGTTCATATTCCTATATTCGTACCAAAAACAAGCTAAAGGAGAACATAAACTAATTTAAAATGTACCTTGTTTGGTCCAGATTCATCATGTACTTGACCCACAAACTTAGGGTCTGCTGCTTGTTGCCTATTGCCCATATTTTCCTCACGTGACCTAGGCTTTTTACCATAATTCTTAACCCTCTTTGGTGATCTCATTTTCCATGATTTGATGAATCCTTTTTCAAACACCTTTATATAAATTGAAGCATTAGCCCATTACAATCGAACTTATAATGCAAAGGATTTGAATATACGTTTGGCGATGGTGCTTACTGGTACTTCATCCGGTTCATCATCATCCTCGCTCATTTCACCATCAGAACTTTGGAGATATGGCCCCATATATTGTGGCACATCGGAGGTTTCCTCAAGGGGATATTCCTTTCCATAAACGACATTGTCCACTATCTGCCAAGTACAACACATTATTAGCACCTAAGTAAGGTTCGTAAAATCAGGAACAAAAAAAACAAAGAATTTAGTATGCTTCGTATTAAAACCATTAAATCAGGAACAATAACAAAATTCACCTCAACTTTCCCAAACATCCCATCTGGCCCTGTGTCAGCTAGAATTGCCTTATCAACCTCACTTTGTTCCCAAGCCCAAATCCTAGGCTTCTTTATGTTCCAGTTTATGGAATGACCCAGATTCAATCTATCCAGGTATACAATCTCCAAGAATAGGAACAAGTCATATAGTTAGCTATTGCTATTAAAGTTTTAGGACATATTTTACAGAATTGACGTTGTAGAAACATACCAGAAGAACCAAGGCCGAACCTGACAAACCTCTCTCCTTGTTAATGTCTTAATCCTTCGTCTTCTTCTTATCTTTCCTTCCCTTAAGGTTTACCATCCAGTCCAACACAAACCTCCCCCAATTGTAATCCTTAGGATACTAAGCCACATCCCGCTTCAAAGACTTACAAACTTAAGGGCTAATGAAGTTGCTTTTTGTTGTGCAAACAACCATTCCCATAGCGTACAATAAGAAACGCCTCGTGAACAACCATCTCTTCTTCCTTTCATAAGAAGCTAGTTCTTTGACACACATATCCGGTATACCCCCGTTGTTTGAGTAGTCAGCCAACATTAAACCCACCTCTGTGCCGCTTTGTTTAGCAATTGGTACGTCCTTTAAGTGATCTCCATTTGGAATACCTAAGACCCACCCGATCATTGTGACATCAATGCGGACTGTTTTTGGACCGCCCGGCTCATCCTCTTTCCTCAAGGTTAGAATTTGAGTTTTATGATCAAACCGTGCCATTAGCCAAGAAGTCAGGTTCTTGTCTACATTAGTCATAGAAATCCGTAGCTCTTGAACTCCTTTGCATAGCATCGAACTGTCTGGTATTCCTGCACGGTTCATAAATATGAAGAGATCTACAATATTAATAACGTTTCCATGGATATGCAACAACTTCATTTTCAACACTTTGATAAGGAATGAAATTGTGTCATGCATAAATACTTACCATCAGTTTCCCAACTAAGTTTGGCTTGAAAGGCCTTCCTCTCTTTCTCTTGCCCACGTTGTTTTCGCATGCGTAGACTTCATTTTCTGAGTCTGCATTTTCTAGTGCCACCAGTGGCGGAGTTACAGCAGGTTTCTTATTTGCTGGGGGTTTATCAGATGAGCACTAAACATGAAGAAAACATATATTTCTCAGAACCTATATGTATTTTCAATGCTGCGTAACGAAGTTGGTAATTTTTATCATTGACTACCTTTTCTTCTGCTTTTTTTTTCCTTTTAGATCTCGTTTGATACCTGGACCTAGTAGTCTCCTGTACGTTTTCCTTCACAGATGACCATAAACATTAAATTCAGCCCAAAGCAATAACAAATAAAGCTTACTTTGTTACCTCATTGGAGACATCGTTAGGGAGGTCCCTGCTTATTTTGGTTGAACCAAAGGCATACAGTTAATTGTATAAAGCTACTATGACAACAAATGAAGCACATCAAATTACCTGATCGAGCTGATGAACATCAGCAACAACCACTACTTGTATGTCTACAAGTGATTCATCTTCATCATTGCTCGGTTCATTTATTGACATGCCATCATTAGCACACATTGTATTGAGTGATTGATCTTCATCATTGGTTCTCTGATTCATTTCCAGCCCATCTTTAGCACACCTTGTATTGTTTGATTTCTGAAAGTCAGTAGTTGAGGTTGCCTAGATGACCTTCATAAGGAAAGCATATATGAATATCAATATCAATTTAAGTTGGATTAATTAAATATAACAAACATTAACATGTTTACAATATAGTATGAAGATTATGGATTGCCATACAACCTCATGTTCTACTGTAGTAATGTTATCTTTTGGACTATCAGTGCATTGACCTATAGAATTACAGTTTTGGCCATTCACCCCTTCCTCTGCATGCTTTGCTACCATATTATCCCCTTCAACTGATGGCTCTGTGTCTTTTGTAACCCTATTTTCCTCGGTAGGAAAAATATCAGAGGAAGAATTGTTGACCTTCATAAATAGGGAAACGAAATATGAATATCAACTTCTCTATTTGATTTAATCTATTAAACATTAATGTACTCTATAGCGCAATATATTGCACTACATCTAAACTGCGCTTGTTCATTTATTCCACACTATTCACTTACAAAAACTGTTGTGTTCTCATACAAGCCTTCCTCTCCAACGTTGTTTCCCATGTTATCCTCTTCAATTGATGGGTGTGGATGATTCTCAGGTTCCTTTACCTGATCATATACGAAATATCCTCCCTTGTTATATACATCACACCCAAATTCATCATTGATGAAAATTTTCCTTACCAATTCATCACTTCCATCATCAACTCTGGGTTGTTCATGTGGAGTAGGAGGATTGATATGTCCAATTGAAAGATTGTTCATGGAGTCTTCAAGTTGTTGATGGTGGAAGGTAGGGTCTTCACCACTTTCTTCTGTAGATTCTTTATTTATCTAGTCAGAAAATATGATGTTAAAGGACATTCCTAGTTTTAAAACCAAATGGAATGGAGAATTGATGACTGAAACTTAAACCCCCACATCTCCAACCATAACTCAAACAATCAGGATACTGACAATAAGATGGTGGGAAAACAACAATTACCTGAATCACATTCCCTTCAAGTTGGTTTGAAGCTTCAAGTTGTGCATCTTTTAGATCTCCAAGTGTAGTCTTTTCAGTGTAATCCATTTGGTGTGCTGCAAGTTTTTGCTTCTCCACATCACTACCCATGGTATTAATATTTCCGCATCCCTAAAGTTGAAGAGCATCAGATTTCTATTATCACCCACATTTAAAGTAGACAAAATGAAATTGATGTGTTGAGAATATATTTCACGAACCTCCCCATCATTACCAACCCAAGAATCCGTCAGCTCAAATAGTTGTGTCGGTTCATATTCAACCTTTCACAAATGAAAATAGTAGTAATGTCAAAAACATAAATTCATCTTTTGTAAAGCACAAGTTGTTGTTGGTTCAGTTCAGAAAATCATTACCGATAATCTTGATGCGGTATCAGCTGCCTCCACTCCCACTTCTACAACTACGTCAAATAATTGACCTTTTTCTCTAATTCTTCTGCTTTGTCCATGAACACTGTCATAGAATACTAAACAATTTTCATGTGCTCCATAATAAACATTTTACATTATGAAGAGTCTTATTTCTATATTTGAACTTTGTTTATGCAGGCATACTAGGTACATTCATAATGGAATAAAAAAATCCACCTCTTAAACAAAAGAATCTACCCCTTAATAAACAAAGATCAAATATTTACTACTATAATCTCGTAATTTTACTTCAACAAACATTAGAATACATACCATTAACTAAAATATGCACCCCTTAATAAAGAAACCATAAATACATAGTTGTATATTCTTCAAAGATCAACAAGCATGAGAAGTGAACACAAACCATTTGCCAAAATTGCAAATGCAACTATCATATACATATAATGATATTGTGCAACCCAATTCACTGAACATTAACAAAAGAACCCCCATTTCGTAAAGTGGGTTATAAACAGTAGAGAACCCCATTGTTGGGAAACACGACCAAATTTGGATTAATCTGAACTGGATTTCGCTATGCAACTGAACTACATTTCTAAAATGACTAATATCTAAACAATTATAGTATGAAATCCATAGTGAAACCCACTAATGTAAAAAACCTAGGAGCAAACAACATAAAACCCTAGCCCCCATCAATTTCAGTACTTCACAACACAATTAGAGGAAAAAATAATTAAATCAAGCTCATACTTACCTAGTTCAGTTATGAAATTGCGGCGCAGCCCTTTGGGGTTATAGGTTAGCCAATTGAAATTTCAAACTGGAGGATGTAGAAGGATGGAAGTTAGAGAGATTTTTGTTCTTTGGGGGGCGGGTGGAGAAATTGTGTTCAGTTCTTGAAGATGTCGAATAGAAAAGGCGGTATTGGGTCCTGTGCCAACCTCGTGCATCATTTATATTATATTTAAAATTCAACTCGTACACAACAAAAATTAAATTAGGAGCACAACTCTATTTTAGTCCACCACACGTTATAGGTGTTCTTCTCCCCATTAACTTTATTTTAAAAATGTCTCAAAAATTGTGACCGCTATAAAACCTCTGGCATATGACTGTTTATAACGGTCTTTTTAGCTTGTGTTGGCTATATATTTCATAATTGTAGTGTTTTCTTACTTCACAATAAAAACCTTTATTGCCTATATAGTGATAATACTTGCAGAGCGTGCCCACATCACTTTGACAAACCTAGAAGCGTTCTTCAAAAACAATTCTCACCTAGTTCATCATGAGTGGAACCCGAAACTCTTCGCCATTTTCTGCTTCATCTTCCAATTCAAACCTATCTAATCGCAACTCAATTGTGAGTCGCAGATACATGAGATGGGAACATGTATAATTTGTTTTCTTTTCAATATATTTTCCTAACATATACGTTCCTAACATATACGCCTGTATGCCCAATTTTGACCTCTTCAATTTACAGATTTTGTATACTTATGCTGATTCTTACTCCCACGATCCAAAAATTGATGAGGACATATATGCAGACAAACTCTGTCATTGTAAACGTAGGGTCTTGTTTAAAACTTCCTTGACAGATGCCAACCTTGGAAGAAGGTTCATCAAATGTCAGAGATTCAGAGTAAGCATATTTAAAATCATGTAACCGTAGTTTCAGAGTAACTAAAACATCCTAATTTCATCCACAAAAAACCTCTAATCTTTGTCAATTTAAAATGAAAATTATTAATTACTAGAGTCATGTTACTTTGATTGGGAGCTTATTGAATATATTGACAATCAATCTCTATTCTTTGTCAATTTAAATTGGAAATTATTAATTACTAGCATGTTAGTTTAATTAGGAGCTTATTGGTTATAACATATGGTATATTTTTTAAGTAGTGCACTCCATTTCTTTGCTTCAGTGCAAAACATTCTGATTTCATCCACATCAATCTCAGTTTTTTGTCAATTTAAATGGGAAATGTTTAATTACTAGTGTCATGTTAGTTTAATTAGGAGCTTATTGAATATGACATATGGTATATTGCTAAGTAGTGCAGTCCATTTATTTTAAGCCTTAAAGTATAAGGTGATAATGTGGAGGGCCATATTGGCCATGATCATGATTGCCTTACAGGTGGCAGGAACAAGGAGGGTGTTGGTTTTTCGAATGGATTGACCCAGTAATGTGCCTTAGAGCCCAACAACTTATAATTGTGCTTACGGATGCCTTAAGAGATTCTCAGTTGCAGATAATGGATCGTGGAGACTAGCAATATCAGCTCCGACTCATTTTGACAATCAGTCATCTCCTTCGAATGTCAACAATCAGGAAATGGAGGCGATGAAGGAGGAACTCAGCAAGTGTGAGAGTAATGGCTTGGCTTTCATTCAACAAATAATTAACTTGCAGGCGAAGCTTCGGAGACAGAAGCTTGTCACAAAAGGACTACTAGGAGTGCTAGTAATTGTTGGTCTTTTGATCTTCAGCAAATTACTTAATTTGTTAACCACTCGCTGCAATTGTTATCAGGAGTGTTCCATTCATGCTCCATAATAAAGGACGTAGTAGTGATGTATTAGCACTATTACTGACGTTGTTTGTCATGTTTTGCTAGGTATTAATAATGTTTCGAAATGTCTGTAAGCAACGTAGTAGGCCGATCAAATTGTCATTGTTAGAAAATAAGTTTTTATTTTTATGATGTTATATTTTAAATGGATTAAATTGCAAAGCAACACATTGTGATACTACAGCTTACTAACATAACATTACTAGCAAAACATTCTCATTTAATACAGTTAATCAAACCATAAGTAATAATTGAAAACGAAAAGGACCAAACAACAACTTCTCTTAAACTACATGTAATATAACTTTGCTACTAATTTAAGGCATGATCGGTACGCTCTAACTTAGGCTCTTCATAACCCTACGGAAAAACTCAATTTCCTCCATACAAGTGCTGAAATAGCACGAAGGAGGTCCGTCACAGTTAATGCACATGATATGAGGCCACTTGTACCTGTCACCACTTCCCTTAGGCCAATATCTTGTGTACTGGACTAGATGACCCCTCACTTGATTTACCTCCTCTTTCGTCAAATGTGCGCAAGTAACCCCCATCACATCAGCATAATTCTTAAAGAGGACAGTGTTTCCACTGAGCAACATGGTCAAGCTAATGACATACCTAGCCATGGCATGATCACCCGGAAAAGCAGCCTCTCCTAACATTTGTTTTCCATCTTCTTCCTCGTGGAGACGGAAATACTTATGCTACATACACACCGTAAACTCAAATTAATTACAGCATAAAGACACCGTTTCGCTTTATTATTAAAATGAAATAAATGTTAAAGAATACATACAATCCCAATGTAATACTTTGTGTCCCACTTCACTAATTCCCTCATCTTCTCCTCATCACCATAGGCCATGAGTTCTTTACAACTGAAGACAGTTTTACCATTATCAATAAAAGCATACATATGTATTGTCCCTTTCCAACATGAATTGCGTGTCCAACAATAGGCCCCAAACTCATCATCATTTTCGTTGAATATGCACACAGGTTGTTACATTAGTAACAACCTCATATTTCAATTGATTTTTCACAAACATCTTTCCCAATACCTAGTAATAAACATTGTAATCGAATGTATCTGGATGAAGGACTGATTAAATTATACGGGATTTTTCCCCTAAAACCAACAGTACCACCTAAAGTTTTCGAATTTGGGGATAATTAAACTCACATAGTCTACATTACTCAATAGGACCCCAATATCAACAATAAGGTTAAATCTCCACACTTTATGATAAATTACACATTTGAAGTCCTCGCCTTTCTTTCATCTATTAATGGAAACGGGAGAATCAATTGTTTAACAATCTTTCCATATATTTATGATCATGAGATATACAGATGAATAATAAATTCGATCAAATATATATATATATATATACACATTAAATTAAAAATTAATTTCCTACTTCATCATCCACTTCAACATGCAACTTCTGATTCATGATATATGCATATCCGTATTTGTTGTACTCTTAACTATAGACATATCCGCATTCGTACCTTAGTTCCATCACTAAATCTTTTCATTCCAAACCCGCAATTTTCTCAACCATAAGGCGCAGAACAGATTCAGTGAGAGTAGTCAATGAAGGGATCTCCTCCTGATTCGATGTATCCATGGATGGTGAAGTTTTTGATGGTTATCTTTTTCAGAGAAGTATATTAAAATGTGTTGAGAAGAAAAAACGGGGTTCGCAAATTATAAAGATCCACCCAAAAAAAGACAATGCAATGAAAGGTATAATTACTTGCCTAGTCTTCTGAGCAAATTAAATTTTGCATATATCTATTTGCCTCATTCTACGAGACACCTACCTTTTGACAAGATGTTTACCATAAGTCATCATAAGAAATGGTTGGAAGAGAATTGGTCGCATTTGTAGCACAAGTTGCTCCTGTAATTATTTCAGTTCACCTTTCATTGGCTGACTTTGTTACGTTTAAAATAATCAAATTTTAATTAGTAAACATTACAAGTACATTTCAGAATATGAATAATCATATTTAATAGTATAATACACAAACTGTATCCCCTTAATATCATAAACAATTTTGTGTCGAGATTCAATATTACAATTCACTCTAAATAAGATAAATTCATTCAATATTATAAAAGAAAAGTCCACTAATTTACGAATTACATATCATTTCCATACTACTTAGGAAGATTTCCATAATAAAAAGTTGAATAACCGAAAATATTTTAAACAAAAACATCATCTCCACTGCTCCAATATCAAACCATTAGTAGGAAGAATTTAACCTCCAAGGTGCATCATTTTGAATGAAAACGTGTCGATTGAAAAAATCAACCTCCCTAACACTTCTACAAATTGGACAGTTGGGTCCATTTTCCTCCATAGTTGCATTGAAGTCATCAACTTTAAACCAAGGTCTCTCTGGGTCATGCACGTCAGCATGATCGCATTGGAAGAACCTCCATATGAATTCAGGATGCCCAGAAGGTTGATATGCTTGCAAGGGTAAATAATCAACCAACATTTGTCGGCACTTGACAATACTCACTCCTCCTAATTCTATCGCCGTCTTCCCCATCATATCGACCCGTCTTTCAAAACAGAAGTCCTCTTTTTTCACCATTAGTAGAATGCTAAACACATACGACACCATTAGATGACCATTTTTGTGTGCTTATTCCAACATATGTTCTCCCTCCAAATACCTCGCTTGCTTAAAGTACTTGAACTAACAATAAAACAACAATAACTTAGTGCAACAAATATGCAATAAATTAAATACTGAAAATTAAATGTCCAGCTTAATAATAGTTGTCTCCTAATTATTTTGGGTCTTTACCATTCCATCACAAAACTTTGCTTTCACGTTACCCGCCTTTACGCAGTCGGATAGAAATGAACCAAGAGTTGAACCATATCTTTGATTGATAAGTAAATTTTCAAACGACAAAACATTTAGGACATCTGGATCATTTTCAATTTTGTTGAACGTCTTGCAACTATAACCATGGATGATTGTGTGGCATGTTAGCATTCGAACGACAAAGGTTTATAACAATGGAAGAAAATATTTTTGCAACTTAAGAAACATGTACACCGATTAACAATTAATTTTAGTAATATATTGCCATCACATTAATGAAGAAAGTGGTGAAAGGAAAATACCTTTGTCTCAGGTTCACAAAGTCTTCCAAAGACGTATGTGCAACTATGCGCATTATATCAGTCAATATCTCCTCATCAACCTTTGTCAAGGAGCCCCTATTCATCTTGAAAAAATGTTAAAATTTAGATATGGAAAATGGGAATAATAATATGATGCTTTTAGAGACTTATATGTGACTTCTAATGGGTTTCATGAACCAATGAACCAATGAAAATGACAAGCCTCCAAGGATGGCTATTTATAGGGAAAATGACTCTGTACTTCGAAAACGGTTGGAAAATATTTGCATAGATACTTTACACTAGAAACAATGCAATTTAATAGGGAAGTTAATTAGAGTAACGTTGTGCACGCCACCAAATGTATCTTTTTGTAAAAGGTGTGACATATGGTCCAATGAATATTTTGAATATGTACCCCCTCTAATGAATAGATATTTTTGGCACGCCTTCGTTCGTTTAACAAGAGGTTGACGGCTTTACATTAGTAATTACTAATAGTAGTTCAAGTATAAGGAATTTATGTAAACGGTATATGCTATGTAAATATTAACAAATGATAGTGATTAATAAAAAGGGATCACTAAAAATGTCCATTTTAACACACAAAAATACCGATTATATAATAACAACACTAATTTACCAATAAATACCAAATATATAATAATATATTTACACGTCACTGTTTAATTTAACATCAAGGACATACCCGTAACTTGTCAAAAGGCACATACATACTAGGGACGTAAATTGTCAGTAGTAAAAAGATACATAGTCCATAAACTTCACATCCCACAAAAAAAAGTATACTTAACAAATCACACACAAACTGCTGTCAACCACGAACTTGTTATTGCTCCTAATCAATTACGACGGCCCCTCCTGCAAATTTCCCTCATTAATCTCTCAAATAGTCTAAGCTCTTCCCTACTGATGGAAACAGGACATGGTTCACTGCAGTGGCCAACGCAGATGACCCTGGCCCAGACGAACCACGTATTGCTTGTTTTAGGCCAATAGGCTGTGTAATTCTCAATATCACCCCTCACTTTATTCAGATAATCATCCGTCATTCCATTGCAACAAAAGCCCATCATGTAAACCCCATTTCCAATCTCATCATCATCTCCACTCAGCATCATCAGAAGGCTACTCACATACCCTACCATACCATGTCCTTTAAAACCAGCATCATACAACAACTGCTTACCCCTCATCAGGTTGTGGGCCCGGAAAAATATGTGCTGCATATAACACCACAAGTTTTGTTCAAAAGTCATCACATAAGCAATTACGATTGCAATGGAGAATAAGCATCCAGTACGAGAATCATACCATTCCAAGCACGTACATCGCGTCTGGGTTCTTAAGCTCGACGCACCTCATTAACAAACTTCTCATTCCAGCTTTGTAATAATCACTTATAGGGAGGTTGCTCCACTTCATTTTCTTGAGCAAAGCAACTTCTTGCCCTACATTGTTCAGTTTTTTACAGCTACCATTGCATGCAAAATTTTATTATAATTCCTCAAACTTCAAGATGATTTCATTCATTCATTACTGGTATATTAACCAAATTCGATAAGAATTGGAGTATTGAACTTTTATTAGGAGAAATTGATAAATTTCATGGGAGTACCAATCAAAATTGAAAACTACAATAGCAATTCAACTTGGACAAACGTGTTATTCCAAATTCCTATTTCAATATGACCGAACAGTATGATGTTTTAGTACCAATTTGTAAATTTCTTTTCAAAACTTTTAAATCACCATCTCTATATTTAAATTTACCATTTATTATGTAATTTACTGAAAAAATCCATGCCATATATATTGCAATTAATCATTCGCAAACCAAACACTTTGAAATTCTAAAATCATACATTAACCTAAACTTCACCAAATCTTTGCACGACCCTTCTGCTATTTTTCCAATTATAACACCCAGAATAGCTTTCGGCAGAGTTTTTAGGGGAGTTATCTCCTCACGACCATGACCACCCTCACCACCACCTTGTACTTCTGCGCTTAGTAAATCCATGGAGTTTTAGTCCTAAACATTCTTTATTTGGGAGGGGTGATTATTCCGTAAATAAGCTGAGGAGACAGGGGAGAAAAAGGTGGAGAAAGGTGATGCATTGAATGGAGTGTAGTTGCTTTTATATATAGGTCAAAATGTTAAAAAAAAATTCAATTGTGAGTTATTATTTGTGATTTCAAAAGAAGCTTTATTTTGGAAATCCGGGTTTTTTTCAATATTGACATGATGTAAACCAAACGCCTTAATAATTACTGTAATATCTAATATATTACATGCCCAACTGTCGTCCACACAATTTAATTAATTGCTTCTTCTATGAAGAACGTTTGTTTAGGAGCATTACCTGCTTAAATAAAACCAACTTTCAGGAAGCACTTGCGAATATAATTACACAAGGACAATGTTACATTTTTTTTTTGCAAAATACACACCAAACATAAATAAACATAGTTTTCCACCATACTTAAACAAGTTCTTATGTTACATGTAACACGGTTATGCATGTTCCTTAAGGAAACGTACTTTCCGGTGACTTCTACACACATGGCAATGTGGACCCCTATCCTCCACTACAGCATTGAAATTATCTCCTTCATCCCAACTCCTAGCTGGATCGTGAACCATAGCATCCTCACAAAACAAAAAAGGCCACGTATATTCGGGAATTGGGGGTGGAGAAAATGGGATGAGGGGACAATACCGATAACAAAATCGGCGGCATTGTACAATGCCTATTCCCCTTAGGTTAGTTGCCGCTTCGCCCGTCATTGCAATTCCTCTCATCACGGATTGTCCATCACCACTACACATGAGGAGAATGCTTAAGAAGTACATTGCCATGGGGTGACCTCTTGCAACAGCTCTTTCAAAGAACGATAATCCCTCATTGTAACAGCGACGGAAAAAGTATTTAATCTGGAGAAAATAAAACATTAACAAAATGGGGAATGATTATGAAATAATATAATGCATGACAAAATATATTTAATTTGTATGGACGGTATCATAGGATTATTACCAAGCCCACGTAGAACAATGCGAAAGGGTTGCCCAAGGTAGCAGAATTCCTTAGCAATTCTCGAAGGCTCCAAGGGATTGGGTCATACAAAAGCTCCGTCTCGAGTGCATAAGAGTCAAAAAAAATTTGCCGGAGGACATGGTCATCCAAGCCAATTTCATTAAACAACCTCGAACTGTAAATGTCAAATAGAATGACTTATCATGTTATCATAAGAAACGATTATCACATATTGTAATCTACATGGAACAAAGCATTAAAGTAAGTAGTTATATAAAAATAAACATTAGTTCAAACACCAAAACATACACAACCTTAGTATAACTTCTAATATAGTTAATCAAACCTTATTCGCAAATTGGCGTAATCCGCAGGGGAGGAAGATGCTACTAGGCACATAATGTCGATCAACAAAAATCGAGGGATATCGGTTAAACTGAGATAAAAGGTCATTGCTTAAACGCAACTTCTTGACTTCAAGAACAGAAGACTAGGAAGAAATCAGATGGACTGGGTTAATTGTTCACAACTTCAAAGAGTAGTAAGATATGTGAGGAGAAGAACTTGACAATTGGGTATTTTTATAGCGAAATATCAAAGACATTTAATTATCTGGGAGCAAACCCTAATAATGGAGGAGCCATCAAGTGTTGGTTTACGTGTAAATGTATCCTTCTCATTTCAAATCAACAATCTGAAAACAATTAATGTTCTTACTCAAATACTGTGTAATCAGATTTAACCCTGTACCAACAGCGCATTTACTCCTCTAGAGAAATGATGCGTTTTTCCCCCAACTACGAGACATATGGACATATGTTTAGGAGCCTATTTACATTGTACAGAAAATGCAAGATATGTTTAGGAGAATTGTACATTGTTAACTAGGTATCATAGGGAAAATAATTGTCATTATATTAAGAAATAGTGTTTAAATTGCAAGAATGAACATGTTACGAATATTGATCTTACCAAATTACACAACATCAATGAAAGACATATAAAATTTATTTGTTAATAATTACCAAAGTTTCACTTATGTTTTACTATCATTCTGTATTGTCAAAATAACAGCAAATTTATTACTTCTAGAAGGTAAACTATGAAGATATTTTCAGAAGGTATGATGGAGAGTAAGTTATGTTTCCTACTAATTTATGTATTAAGTGACGCACGACAATACTCAATACATAAATTCCTTTTGCTTAAGATTATGTTTCCTGGTTAAGTTATGAAGTAATGTATGAAGGTTATTAAGGTTTGAGTTATGTAAGGTTTCAGTTATGTAAGGTTTGAAGTTAGGTAAGGTATGAAGTTATGAAATGATGCAAGTTCTTGGTACACTCTGTGTGACGAACTTAAATTTCAAGTACAACTTATACACAACATATGCGCTCCATAATTTATAATGCCTGCATTTATCTGTTTATATCATATATAACATACATTAACTTCAACAAGGGACCAATAGCAACAAGTAAATAAATTAATTACTTAAACATACCATATGAAATACATATACATATGGAATAACAAGTGTTCCAACCATAGAAGTAACCAAAGTCACAACATGACCATTTGTTCGAACACAACAGTAAATAGATATTAAATGATATTATATGCATACGTATTACCAAAAAAATTTATTTATGTTAAATTATTCCTAATAAAACACACTCCGTCACAATTCGGAGGCCATTCGCAATGGAAGTACAAAATTGTCATTGCTAATACATAAGAGCTTGAATGGAAGCTAAATAGAAAATACACATATTGGAACCTAATTAGACTAAAATACGAAATAAAGTTGTTGGAGATAGGTGGAGATAATGATAATAAGTGGCTAAAACCAATTTCAAAAATGAATTACAGGTCTCCGGCTGACTTTCAAGGTAGTTCATTTGAAAAGAGGCCAGGGACTCTTGTAGTCGTAAGTGCTTATTGAAATCTAATTAGACTAAATTACGAAATACAATTGAGGGAGATAGGTATAGATAATGATAATAAGTGACTAAAACCAAATTCGAAAGTGATTTAGAGGTCTCCGGCTCACTTTGGAGGTAGTTCAATTGAAAAGAGCCTAGGGACTCTTGTAGTCGTAAGTGGTTAATGGAAGCTAATTAGACTAAAATACGAAATACAATTGAGGGAGATATGTGTAGATAATAATAATAAGTGACTAAAACAAATTTGAAAGTGATTTAGAGGTCTCCGGCTCACTTTCTACGTAGTTCGATTGAAAAGAGCCTAGGGACTCTTGTAGTCGTAAGTGGTTATTGGAAGCTAATTAGACTAAAATACGAAATAAAATTGAGGGAGATAGGTATAGATAATGATAATAAGTGACTAAATCAAATTCAAAAGTGATTTAGAGGTCTCCAGCTCACTTTGGAGATAGCTCGATTGAAAAGAGCCTAGGGACTCTTGTAGTCATAAGTGGTTATTTAATTAGACTAAAATACGAAATACAATTGAGGGAGATAGGTATAGATAATCATAATAAGTGAATAAAACCAAATTCGAAAGTGAATGACACGTCTCCGCCTCACTTTCTACGTAGTTCGGTGCAAAAGAGCGTAGAGACTCTTGTAGTCGTAAGTGGTTATTGAAGCTAATTACACTAAAATATGAAATACAGTTAAGGGAGTTAGGCATAGATAATGATAATAAGCGACTAAGGGAGTATTATAGGTACACAAATAAAGCACAATTATTATATCACAGAGTTAGTGGATATAGGCTTACATAATTATAACAACTATTTAAAAATAAATTCTAAAGTGTTTTATTATAGGTACAAATAAAGGACATTTATTATATTATAGAGCGTAATCAATTAATTAAGAACATTTACATAAAAACAATAACAACGATGTTAATTATAGGTACAAATGCGAAGCCAATTACAATTTTGTCTTCTATGGATTGACTCCTAATTAGTATCAAACTGACGGTTCCTAATTAGTAACAATGCTCTACAATACACAATACGTAAATTAAGAATAGTGGATACGATTTTATATAACTATTTTGCACTTCATAAAATGTTCTTAATTAACTAGATTTTCGAAACTGAATTTTACAATCCACTTCACCGGTTTTCTTGTTTTCTATTTGCGAGGCAAAATCTTTATTTTGGGGGGCAAAATCAAATTTCTTGGACGGGATAGTCAAATATCCTACTGTGGGTATATCAAAATAGTTTGGAGGGAAAAACAGAATATTGGGAGAAGCATTTAGGGTTTTATAAACTGGTGTCCCAATTTTTTTTGTTATATATATAGGGGGTTAATGAAAGCCTTTCATCCATCAAAACAGTTTAGTACTCCACAATCTGCTTACACCTCAATCTTACATGAAATTACTTGTTTCTCTGTTGTAATGGTGAAAAGCATACATACTCTTAAAGAGAGCCACGAAAATGATGTCAATGACATTAGAGCTTTCATGTGGGAGGTCCTAAAATCACAAGGTCCTCATATGATTGAGGATATATTTGTAGAGGAGGGGAATTGGATGAAAAATCTACAACGATACCACGACGAGCACTATAAAACCATGTCTTCCATGAACCCAATAGGGTTAAGGGCTATGTTCATTATGAACCGCAAGCGTAAGAAGAAAACACTTGCGGCTGAGGCCTTGAGGAAGAAAAAACAACAGCGGAATCTTCAGCGACTAGCAAACCTTAGGAGGGCGGGGTTTTGAACTATTGGGTCTTTAATTTCGTGTTCGTTTGTTTTATGTTTCTTGAATATTTCTGTTGTTAACATCCTTGTCCTAATGGAATGTCATTTATGCTTTACAAGTGTTGGGCACTTTCCAATTTCCATTGGTCAATTTTCTCTGCTTTCGCTATGAATTGTGGTACTTACACTATTATCCAATTAAATAAATCTTGTAACCATTTAATCGGTTGTAAAAGTTTCAATTTTATAAACCAAATTTCAAAATATCAAAAATTGACCAGTATTATATAAATCGACCTCTAACTACATGTTACTAATTAATAAGTGTGTGTAATAAATTAAGTCCACCGTGGTTATTTTAATTGCTTAAATTACCAATATAACCCCACATAAGAATTGTCAAAACTTTCACCACATAAAACAAATTTCAAACCTATTTCTTTTTTCACTTGCCGTCAACTCCATTTCTTCCCAAACCCAAACCATAAAACTTCTTACTAGACTCACCATCAACCTAACCAAAAATGGCTTCCAGCAGCAGCAAGCAACGAAAGATTATGTTCGACTCGGAGGTATTCAAAGAGATTTTCCCCAATATTCTACCTGAGTGGTTGGAAAACCCTCTTCCTGTCGAGAAACGCCTCAAAGTCAAGTACAGGGTCCGAGACAATTTGGACTTACTAGACCCTCCAAACCCAGGTCCGCCGAAAGTTCTCACCAACCACACCATTTACTTGCTCAAGGATGTAGATGATGGAGAATTCACTGAGGCTGATGCACATGTTGTACGAAGCATAATTCTTCACCCTACAAGAGCCACTGGGAACCTTGAGAGTTTGTACAAAATTACGGATCCTAGGGATGACAAAATTAAGCCAGCACACCTTTTCAACCTAGAAGACATCAGGTACCGGACATTTTATGTTTTCACTTTCCATTGTTATGGCGTTTTCTGCATTTCTTTAAATTTTTGGGTTTATATTGAATAATTTATCTTTAGTGTTTTTAGATTATTTAATATGATAATTATGCCCGTATGATTTGATTATTACCCCACACTCATATAATAAACTATAATTCAATCATTTCATATTCTATGTTTATAACTTTTCAGATTTTTATTTTAATTAGTAACAACCTCAATACATATATGAAGTGATTTTCACTTAATTCAATCGAACCTTATTCCGCTTCCATTTAAATGCTTTACGATGATTTATTGGTAGATTCTAAGTCTTAAGTCAGTTGTTCATTTATAGCTATGGCTACTCATTAAAAAATAACACACCAAATTTAATCTATTAATCCTGTAAATAACAAAAAAGGTCGACTTTGTACGCTCTTTTTATTTATTTCCCGTGTAAAATAGAGTATTGTTTAAATGTGACCTCCCGTGTAACAACAAACCAATAGATTCATCAATATTTGTGTATAAAAAGGTGTACTATGTTCCCAATTTTGTAAACATGTTTAATTACATTTCTTAAGTTGTATGTTTACATGTTTAAATTTCAATTTCATACCAAGATGGTGTGTTTTGATGAGTACAAACTACAGGACTTATAGAGTATTATAATTTTGGTCCTTCATATTTTTGGCCCAACAATATGTGGTCTTAAATAGTTCTAAACTTCTAATTGACTATCATTCATGTCTTCATGAAATTACAGTATGAGATAAAGCTTGGATTTTGTCAGGCGTTTCCATATTTTACTTGCAATAAGTTCTTAATGCAAATCATTAAGTTGTAACAACAAATAACCAATTAGTACTTTTACTTATCTAAACATGGTATCCATTTATCTGACCTTTTCATCAACCAGTTGAAACATTATAAGGTATCGATTTATCTGACATTTTATTTTTATTGTATGGGACTAAACAATGTAACATATAAGGTACCGCCTATTTGACGAGTTGGATGCTCCACTTCAGGATGTGCGTCATATGAAAAATAAGGATGATAACATATTGCCTCCTTCTTTTCAATCTCTGGTTGACTGTCCTATGGATCTGAAATAATCTGTGTTCGGGTTCAATCTGACAAAAGAGTGGTCACGAGCTCAAATAGCTGCCTATAGTAACTCGGTTCAAATCTACTTTTGGCGTGCCCAACAAAACAAGTGGAAATCAGGATTGATGTGAGAAATATTTGTGATTTTACAAGGAGGTTTAGAACCTATGATACCCAATTGGCTGTACAAGAGAGGTTTTGGCGTGTTGTGCCAGGGAACTATATGATCGACTCATGGGATGAGGAGAAGATGAAGACGGAAACAAAGTTGGCCAAGTTACCTTACGTATCAAGGAGCGTAACAAATACTAACATTATCATCTGGAATGCAAGAGGTATTGCTAGACCCTCTTTCCGTTCGAATTTCCTTGCGCTATGTCAGCAGTTTAGGCCTAGCCTCTTCATTATCACGGAATCTCGTGTTGGTCTAGAAAGCACTGAGGCCATTGTGCAAGAATTTCCTTTCCAGAACTGGAATCTTCAGGGACCCCAGGGCTTCGATGGTGGCGTATTGATGTTATGGACAAATGAAATTGAATTCCACTTGTCTCATTCCAATAGCAAGTTTATATACGGCATTATGCAGGGGAGATTAGATGAAGAACAGGATGCAGTTGGAGGTATGATTTGAGGCATTATTTATATAAAAAGTTGCATTTTCTATACAATACATTAAATTAGATTTGCTAATCATATTACAATGTTCTTGATTTTCAATTCTAACAAGGCTAGGTTATGATTTAAATGCATGTTGAGCATTTGGTCCTGAGTGCTGGTGCAAAAAGGAAGGAGAGGAGACTACGCAAAGCTTTAGTGTGATCAGGGGCTGTATTTTCTGATAAACTTTGTTAGCTGAGTGGTTTGTAATAATTATACACTAGACAATTTGTTGTTTAAATGTTTTGAAATTTAGACATTACCTGATCTGTAATCTCTACTCTATTATCTGGTCTTTTAAAACGTTTCTAAAGATTACGTTTTGCATGTGGGACTCCTTTGATTATTTTTTGATTAAAATCATTTTATTGTTCCCTTCGACTTAGTACCATTCTACTCTCTTCATTTGAATTATCATTCTTTACCCTTTATACATGTCTTGGCAAAACCATTTATTACAGACTTCAAATGTGCACGTGCATTTGCATTATCTGTTAATTTCTGCATTATCTGTTAATTTCTGCAAATATTGCTTCCTTTCGGAACTATGTTTAATCAACTATTTCACAAATACTGTTTTTACGAAACCATTTCAACACTACTACAATATTTCACAAACCCTTTTATTACATACACTGTCTATTAACGAGACCATGTATTACATACACTTTCTATTACAAATCCATTTTAACAAACTAGTACAAAACAAACAACAAACACTCAAACTATAAACAAACACCATACCCTCACGATTTACTTCACTCATGAAATTTTAATAAATAACTGTACTAACAAATTTCATAACAATACCATAACTCCCACCCTCAAAGATTAACGACTCAACAAATAACTAACATATAAAAAAAATTGTAATTAACCCCGAACAAACTACCAAACATATTACTTGCGTCAACAAATATTATTAAGCCTACCCATATGCGTATCAAAACTGCATGGCATAACCGTTACTTATGATGTACCTATTGGATATAGTGCGCCATATATAACATTTTCCACAATCTGCACATAAACAACCATAATTAATTTTAATAAGTAACAAATACAAAATAAACTAACACATATCCAATTTACCATCGGCCCATTAATTTTTCATCCCCATTAATTTTTCTAAACATAGAAACCTTACCTTTGCAGCACCATATTCACCATCAGCACCAATATCAAGTTTTAAGGCCGCATCCAAACTCTCTTGATCCCATGCATATATTCTACACGTATTTGTGCTCCATTTCATAGCCTTCCCTATGTTTATTCTATCCAAGTATATCAATTGCAAAACATAATTACCATTACCAATATTGTTAACTACATAAGATTAACATATGTTCTTTGCTTTTAAGGTGGATATCTACTTACAGCTAGTAACAGAGTGCATCCTCCATATCCATCAATACACTTCTCCATTTTTCCCCTATATTGGACAAACCAGTCTCAAACATCTCGGCCCCAATCGAACTCCCCAGCTCTACTAGCATGGTGCAACACTTTCAAGTGTAACGAGCTGATGGCGCGCTTCTACATGGGACATAGCAGTACTCCCAACGTATATAATAGGAAGTGCATTTTGAACATTGCACGGTCTTCACGCTCCTCACATGTTCTTCTGAATACATCCCCCTCGCTTATGTTTCCATATTTCTGATTCACGTACTCCTTCTTCAATCGCTTATATACGTTGTTTTTGGCAAGTGTTGCTTTTTTATTGTACTTCAATGCAGGGATTCCAAGTACCCACCCAATAACATTCTCGTCGATCAAAACTGACTGCCCCTCCCTAATCTTCAGTTCCTTTGTACGAGGATCAAACCTACTTGTTACCCAGAAACCGAATTTATTGTCAATCTTGGATATTGACAACTTCAATAGGCTGTGGAACCCCATTTCTTTCACCCAACGACGTTGGGAACTATCGAGACAGCCAATCATTTACATATACATCTGAAGATTGCATCCCATAACAAAACGCATCCAACCCTACAATTAAATGAACATATTAAACAGTTTTGAGTATCAATAACATAATTATCTATTTTCTGCTAAAAGTTTAATGTAATTTATAACCATACCCGTTCTCGCAATATGTTATTTTCTGCCATTTCACACTTCGGTACCTCAACATGCTCCTGTTGCCCACGGCATATTGTGTGCTCTGCCTGCATATTGCCTTCCAAATCCATTGCGTATACACGATGCTCATTTCTAACCCATCCATTTTCACTTAAAACATCCATTTTGCTCTCCCTTTTCACACTACCTACTACTCTCCTTTTCTTGTTTGCCACACGCTTCACTCTTACACCTCTTTTAATAGGGGGTGCACGAAATAAGGTTGTTTCCTCTAGCTTAATTGTTTGCTCTACATAACCAACCTCAACATGCTCCTCTTCGCCACATATCGTTTTCTTGTTTGCAAGATGCTTCACCCTTACGCCTCTTTTCATAGGTGAAGGTGCCCCATTCAGGAAGGACACTTCGTAATTAGGAACATGTACATCATTTGTCTGCTCCTCATCAACTATGTGCTCTACATATAACCGTCTAACAAAATCCCTTCCAGCGTATTTGTAGTCTTAGAATGAATACAAATCGAACACTGAAAACATCTTACCACTCAACAGTGTCTCACTAGTGGTGCCCTAAATCTTCAAATATTTTTTATACATCATGCATATTATCTCCTTCAGCCATTCCAATGTGAAATCACCAAAATTCTGAAATTCGAATGTCGTCTCTTCCCCGTCATAGTAACCATAAGTTGATTTAAACTTCCCTCCGTGATAAAGTTTAACAACGATTTTACTTTGAGTAGTACCCAACTAAATTCACAATAGTTAGAAATAATTAGTTTTAACCTCCGACGAACCCTAACATAAGGTCATCTTCCTAAAACTTACACGTCAATTCTAACAAATACCTAACAATGATTAATAACATTTAATATTTTGATTCTCTATTCAACTTTAAATTTATCTAATTTCTTTACATATGCATGGAATTTAAATGAAATTTTCCAAGCAAATGAATTTTTAAACTGGACTGGCGTGCATTTTATTAGGAACAATTTTATCTAATTAATAGCAACTATGAAAACCAAGGACCTCTTATGCAGACAAAATGGACATTATATTAGGAACAAACTTCAATAAATTAAGCCCTATGTTAAACAATCACGTTACCCAATCAAGTAAATTACCTATGCTTCTTTGACATAAATTAGGAACAATATACGTAATACTAATTTCACATACCTGAATGTCATTTTCGTATTCCCTTGTCGTCGCAGACTGGTTTTGCCCGGCCGTTGGGTGTACTGCAACCGGATTTTTTGTTCCGTCACCTTCTCTATCAATGTTATGTTGTCGTACTCTACTTATTGCCCCAACTCAGACAATTCGACGGAGCTGGACATATAAATTACCGACACTGATTTTGCAAATGAAATAGATCCAAATCGAAATGGCCGGAATTGATTTTTGGGATGTAGAGGAAGATTTTATTGGGGCGTTTGGGATTTCGCAGAGGCCTGTTGTGGGTGGGAATGCGAATTTTTAGGATTTCGTCTCCCTGGGTTTTTTAACCAACCTAGCAATTGTCTGCGGATATTACTAGGCTCGCCGGAATATTTCATGTTGCCGAAAAGTAATGATTAAATTGATTAATTCCGTTAATTAGTTTAACAACAAATATTACCACTAACCCCCTAATTGTATTGAATTTTTGGGCAAAATGGTTTGAAATTCAATATTTTTTCACCAACCAATGAGATCGTGCCACCCCATTAAAAAAATTCCGTGTACCATACACTGCGTGTATCGGTAGCATTTCGCAAAGGGATCAGTTAAACTAAAGAAAATGAATCACATACACCAAGCGTATCTTACACCACTTTTTATGTGTCTATCTCTTTCGTCTCCCTTTTATGAACATACCCAAACTACCCCTGAAATCCAAAGGAGCATGATCCCCAATTTTCCTCCATTCACATAAAAAGTGGTGTAAGATACACTTGGTGTATGTGTATCACTTTTCTTAAACTAAGCACCTTCTAATTAACTCAATATATAACTTTGTTTTTTTGTCATCAGCTTCATAATATTTATAGTCCTCCATTTATCATCACCCGAATTACCAAACGATTATTTTAAGTGAACACCTCTAAACAATTGGGTCCTATAAAACAAGCGTCAGTCAACTTAGCTTTGAAAAACACACTTTATATAAATTTTCCAGGTAACCGGAATCTCGGAGAATCTCGACAAAAAAAAAATTAAGAGAATTAATTTTTTTTCTATCTATTTTTAACTATTCCGTCATTTTCTTATTATCCCCTTTTTTTTATGAATCCCAAGAACAACGCACAAATCTAGTACATTTATCAGCTTCATATTACTTTTTAAGACTTTGAAGATCATTCAAACCCGACACTCGCTTACCCCACCTCTTCCATTTTGTGAAGTTTTGGCATTTCGAGGTGCCATCTTCGAGGAAATTGGTGCTTGGAATTTCTCAATTGAATGAGAAAGCAAACGAATAAAAACCTAATTTGCGCTCTAGTACCCTCAATTTTAACCATTCTCCAAACCTATCCAGAACCTTAATTTTGGAAATTCAATTTGGCACACAAGTAAAGGGAAAGAACAGTAATACAGTTGAAAGGAGGGGGAGCAAAGAAAACAATGAGAGAAATAAGAAAAAGGCAGCATAATTAGGAAAAACGGAGCATGTAGTGACAGTTTGTGGTAGTGGATATCAGGGTTGCGTTAAATAGTTTGGTTAATTTTTCTTTTTCATAATTAGGGCTCGTTCTTTTTAACTGGTAATTTGTGACTGGTAACTGGTGACTGGTCACTGGGACAAACTGGTGAAAATTGAGCAAAACTGGTGAAAATTGGAAAGGCTAACTGGTAACTAGGAGAAACTGATGAAAACTCGGAGAAACTGAGGAAAATTGGGTCAAACTGGGAGAAACTGAAAAAATTGAAAATTTTGCATATTTGATAACAACAACAACAACAACAACAACAACAACAACAACAACAACAACAATAATAATAATAATAAAAAAAACAACAGTAAAAATATTAATAAACGTAATATTAATAAATAAAATAATAATAATAAAAACAACTGTAAAAATATTAAAAAAACGTATTAATAATTACATTAACAATAACAATAATAATAATAATAATATTAATAAAAAATAGTATAATCATAATAATAATAATAATAGTAATAATAATAATATTAATAATAAAAACAACAGTAATAATATTAATAAATGTAATATTAATAAATAAAATAATAAAAGTAAATTAATAAAAAATAATAATAGTAGTAGTAGTAGTAGTAGTTACTAGTAACTACTACTACTACTACTACTACTACTACTACTACTACTACTACTTGATGTGATTTATTTAGGAATTTTCTGTATTTTTGATAAACAACACAATAAAAGGGATATACCTCTCGAATCACTCAAGGGATTGGGGGTTTTCGTTCAAGAATCACTCAAGAACAATACTTGTGCATCACACACAAGGGTTTCAAACCGAATCACTCAATTTGAGGGGTAAATACTCACGTATTAATCATTAATCATCAAAGTCTGAGTTTACAGATGCAAAGCTCTCCCCTATTTATAGACAAAGAAATCTAAAGATACTAGGAATCCTAATCCATGTAGGAAACTAACTATGAAACTGATTACAATTGTAAAACGAACTAACTAACAACTTTCCTAATACCTAATGGACTCATAATGCTAATAATAACCAGATTATTACTTTCCTAAGCAATAAATCATGCTAAAAGCAAGTTAAAATAAACTAGGACACAATAACTAAACTAAAGTCGTTGCCTTGGCGCGCAAGGAAAATGTTCCGTAACTTGTAACTCGTTTTTGACCATGTTGTGCTTTGAATTAGAGAAAACGCAAAGCATCAATGTTACAGATCTCGATCGTATCTTTGCACAGAGATTTGAATCATCACGTTTAGATTTCGTATGAGAGAGTTATGGCCAAAATACAAACAACTGTCAGAACTGCCAAGATTACGAGGTTCTCCATAATGAACGGTGATCATATAACAAGAGCTTTAATCCCGACCTTTCATGGAAACTCCATGTAATCATGCTTGTAGGAGCCAAATTAATGCATAACCATAAAAGCAACATGATGTATTCAAGAGTATTTGTTCCTTTGCTTGTTTCTTGGTTCTTTTCTTTAAATTGCTCACTTGCTCCCGCATCACTAATAATAATAATAATAATAATAATAATAATAATAATAATAATAATAATAATAATAATAATAATAATAATAATAATAATAATAATAATAATAATAATAATAATAATAATAATAATAATAATAATAATAATAATAATTATTATTATTATTATTATTATTATTATTATTATTATTATTATTATTATTATTATTATTATTATTATTATTATTTTTATTATTATTATTATTATTATTATTTTGGGTATTTCCTCGAACACTGAGAGTACTGTTTAACTGAGCCGTCTGATACCTGCAAAAGGCAGAACACGTCACTAGCCTGGGGAGGATTTCCGGGATCCCCGCTCCGATGCATAAGTCAGTTTTCTCTCTCTTTGGTAATAAATGATCTGATTGATTGGAAGAAGTTGTTCTGTTCATACCTGAAATGACTGTATTTATAGGTGCTGATTTCACGGGTCCTAGGGCAATCTCAAGGCGACACGTGGCATCCGTAGATAGGAGAAGCTAATTGGGCTAGTCCCTGCTTGATGCGTGTATCCACAGGGCCGCCTCTTGGATTAGTAGTTTACAGAAGGCCCATCAGGGTCCACGAAAGTGGAGAATGATCCATTGGGCCTGACTGGATATTTTAGGTCATAACATTTGCCCCTCAGGAACGGTTTTGTGGAACCGATAGGAGACAAAGCGTTTCTGACAATTAATGCACTCGAAGGAGGCGTTTCGTCTTCTTTGAGCCTGTGGCGTTTTTCTATATAAATGCTCGGTCTTTTTGTCCGTACGTGATTTGTGCAATTAGATTCTGCTCTTCCATTTGTATTGGTATCAGGAATCTCAATACTTTAAATATGGCTAATTCGTCTGACGAGGCACGACAAGGCGGGTCTGGCAAGCGTCCTCGGCTTGCTTCTTCTTTTTGCCGACCAGACAGGCCGGCAACTCGGCTTCAGTGGCGACTGGTGCGACTCTGGATGCCCCCGGCCACTCAGTACTTCCCCGACAGATAGTCCTAGGGCTTCCTTCTTCTAGCGGCGCGGCCGCTGGAGGTACTTTAGCTTGCCGAACTCCCTTATCTTCCAAGGGTAAAGAGATCAAGCTTGAGAGGAGTGTCTCGCCCCCCTCCGGGTTTTGAAGGTTATCCACGTTACGGTCGGGGACTCGATGGGACAATAAACCGCGCGAAAAATGAGGAAGGGCTTAAGACCAGCCTAGGGAGCTTGGGATCTCTTGTTCTGGACCTTCATGAAGCTGAGCGGCGGGTTGTGGCCTTCCAGGCGGAACTGGATTATGCGAAGGCTCGTGTTGCCGAGCTTAGGGGTCGGCAAGACCGGCTGGTTGAGTTTTGTGGGTTTCTGAGAAACGAGCTTAGGAGGGATGCTGGTGCTGATCATTCTGGTCGGCATGCTTGATTGTAGTGTTGTGGATTGTAGTGCTCTTGTTGTCTTCTTTTTTTTTTTTGTGTTGTCGATCCTTTTCCTCGGCGATCTTGTAATGCCGGTCACTACCCGGCTCTTTAATGAATGAAAACGATGTTCTTCTGCCCCAGAAATTAACTCTGATTGCTTGCGTCTTGAGGTTGTTTCTTTCTTTCTGGTTCTCCTGTTTCCCAGTTGTTTCTTCTCGTTTTCTACCCTAAGAAAACTCGTGGTGGGCCAGGGGGTTTTATTGTTGACTGGCTTTAATGACCAGTTGATTCGTGCCTGTCAGCTTGACAGGTGGCAATTTGTTGTTGGTCGTAGGTGACGTCATCTGTTTGTTCTATACTTCGATTGTCTTTGTACAAATGTGAGATACAACTTGGTTATGCCTGTTGAGTTTCTCCCATTATGGTTTCAACTATTGTGATTTCCTCTGGGTCTAGTGACTCTGAAGGTGAGCCTGAAGTCGTTAGCCGTTATCGGCTGCGAAAAACACCGAAGAGACTGTGCCGGGAAAGTCTTGATTCTACTTCCAGGATGCCTTTGCGTATTGTTCAGGAGGCCGGCATCCGGTATGGTGAGAATCGTGCCGGCGAAAGTCTGGCCTCCTAGAATGCCCGGCATCTGGCAGATTCATCCTTTGGCGAGCCGGTGAAGTTAGCGCTTGCGAGCTTGCTGGAAAAGGGCATAATTGCCGGAGAATTCCTTTCTCTTCGGCAACTCCTCTTAGCTGTTGTCGCTGTTCTCCTTCATTTGAGGGTTGGTCACAGGCGAGGTAAGATGCCGAGAAGTGATCCGGTGGTGCGGAGGTTCTCCTCCGGCAAAAAGCAGAGTCTGTGTTCTCTTCGTGTACTGATCGAGAGAAAAAGGTTGCTGATGTCGCGAGAATCAAGGCGGAGCTTGCTCGCATTCATTCTCGTCTTCAAGAGATGTCTCGAAAGATTGCCGGCTTCGAGAGTGAGCTGAGGTTGGCTCGCGCTTTGTACGAGCAGCTGGGCTCTCGTCAAAGGGAGTTAGAGGCAGTGTGTCAGCGCCTTCAAGGAGACTTACGCAAGATGGGGGGACCTGGGCCTATGTAACCCTTTTAGGTCTCTTATGTCTTTGTATTTGAACTCTGTGCCCTTGTTTGGGCCATATGTACTTCTGGGGTTGAGTTATGCCCTTATATAAACGTGTGAACTTTGCATTTTTGCAATCATTTGCTCCTCTTGTTTCTTTGATCACTGTGTTGATTGTTTTTTCCTCTGACTTCTCTCTAAAACTCTTTACTCTTTCGATATGACCACCGGAGTTGTTCCGTCGTCATCACAGACTTTCGACAAATCGTATCGAGAAGTTCTTCGGCAGAAGTCCGTCGCATTGTCGAAAGCTGCTGAGGCAATTGCCTACTGGGCTCCGGACTTGTCCTGGATCCGCCGAACGACGACAAATGATGATCAGCTGACTAGCTTCAAGGGTCAGCTTGGCTTACCCGAGGTCTGTTCTCTCTCCTTTCCAGGCGAGGGCGAAGTTGTCTTTTGCCCTCCTGACGGCGAATGTATTGCCGTGGATAATGGTATGATTGAGACGGGGTTCCGTCTCCCCATGCCGCCATTTGTTGTTGAACTCCTGGCGGACTATAAAGTTGCCCCGGCCCAGCTTCTGCCGAACATGTGGGAGGCAAGAAATGGTTATCTGGCGATGTGCCGAGTCATGGGGTTTGTTCCCTCGTTGAACGTTTTCAAGCACATCGTCATATTGAAATCTGTCAGCTCACAATCGCGTCCTTACTGCTGTACTGCCGGTTATAAGCCTGGTTGCTTGCCTTTCCGCTATCCTTGCTCGAAGTATCACAACTGGAAGGATAGTTGGGTTTTCATTCGCCGACCAGGCGGTTGGAAAGATGTTCCTGATTTCAATGTTACATATCATGCCGTGCCGGCAGGATCTGATCTGGTCCCTCTGTCGTCGAGCGAAGAGTTCTCTCTGAACAGTTTCAAGTTTGTTTCAGTGCTAGATTCTGCCGGTAGGAAAGTGCGCCACCATGTCAGATACTGCCCTCGCCTTGAGTGGTTCAAGGATGCCGGGTATTTGATCTTTGTTGGCCTTATCAAAGTCCCTGACGAGCATAAAGGTATGTCTTTTGTGGTGCCGGAATGATCTTCGTTTTAGTTCTTCCTCGTATTTTATTCTTTGTTTGGTTGCAGGGGATATGATAAAGTTGCTTACCAAAGCTCAACGGGGAGAGGAGCTGGACATAGGCGCTGCCGCTCTGGAGAAGGTAAGGGACTTCTGGGCGGCAATCGGGGTTGACCACATTCCTCTCGGCAATGAGGATCTACCTATGCCCGCGTCTTTTACGACCCTCGACCCACTGCCTGTGGGAAAACATCCAAGCTCTCATTCTGAAACCTTAGCGGCGGCTACGCGCCGCTCTGACATGAGGAAGGCTCAAGCGCAAGCTCGCCGGCCGACTGAGGCTATTGAGAAGGAACCATCCGAGATAGCGCTTTATGAGTTGTCTACTGGGCAAGGGAAGAGGGGCGGGCCATTCCAGAAGAGGCCGAGGACGGTGACGTCCTCTGAGATCCCTGTTCGTGTCACTCCGTCCCTTATTCTCAATTCTTCTGATGATGCCGAACGCGCGGAAGTTCATCCCCATTTCGCTAAGGTTGAAAAGCACCGGCCGACAGCTATGGAGGTGGAAGAGCCTCAGCTGAACCTGGCGCCCAAAGGGGCTGATGGGGTTATGCTTGCTGGGGAATTGATTTCTACCGACAGGGCTTAGAATGAACCTCAAAGGAAAGTGCTGAGCGCTATTGCCGAGCTGCTAAAGAGTTCGGCTGACGCGAAAGCGATGGTTGGGGAACATTCGGCATAATCGATGATGTCTGATCTGGTTTCATCTGCCGGAGTTGTAAGTTTTTAGCTGATTTTTGTTGACGCTCTAGGCTTTTGTTGATATATTTGTCAACGTGATTGGTTTAAATACTTTGTGCAGCAATTTTTGGGCTCTGTCAGCACGCTTGAGAGGCTACGTCCTGAACTTGCCGATCTTCATTTACTTCGTCGTCAGCGCGATGGTGTTGACAAGAAGATCCAAGATCTGGAGGCCAAAGTGCAGAAGAAAACCTCGGAATCTGAGAAATTCAAAGATGTCGCGGTCAAGTGCCGCGCGGAGTTTAAACGCGTAAAGGCCGAGCTTGATGAAATTAAGGCCTCCAAGGAGAGCTTGAGGACTGAGGCTCTTGGGAAGACGACGGAGCTCGAGGCGCTAAAGGCCGAGCTGAAGGAAAAGTCCGACCTGATTACCAGCAAGGATAAGACTGTTGCAAACATCCAGAATCAAATTGAGAAGGCGCAGCTGGAGATTGATAAGTATAAATGAGAAGTTCAGAGCGCAACACGCCAAGTTTCTGGATACGATGTTTCTTCGTCGCGCGAGGAGATTATTGCCGAGTTTAAACGTTCTGATGAGTATGCTATGCTTCTTGAGGAAGCGCCGAATCATGAGAGGCATGTTGTTCGCGAGCAGGCTTTGTCTGATGTCTATGGCGTGCTGTCTTAAGAGGCTGGTGATGCTATGTGCACTTTGGTTAAGGGAGTTATGGCCGAAAGATCTTCGCCGGATCAGGAAGCTGATGATGAAGACATTCGTTAGCCGAGGAATAGTTGAGTCTGTCCCCCATTTGAATATTTTTAATTATCTTGTCTTGTGGGCCCGCTTAGGGGTGCGTTCCCAGATGTAACCTTGCACCACATGGCATTTCATGAATGAGAACAGACCTTTTTGTCTATAAAGTCCTTCTGAACATGCCTGTTTTGTCTATAAATCCCTCTGAACTTCTTTGTCATCGTTCATTCTTGTTTTTCACTCTCTTTAAAACATACATGTTGAAATACGCTCTCTCGCAATATGACTTCTCCCCATCATGGAGATCAGTCGACTTGGCTGAATTGCAGCATACCGCAGGACACACCGATTAATGAGACAGTTTCTGCCGGGGAAAATCAGTCGGATGCCAAAGCTGACGATAATAGATTTTGCTCGGCCGGTGTTTTAGATGCCATTCGTTGATCCATAAAGGACCCTACGAAGAAGGTCGCTCACAAGCGGACACGTCTTCATAAGGGAATCGATCCTGGCGATGAGCCTCGCATCGTTACTAGTCGTCAAGGGAAGAGTCCTGCGCATGCCCCTATTTTAATGGCCGCCGGGAATACGGCTCGCCATTTTGATGTTGACGCTGAGGGGGACATGATAGCTCGTGAATCTGACTTCGCCGATGACTTATCGGCTCTTGCATCTAACAGCGCATCTCAAGCTTATGAAGCTTGGGCAGCTGCCCGGAAGTCAGGCGCTCCCCAGGGTGCCAGTTCCAGCAATCCTCCTCCCCATCCAGAGGGTTTTTCCTATATGAAGGCGATTGCCCGCGGAGAGACGGAGGAACTGAATGATTTTCTTGAACAGATGATGGGCATGATTCCTGATGCCGACCTAGACTTCCTCTGCAGCCTTCGGATGAAGCAGATGGATGAGATTCATCGCGTTTTGGTGGAGCTGATGGTCCGCATTGGAGGTTTCCACCATTACTTTTATCCCATGATGCGCCGAGCAAAAGGGTATGCCAGGGAATGCCGGGAACTGCGTGAGGCTAATAAGCAGTTGCAAGCATCTTCGAAACTTGCTGAGATGCAGGGCGTGCCGATAGATCAAGAACGAAAAAGCCATCTCGCCAAGATGGCCGTCATGGAGCAAGAGTTTGAAGAGGAGAAATCCAGGGGAAACCACTTGCACCTGGAATACCTGGCCCTTCGTGAAGGGAACTTGGCCCTGCGCGAGGAGTTAGCGTGTTTAAAGGGCGATCATACCGGCGGGCCGTCTCCCTTGCCATCGGAAGAACCCAAAATGACAAGCGGCGTGGCCGAATCTGCAGACCCTGTCGATCCTCAGGGCAAGAATCAGTCCAAGGTCGCCCTTAATTCTGATGACGACCTTGGGGTGCCAGATCTTTTTGCTAAGGGTGACGGCAATGCTAAGGATCATGACCGTGAAGATTTGGATGATATCTTTGACTTCGACGATCCCATGAATACTGATAATCCGCCGAGGCAAACTGCTTTGGATCCTGGCGATTTTGATGATGTTGTTTTGGATTTTGCCGAGGGAAGTCACCCGAGGGATGTTCCTGATGATCCCGGGGCAGAGGGTTCTCCAGCGCGGATCTCTGACGATGGAGGTTTTGGGGAGGAATCCCTTGTTGATTCGGGAACAGAGTGTTTGGGAAGTACGACCCCTGATGACTCTGATTCGACCGATGTTGTTAGTGATACTTGCGCGGAGGACGATGGCCTTTCTGACGACGCTGATTTAGGATAACATGTATTTCCTGTGTTATTATTTTTATGAAAACTGTATAATGCTTCTTTGCCCCAAATCACATGAAATGCAATGTTGTTTTTGCCTATCTGGACTGATGTATTAGTTGGCTTGTTTAGTCAAAGTCCGTTTGATAGCAGGATTTTTTGAGCCAACCTTAGTTGACGTTTTGTCAAGGCTCGTACGTTTGTGCGAGTTGGACTGATTTTAGCTTACTTCTGTTAGAGTCCGTGTATTATTCGCAGTTTTGATGAATGAACTTTCGTTATCATCAAAGCAGTAAATGAAACTCATAAATAGACTGAAGCCCGTGTTCTCATTCATGTAAAGTTTGCACCGAAAGGGTGGTTACAAGTGAATATTGTGGTTACATGGGTGATTATTTTGCCTAGATGAGTGTTGCTTTTATCTTTGCCAAGCATAATTGATGGCACTCAGATGTAGTATTTCTTTAAGTTGATAGTGTTCCAGGGCCTTGGGAGCATTTCTCCGTCAAGGGTGGATAGTCGATAGGTTCCTTGCCGCAGCTCTTCGACAATCAGGTATGGACCTTCCCATGTTGGAGTTAACTTGCCAAACTCAGATGCCTTCCCGATTGACTCAGTCTTTCTCAGCACCAGGTCGCCAACATACAGTGGACAGGGGCGTACTGTTTTTTTGTACTGCCGTGCCATTCTTACGCGATAAATTTCTGCTCGCAGCAGTGCATCACCCCGTCTTTCTGGTAACACATCCAACTCTTCGCGGTGGTGGGCGTCGTTTGTCGTTTCATCGTACATTAAGATGCGGAGAGTTGGCTCTTTTGTTTCAATCGGCAGCACAGCTTCGGCCCCATAAACAAGCATAAAGGGTGTTTCCCCAGTTGCGTTCTTTTCAGTGGTTCGGAGAGACTACAAGACGTTAAGAAGTTTGTCGGCCCACAGACCTTTTGCTTTGTCTAGTCTTCGCTTCAAGCCCAGCAGGATTTGTTTGTTGGAAGACTCAGCTTGCCCGTTGGCCTGGGGATTGGCCACTGCCGTGAAGCTACCAGTTATTCCATACTTCTTCAGCCAATCCTGGAGTTTTGGCGTCTCGAACTGTGCGGCATTATCAAATGTGATGTTTCTGGGACACCCAAAACGAGTGATGATGTTCCGCCAAATGAATTTCTTGACATCGGCTTCTGATATGGTGGACACTGCGTCAGCCTCGATCCACTTTGTAAAATAGACGATAGCGACTATGACGAATTTCCTTTGATATTTGGCCATTGTGAAGGGGCCCAAAATATCCATGCCCCAGCGAGCGAACGATAAGGTGGTGGAAATGGGGTGTAGTTCGGTCCCTAGTTTTCGGGGGGTGTTGGCAAACCTCTGACATTTGTCGCATTTTTTGGTGTATGAGATGGCATCTTGCCTCAGAGTTGGCCAGAGGTAACCCATCCGGAGAGCTTTTCCGATTAGTGCCCGCCCGCCAATGTGCGAACTACAGACGCCGTCGTGGAGCTCTGCTAAAACATGCTGGCCAGAAGCTGGGCTGATGCATTTCAGCAATGGATGGAGGTAAGACTGTTTGTACAGCTGACCTTCGAACATGGTGAACCATTTTGCCCTTCTTTCGATTTTTTCTACCTCTTTCTTGTCTTTTGGTAGCGTGCCATCTGCTAAGAATTTGATGATGGGGTCCATCCAAGTGGGGCTTCTATCTATGACCATACTTTCTGCTTTATCGATGCTGCGCTCGGCTTTGATATCCCAGAACACCGTTCGAGGGTGGTCACTTTTTGCTGAACTGGCGAGCTTTGATAGGGCATCGGCTTGATTATTTTCTGATCGGGGCACTTGGCTGACCTCAAAAGCAACCAATCGAGAGATGAGCTCTTTTGTTTTGGCAAGGTAGGCGCTCATATTTTTGTCCCTGGCTTCGTATGTCCCCATTATCTGACTGACTACCAGCTGGGAGTTGGAGTAAGCTCGAATTTTGCATGCTCCCGCGGCTAGGCAATATTCTATGCCTGCGATTAACGCCTCATACTCTGCTTCATTGTTTGTAGCATTGAACTTGAATCTGAGAGCGTATTTATAGTCTTCTCCCCCAGGCGACATGTAGATGAGTCCTGCTCCCGAGCCCTGTGCTGTTGATGATCCATCCACGTAGATGGTCCATGAAATGTTTGGATCGGGGGAGGGCGTTGGTTGCCTTGTGCTTTCAGAAAGAAAGTCCGCTAGGGCGTGTCCTTTTATAGCCTTTCGGGGCTCGTACTTGATTCCCAATCCTTGCAAGTGTACGGCCCATTTTAACATTCGGCAAACATTGTCAAATTTGTCGAGGATGTTTTTGAGCGGATGGTCATACAGGGTGACCACTTTGTGTGATTCAAAGTACGGTTTTAATCGTTTACTTGCTGTGAAAAGAGCAAGTACCTCTTTTTCAATCAACGGGTAGCTAGGCTCGGCGCCGTTGAAGGCGTGGCCGGTGTAATACACTGGTTTTTGTATCTTGTCTCTCTCTACGAAGAGTACCGCGCTGACAGTGGTATCTGACGTGGCTAAGTAGCAGAACAGTTCTTCACCAGGGTTGGGGGCGACCATTGTCGGGAGCCTTGTGAGATATTGTTTTAATTCCTCGAATGCTCTGACTGCCTCATCAGTCCAGCAGAACTTAGTGTTCTTTCTGATGGTGTTGAAGAAAGGCGTGCTTTTATCGGCGCCTCGGGCTATGAATCTTCCCAAGGCCGCGATGCAGCCGACCAACTTCTGAACCTCTTTAACTGTTTGGGGCAGCATCATGTCAAGGATGGCGGCAACTTTGTCAGGGTTGGCGTCGATCCCTCTTTGGCTTATCATGTAGCCCAAGAATTTTCCGGCCTGGACTCCGAACATGCACTTTTTTGGGTTTAGCTTCATATCGTATAGTCGGAGGTTCTCAAAAGTTTGTTGTAAGTCCCCGACATGGCTTCCTCCTTTCCTCGTTTTCACTATCATATCATCCACATACACCTCCACATTATCCCCGAGCTGGTACTCGAAAAGCCTATTGACCAACCTTTGGTATGTTGCTCCGGCGTTTTTGAGTCCAACCGGCATGACCTTGTAACAGTATAACCCGTGCTCTGTGATGAACGCTGTGTTTTCTTGGTCGGCCTCGTCGAGTTGGACTTGATGGTATCCCGAGTAGGCATCCATCAGGCTCAGTGTCTGATGACCAGAAGTGGAGTCAACCATTCTGTCGATACGAGGCAGTGGAAAGCTGTCTTTTGGGCAGACATTGTTTAGATCCGTAAAGTCGACGCACATTCGCCATCACCCGTTTGGCTTCTTTACCAGGACAACGTTGCTGATCCATCAAGGATATTGACATTCCCGGATGAACCCGGCTTCCAATAGCTTTGCCACTTCTTCCCTCACTGCTCTGTTTCGCTCTTCGCCAAGATGTCTTTTCTTTTGATTCACGGGGATGGCCGAAGGTAGGATGTTGAGGCTGTGCATAATGGAGCCGGGGCTGACACCCGGTATATCCTTGGCTGAGAATGCGAAAACGTCTTTGTAAGATCTTAGAACCGCGATCAGCTCTTCCCAATCCTCTCCTATTAGTGAGCTTCCGATATTTACAGTTTTATCGGGAAAGTCCTCATCAAGGGGGATATCCTCAGTTTCTTCAGCTGCTTCGGCTGATTCGCTATTTTCTGACCGTGGGTCAATATCGTCAGCATTTGATCGACTGATGCTCATAGTTTCTATGATCTGCTTTCTTTGGCCCTTTCTCTCTGCCTCTGACTCGTCGCATTTCAGTATCGGCCTCACCATGGTAAAGTAGCATTCTCGGCCTACCTTTTGATCTTCATACAAGCTTCCTACGGAACCGTCATCGCATTCGAACTTCATCAGCAGCATATGTGTGGCGACGACGGCTCGCACCTTATTCAGGGAGGTTCGGCGGAGAATGACATTGTATGCTGATGCATCTTCGACAATGAGAAAGTCGATGTAAGTATTGCGGCATTTGCTCGGCGGTCCGAAGCGGGCCGAAAGCTTACATGTTCTAATCGGATGTACTACCTTTTTTCCAAAACCGACAATCGGACGGGTTACTCTTTGCAACTTCTCATCTTTGTAGTTTAGTTGCCGCAGACATTCTATCGACAATAAGTCCGCCGAACTTCCTCTATCGATCAGTACTCTCTTCACACGACGATCCTGGATTTTAAGTTCCACGACCATGGGATCGTCGTGTGGGGTGACCATGCTCTTGGAGTCTCTTTCCGAGAATGTCATCGACGGCATGGGTTTAGTCTGCCCCAGAGCGAGCAACATAACTTGGCTGGCTTCTCGGACGTACGCCTTGTGCCCGCTAATCGTGCGGTCGTCGAGAGGTAGGCCACCTGCGATTGTGGCGACAAAATTACCTTCGTCGCTTTCAGTCCCGTCATACTCAGGGTTGGCAGGTTTTTTAGGAGCCGAGGTAATCATCGCGTCCCTCTTCACATAGTTCTTCAGCCGACCTTGGGACAACAACAGCCGCAGAGCCTTCTCTAAATCATTGCATTCTGCCGTCGAATGACCGACATCCCCAAGAAAGTCACAATACTTTGCCTTGTCGCGAAATTTGTATGGTTGTCGGATTCTGCTGGGTTCCCGCAACCAGTTCTTATCTTTTATGTAGATGAATATTACTTCGTGAGGATATGAGAAGGGGTATTCTCCGTCGTAGTTCACATAAGATGGTCGGCTGGCCTTCTGTGGTGTATTTCTCTTGGGTCTAGAGGTTCCGGCAGTCATTACCTCAGCAGATCTCTTCTTTCCATGTGGAGCGTTATTCTCTGCACCTCTTTCTCTGTTGGAATAGACGACCTCCGTGGCAGTGCAAAAGTCTTCGGCTCGCGCCAGAGCTTCGCTTAAAGTTGTCACCTTCTTTTCGATCAAGGTAAATTTGAAGTTGCCCGGGAGGAGCCCCTGGAAGAAGTAAGAGTATGCCACTTCATCGTTTACTCTGCAGATCTCGGTTTTGGCTGTGTTGAACCGCTTCAGGTATCCGCGAAGTGGTTCTTTCCGGACTTGGACGACACTGGAAAGGTGGGAGATAGTCTTCTCCGGCCGTTTGTTTCCAACAAAAGGTTTGGCGAACTTGTCCGCGAGGGTTTCGAAACTGTCGATCGACCCCCTGGGAAGTTCCCTGAACCATTTTAACGCCAGACCTCTCAAAGTCGGCGGAAAAAATTTGCATAACGTCGGGACATCCATTGTGTATGTGTGCATATTCGCCATGTATGCATCAACATGCTCGTTAGGGTCTATTAGCGCGACCCCGTCATAGACAGGTATCGCTGGGACTTTGATCTTTTCTACCCTCGGGGCAAACAGGATTTCCTTGGTGAAGGGTGAGTCCAGTCGCTTCTCGTCCACATAGAGCTTTCCCAGTCTTCTTGCCAGTGAACTAACCGAGTGTTTTTTGCTTCCATCATTCCGGCTTCCCTCAGCTCGATCATCTTGTCGAGGTTTAGAAGGAATGATGATGGTATTTCTCCGAACATCGCTCTGAAACGCTCCTGAACTGCACTCATCCTCGGCATAGGGTGTCGAAGACTGCTGATGCTCCCTCTGCAGGCGGTTGATTGTCTCGCGGGCATCTGGTCGGGAAGGTTCTCCCCGTTCTCGCTGACTAGGAGGCTCGCGGTTCCTATCCTGCCGGCGGTCAATCACATGCCTGGCGTCCTCCTGGTTCAGGCATCGGCGAGGGGCCTGTCGGACTGCTGGAGTGGCCGGCATCGTTCCAAAATTCAGAACATTGATCGGTCTGGACGAGGCAGGCTCTGATTTCAATGCGTTCCGGACCTCCATCACAACGCCCTCCATTATGGTCTGCTGCATCGCGGCCAAGGCTCGGTAAAGGTCGCCCTCATATACAATCCCTTCTATGATGGGCTGGCCGCCAGGGGTCAAGATCATTGTTCGGCGCGCCGGAGGCGCCGTTGGTTTTGGAATCAATGGATCCGCCGACTACCCTTGAGGGATTGCTGGGCCGGATTCATCGGTGATATCTTCTACTTCCGTCATTCAATCTATTCAAGTGATGTAATGAATTAGCGTTTTGTATTTCAGTACTCCCCACAAACGGCGCCAAATGTTTTGGGTATTTCCTCGAACACTGGGAGTACTGTTTAACTGAGCCGTCTGATACCTGCAAAAGGCATAACACGACACTAGCCCGGGGGGGATTTCCGGGATCCCCGCTTCGATGCTTAAGTCGGTTTTCTCTCTCTTTGGTAGTAAATGATCTGATTGATTGGAAGAAGTTGTTCTATTCATACCTGAAATGACTGTATTTATAGGTGCGAATTTCACGGGTCCTAGGGCAATCTCCAGGCGACACGTGGCATCCGTAGATAGGAGGAGCTAATTGGGCTAGTCCCTGCTTGATGCGTGTATCCACAGGGCCGCCTCTTGGATTAGAAGGCCCATCAGGGTCCACGAAAGTGGAAAATGATCCATTGGGCCTGACTGAATATTTTAGGTCATAATAATAATAATAATAATAATAATAATAATAATAATAATAATAATAATAATAATAATAATAATAATAATAATAATAATAATAATAATAATAATAATAATAATAATAATAATAATAATAATAATAATAATAATAATAATAATAATATTATTATTATTATTATTATTATTATTATTATTATTATTATTATTATTATTATTATTATTATTATTATTATAATATTATTATTATTGTTATTATTATTATTATTATTATTATTATTATTATTATTATTATTATTATTATTATTATTATTATTATTATTATTATTATTATTATTATTATTATTACTATTATTATTATTATTATTAGTAGTAGTAGTAGTAGTAGTAGTAGTAGTAGTAGTAGTAGTAGTAGTAGTAGTACTAGTAATATTAATATTTATAATTATAGATTTACTTATTAGGTTTAATGTCAAAATATGAAACTGGGAAAATTTTGGCAAAATTGGGTCAAACTGGACAAAATTGGGGCAAATTGGGCAAAACTGAATTTTGTAACTGGTAATGGGTGAAAAATGGAGAAAACTGGAGAAAATTGGGCAAAACTGAAAACCAGTTGAAAAGAACACGCCCTTAGTAATCCATTTTATTAAATGAAAAAATAAAGGAGTCAAAGCTCTCACTCCGAAAGGGGTAAAGTTCATACACCCATTATAGCTGCTACAAAACCACCTAAGCTAAAAATAACACATGCGAACAATAACATGACTAAGCCACAAACACACACCTTAATGAACCAAACAAAATAAACAACTAAAACCCAAGAATAACGCAAACCGTCAAAACCCAAACACCACAAAACTACCATAAGAGAAGGCAAACAAAAAACGCACACCAACGAGAAGCACATGGAAGACAAGCCACCTAAAACTTCAACCACAGTGGAAAACCTTATCGACCAAAGTGGCACGCTCAGTCATGTTTCGGTCTATGAAGAAGGTCCTCCTTGCATAAAGCTTCAAGAATACAAATAACTTTCACCCCATTGTCGAGTTTTCCATCATTTTGTAACTCGTACAATTTCTCAAAATATTCGTCATTAGAGGAATTCTCAACAAGTTTCAAGACGTCCAACAACCACTCTTCATCAACATTAAAGTCAGAAGAGTCCCAAGGGATAGAGTAATTATTATCAAACATGTCAGCTTTGATTTCGTTTGATTCTTCAATCATCTCGCTAATGTTGATGTCATTAGAAAACTCATCAACATTTAATACACTCATGAGATTCGCTCAAAAGTCCCAACACCAGGCCACTAGCTAGAAGGCGCTGCCTCAGAAAAGGAAACTACTGCGACTTTGGAAGGCTTTTTCTTCAACTTCTTCAAACCACCACGATGAGACGAGAATGACTCCGCTACATCAATATCATAGTGGCTCAAATGCGACCCCTCAGGTGGAGCTCGAACATCAATTTGAGACAAATGAGAACCATCAAACACAACCTTATCACCAACAACTTCTACATGATTGGAACAACTATCTGAAGAGGAACTAAAACTTTCACCACAAGCTGAGTTCAAAGACGAAACATCTTAGCAAAACCCATTATTCTCCAAATTAAGTAACTCATCAACACTCATCTTAAAGTTGCAGTTGCGGCAACAAACATCATCATTCTTATGGGCCACTGCCAAAAACTCATCCCTCTAAAACTCCTTAGACTGAACGACAGAACACACCCTTGGAATATAGGTAGAGCATTCCACACGGTGAAGAACCGGCCTTGGCTCAATGTTGCACACATCTCTGTTACTGAAAACAAGCAAGTCTCAATCTAGACACTCACCCCTAGAAACATCATTTGGGATCCCATCAACATGAACATTAAGAGATATTTTAGGTACTTAAAGAAAAACATCAAATAAAAGGTTTCCACGGTTTAATAACGTCGCGACCAGTAAAATAAGGTCGATGGTGAAGTATATAAGCATTTTTGGTGTCTGGATTTCATCATAAATTACGTCAAGAAACCTAGTCACAATGGGTATTATTTGTCTATTTGGGTTAACTCATTTGGAACTGGGTGTGATTAGTCATTAAACAAAGGTTAGACTAGGTAGTCTTTCCTAATATGGTTGTAAATGTTCATTGTTAAGAGAACTTTTCCTCGATATTCACTTACGAAACCTTTATACGCAACTCTAGTTACTATACTAGGTTTTTTAAGAAAGAAATTATAATTTTTGGCCAAATGACAATTTATTCGAGATTAGTGTTAACTAAGTAAGTCTATTCCTAACATGTCATCAAAGTCTGTTAAGTCAAATTATACACGATATCCTGATATTCAGTCAGCTATAACTACGGGACAATTTTCGTATAATTTTGTACATGACACTAGTTTGGAGTGGAAATCTCTATACTTCTTATTTAACAAGTAGAAGTTCGAGTCCCTTCCTAATAATAGTACTATTATGTCAATAATTTGGGTCGATTTTTCATATCGGTTTGGATTTTGCATAGACTAGACATTCCATCATGTATTTAAAATGGGCGGAAACAAACAAAGACTTTTGGTTAATTATAAAGGTATGGTCCGTTAACTTGACTTAAGCCCGGCCGCTTGTCGCCTCAACCCATGGGCAAAATTTTCATCCATGTCCAGCCATGGACCCATGGTCAGTTGCTAATCGCGGGGAAGAGACGAGCTTCAATGTCATTTTTTTTTCATTTAACAAAAATAATAAATAAAGACTGTCCCTTTCTTTGGTGCAAGCAATAGTAAAAGGGTCTTTTAAAGAATTCCCATGCTTTTCCTTGTGCTATGTTCCTAGACTCGAAGTTGTGAGAGTGTGACAGAGTAACGCCATCATCTACTTTGACCATAATATGTTTTAAACTTTAGTTTTTTGTAATCACAACTTCAACATCTCCATAGCTCCATTTGTAGTAAATAATGTTTTTTTTCCAGAAAAAATCATGTTTAAGAAAGGACTATTTCTAATTGACTTCCTCCCCCTCGCGGCCTCGCCCCAAACTTCCCTTTAAAAAAACTTTTAACTTGCAAAAATTGAAAACTTAATAATACTCTACTGTCTTTTTCTTTCTTTTAATTGTTTTTGATGCGTTCTTTAGATCTTATACGTTCAGTTCAGTTTAATTCAGAGGTGATCTCATGTTAATTTAGTGATTTCCAATTCAGTTAAGTTATGTTCAATACAGTTCAGTGGTGCTGAGTTCGGAAACATATTTTTTGTCTCACATTTCGACTTGTGTTTAATTCAGTTTAGTGTTGTTCAGTCCAGTTCAGTGGTGACTAGTTCAGTTCAGTTCAGTTCAGTGGTGTCGAATTCAGTTCAATTCAGATAAGTTCCACCCTAAAGAGCGCACCCTTTTTTTCTTTTTTGGTTTTGTAAAAAGGAAGGGATGATCGAAGAACAATCAAGATAAAAGGACTAAGGGTGTGTTCTTTAGAGCTTACACGGTCAGTTCAGTTCATTTGTCAATTCAGTAATTTCAAATTCAGTTAAATGATGTTCAGTTCAATTGAGTGGTGCTGAGTTTAAATACATACTTTTTGTCTCACATATCAAGTTGTGTTCATCAATTCAGTTTAGTGACGTCCAGTTCAGTTCAGTGGTGTCCAGTTCAGTGATTTTGAATCCAGTTCAGTTCAGTTCAGTGATGGTAAGTTCAGCTCTAAAGAACGCACCTTAAGGGTAGATGGTTCTTTATAATTTTCCTTTAGTAAATGAGCGAGAAAACGAGGATAAGGTGGGAGTATAAGTAGTAAGTGCCCCAATCTCACAACCCAGTGATTAAGGGTTCAAATCCTCATACATGTAGAGAGATTAAACATCTCATCTGCCTTTCTTTGCAAGGAGGGGCTGCTCATCTGCTTGAGCCCGTCCGCCCATAAAAGATGGGTTGGTTTGGCCAACGCATGTGTTTTGCGGGCTATTGTATGCGCCCTTGTAAGGAAAAAAAAGAGCGAGAAAACATTATTGAGTTTGAATTCGAGTTGATAATCGAGAATTTAGTTTCTTCACAAAAACTTGTATGAGACAGTTTTAGATTAAACTTATGGTGAGACGGCTAGTCTTCTCATATGTAAAACACTATCGTCGTCTCATAAGACTGACTGACATATGTCCCCGGCCGTGGGCCAATTAATAGGAGTAAAGTAATTGCAATTGTAAACTTCATAAACAAAAACCTTGTTTAAGACGGTATTATTAACTTTTCGTGAGTTGGTCTCATACAAGACTTGCTGAACTTCATAATACATACTACTCCATTTTTTTAAACAATCAATTCTTGTTTACCGCAAAATCAGCCTAATTTATCGGTTACCCAAAAACTTGTACTATAAAATGATCTTATTGTAATTTTCAGTGAGAGGAGAGTCTACTATAAAGGCTTTCACAATTTATTTATTTTTTTGCAATTGCAAGAAAGCCCCCTTTCTTTTAAACATTTGACGCTCAATTTCGGATCATTATTGGAAATAAAAATAAATGTGTCACTGCACTATCCACCCGAACTCTCTCCACAACATGTTTTACCGCCAGTTTGGGGGCATTTGGGCAGTTCTCAAATGTTATTACCACCATGCAAAATAAAGGAAAGTCCGGCGAAATTTCCGCTTAACAGCAACGCGTAATTGAACGATCAACGAGGTTGCCTTTCTTTTTCTTTAATTTCTTTCCTTCAATTACAAAATTATTCCGTAGTACTCCATTGCCGGCCATTGCACGATCTCCCCTCTATCTAGTATCTCTTTTTCTCTCTCTCTCTCTCTCACTCACTGATCGAGGAGAGAGAAAACACTGGGTAAAGTGAAGAATTTTTCGTTATTCTCCTGCATTAGTACTATTTAGTAGCTAGGAATCATTATAAAAGATTTACTCGTCAATCATCATGCAAGTTTAATAATTATGATATATAACAGCTCTACCAAACGTATAAGATGGTGATTTAACTATGTTTTGTACTTCTTTTTTGCATGAGATATTACACGAATATTCTTAATTTAGTAGTGGTAATATACATTCGCAAATTCCTATATGAGGCCTATTTTGCTTAGTTTTTCACCACTTAATGGTTACTGATTGATTGGGTGTGACATGAAGCAAAGCATATTAGAAATTCCATATCAAAAGTAGAAGAGTTAATTGTTACCCATGATATTATTATATGCAAAAAAATATTAATGTTAGAGTAACAAATGACCACGTTGCTTATAATTATATAGTGTTACCCAACCAATATAAATGTTTCCTTTTTTAAAATAATCCAAAACCACATCCTATTTTTAGGGGGTTAATTATTATGACTCTAACGAGACAGTAACGAAAACACCCGATGTTACCGTAACACCAAAGATATTCTATATTTTTGTATTATATGAACAATATTATTGCCAAAGGACAAAATAGTACTATTGTCAAGTCATTTATGCTATATATGGAAATATAAAAGAGTTTAGCCTTTTAATATTGGATCAGACAAAATTTTTTTATGACCAGATAATAACATCACCCTATTATATCCGGTAAAAACAAAAATAATTTTTTTTCTTTTTGGCATGAGATAAGTATAATACGAATCTCCACTGGCATGCCTCAGTGTGTGGGACTGTTGAGTCCTCTCGCAACTAATTCTCATACAATGGCCTAGGGGTGGGTCTGTATGTGTCAGTGCAGACTTCCAATTATAAACCTTTTGCCAAAGTATAATACGAATATTCTTAATTTTTGTTTGCATGAACTCTGGGACGATGTTGTCAAGGTTGAAGTTTCTTGATCTGCTTTTTGGATAGAAAACGTTTCATTAGTCTACGTAGATAACTAGAAAGAATGTAGAAGTAAGAACTTGTGCATCTTTTTTATTTTCTTCTTTGTGTTTATTTTGTCAACCTTTTTTCTTCTTCAAGATGTAAATCACAAGGTGGTCCCAAATGTTACGAATGTTTCCTATAACAGATTTATAGATATCTCTATTTTATTTTATTTTTGAGAAACATAGATATCTCTATTTGCGTTACCAGATAAAAGGAAGTTCATGAGCACCAATCAAAAAAAAAAAAAAAATGGAAGTTCCAAGTCGAATCTGCAATAGATAAGCGTATTTCAAACCTACCTATGAGGAGCTCTTAAAATGTCACACAAACTACATTTTAACCCAATGTGAAGTTTGTTTCCAAATGAGGTAGTACACTAACACCCTGTTTCTCAATTAGCTGTTATCTGTTAGCGATTACTTGTCAATTATTAGCCGATTACATTAATTATTAGTTAATTATTTTAATTTGATCAATTTTTTGTCTAAACTGTTTATACAGAAATGTCGATCTTGATTGAGTAAATTAACTGTTAGCTATTTGAATATTCAAAATAAAGAAAATTTAAAGACATGAGATCATTTTGTTATTTGCATTGTATTGTTTTGTAGTAACTACGTTGATATTTTAATATTCATTCAGTAATACAAAAGAATAGATCAATTTTGAAAAACCGGCACGACAAGAAGCACGACAACTATAAGCACGACACGACATGACACTGTTAGAAAATACGAAGGTACGTCATGAACACGTCTGACGCCCGGCCCAAACACAACATGAGGCCATCTTGTTGAGAGGTATCCCAATTTGTGTTAAACACCAAAAAAGATAAAAGAAAAAAAAGAAAAAGAAAAAGAAGTGGAAAGGTAATGCCAAATTTGACTTCGGTATGATGTCCATATGTGAGTTTTGGGCTTCTTTGTTCTTTTGTCCTTTAGTCCACATTTATAAGTTGATGGGCTATTGTGAGTTAAATGGGATTTAGTTTCCCATAAAAGAATCAGGGTTAGCGGCTAATAAAAGGACCTTGAGATTGCCGCAAAGAGGGATGCCGTGATGTAGCTTGATGACGGTAGTGAGGCCGTGAGCTAGGAAAATCCGGTATCGATATAGAGGAAAAGCGCTTCAGATGTTGAGCCGCCCAAGATGAATAAGAAAGTTCTAATTAGGGGGAGATTAAATTAGGTGGATGACTGCGACGGAGCAGTTCGTACATGAGGCGTATGTTGGTTCGGGTAGAAAATCAACTATTATGGCGTTTGTTGGTTCGGGCATAAAACCAACGAGGTTCCTACAACAGGTAATTGTGTCAATCCTAGTATTTTAGTAGTAGTGTCAATCAGATGGTATTGATATTGTACTGGGCCGCTTGTACTAGGAGCTGTGTTGTTTACCTGGTTGTAAATGGATTAATTGTTGGCTTGACATTGTAATCACTATTGATTTGATATTAGTGGATTAGTTGTCGGTTTGTCCCGTGGTTTTTCCCCAATTGAGAAGTTTCCACGTTATATTTGATGTTGATTATTTTGGATACTGGATTTCAGTATCCAAATCCGTATCCGAAAAATCGAATACTCAAAGTTCGGATACCCGAAATTTTGGATTGGATAGCAGTACTATCCGAAAATATCCGAAACCTGTTTTTGTCAACTTTTTTCCCTCTTTTAATAGTATTTGAACGGGTATCCGAATGGATATCCGATTATCTACAACATCCAAATACTGAACAAGACCTGTTCAATAGTTGTTTTTGCTACTGTTTTGAGTTTTCTCACAGACCTGTTCACTGTTCAGTAATAACAAACAAACAATCAAACATACAATAAAGTATAAACCTCAAAATTACGAAAACAAAAAAACAAAGAAGCTAAAAGAGAAATTGAGTGAGAAAAGAGAGAGGAAAGAGAAAAACAAATCGTGAGGAATGAGAGGCGGGGGATCGGAGCACCGTGAGGAAGAGGAACGGCGTGAGGCAGGGGAGCACCGGAGCGGCGTGAGAGGAGTAGAGGCAGTCGGCAGAGCGGCGTGAGAGAGAAGAGAGAGAAAGTGGATCTGTAGGGTTGAGACTTTGAGAGAGAGAGTGTATGACTGAGAATGAGAGTATGTGGACGTTTGTGGTAAAGTGACTAAAGTCTCGTAACCGAGCAAAAGAAAAGAAATTTAAAAATTAAAAATTAAAAAAAAATAAAATTGTTTGCTCCCAGAATTGAACACGCGACCCTTCACTACAACTAAAAGACCTCTATCCATTGTGCTATCCAGCATAATACATTAAGTAGATGCATCATAACTAATATAACTCGGATATTTTGGATATCTGATATATCCGAAATTTTCCCAAATTACTATCCATACTCGTATCCGAAACTTCGATACCCGCTTTTTTAATATCCGAAGTTTCGGATATTTCGAGTTTGGGTTATCGAATATTCGGATCGGATTCAAATTTTTTTGAACAGCCCTAATGTCCATATGTGAGTTTTGGGCTTCTTTGTTCTTTTGTCCTTTAGTCCACATTTATAAGTTAATGGGCTATTGTGAGTTAAATGGGATTTAGTTTCCCATAAAAGAATCAGGGTTAGCGGCTAATAAAAGGACCTTGAGATTGCCGCAAAGAGGGATGCCGTGATGTAGCTTGATGACGGTAGTGAGGCCGCGAGCTAGGGAAATTCGGTATGATATAGAGGGAGAGTGCTCCAGATATTGAGCCGTTCAAGATGAATAAAAACATCCTAATTAGGAGGAGACCAAATTAGGTGGAGGACTGCGACGGAGCAGTTCGTACATGAGGCGTTTGTTGGTTCGGGCAGAGCACCAACTGTTATATCGTCAATCCTAGTATTTTGGTAGTACTGTCAATCGGGTGGTATTGATATTGTACTAGGCCGCTTGTACTAGGAGCTGTATTGTTTATCTGGTTGTAGATGGGTTAATTGTTAGCTTGACATTGTAATCACTATTGATTTGATATTAGTGGATTAGTTGTCAGTTTGTCCCGTGGTTTTTCCCCAGTTGAGGAGTTTCTACGTTATATTTGGTGTTGATTATTTTGTGTTGTTTTTAGTATTTTATTGTTAATTCCGCAATTAATATTAGAGTGTTTGGGTCCTAATCAGAAAGATTTCTTGTGTGGGTCAAAAATCCTAACACATCTTTAGTCATATCACTAAGCTACATCATTGATTATTCTCCAATCCAATCCAATCCAATCCAATCTAATTATCTAATCTTTTTGTCGCACTCTATCTATCGTCTCACTGCTGATACACAAGAATCGTGTCGCACCAAACTCAACAATTATTATTTTCTTTTCATCCCATCATAACGATGATCTTATAATGAAATATCTCAGATGCTAGTTAGGTCGGGTGGTGTACCGCACGTGAGGTAGCCAAGGGGCCCAAACTTGGCGTCATTCAAATCATCAAATTCTATTGGTGGAGGGATATTCTTTCGATTATACTTACAATGATTACTAATTTTAATCGTAGAGAGAATAATTTAATGCCAATTGGGTAAAAGTTAAGATATCATTAGTGCAATGATTTTGTATGACTCATCAAGTTGTCTCCTAAAATGGACTTTGATAACTTCATTTGACACTTTCCTTTCCTCTTTTGTTTAAGCAACTCAAATTATTGTTCCCCTTAAAGAAGTATCTTAAGCATATGGCACAAATTGATGAAGCAATCAACGTCTGCGCTTCTAAATTTAGTTCAATGTAGAGGATTTCATTTGATTATTTGATTTGGCTATTAGATAAAAAGCAAGTTGTGTTAAGTTATGAAAAATAAAACGAAGTAAAAAATGCACAAAGTGAGAGAGGGGGAAAAATACCACTTTGAGCAATCAACTTCTCCACAATGTTTTCACAAAATACATGCGCGTTGGATGCTCTAGAGTTTCTTTCTCTAAAGTTTTTGCATAGTTCTTATTATCTTTGTATCTCTTTCCTTTAACTATGTACTTTTTCAAATATACCCCCGCCTCTAATCTAAGTATTCCAAAATCCGTCGTCTAATTAATCCAGTGGTGAGAAAGAGGTCAGAAAAACTCTAGATGATCTGTTTCCCAGGCCACCAACTCACCCATTACAAATATGAAATAAATTTCCTTATGATGGACTCATAATAGTGAAAACAATACTTAATGCGTCGTTGATTCTTTTGCTGTGGTGACTTTTTTCTTATACCTAGAGTGACATTTTGATTGTTCTGAATACCTTTTCGAATAAAACCTTCTCTTTATACTTTTGGGATTGGCGTTAGAATTGAAAATGGCACACAATTTAAGATTCATTTATACATCACCCTAGAAAAAATCATTCTTTTGTCATTTTTTTTCTACCAAACTTCGATCTCAACTTTGCCATTGGTGGTTGGAATGGACTTGTGAGTAGCAGAGGATTAGTAAAAATTGTAAAATTGATTTTTGTCTTCTTATTTTGAGATTAGAATTTAAACACTAATTTGAAAAAATAAAAGATCCTATTGATGAACTCTATTTAGTACTCACCTCAAAAGAAAAATAAAATTGGTTTTTGCTATGAATAAACATTTTTCCGATTCCTTTCCCAACCATTGGAAGTATAATGTATAATGTTCTGTGCCACAAGCCAACAAATGTTTTTATTGGTGCCACGAGAAAGCAGGGCCACTTACATAATACTCCCTCCGTCCCTATATTTTCTTCTCACAAGAGAATGGTACGCATATTAAGAAAATGTGAAATTAACCTAATTTTTCCTCATTTGCCCCTTATTTGGAACACCATATCTCTGTTTCTCTTTCTCTCATCACACACCACTTCACACTCTCTGTCTCTTGTCGGCACCACCACAAGAAACATAACTCCCCAAAACCATCGCTACCGTCAACAAGATCAACACAAAGCTTCCCACCAAATTTTCACATCTATGTTTTCTGAAAAAATTAGCATCTTTATTTTTTGAAAAAATCAGCATCTGTTTTTTTTGGGCAAGTTTAATTAGGATTCAACATAATCCCCACAACAAGTGAGTGCTGATTTTAGGCGAGTTTAATTAGGGTTCAACCCAAAAAAAAAAAAACCAGATCTACAATTCGAAAACAAAAGACTTCAAAATCAACACATTATTCAATTTGGAGCTTCAATCTGATATGGGAAGAGAGAGAGAGTGACAGAAACAGAGAGAAGTGTGTCGAGGTGATGGCGTTGGACAGTTCTAAAAAAACAGAGATGGCGAACAGAGGAGAGAGAGAGAGAGAGAGAGAGAGAGAGAGAGAGAGAGAGAGAGAGAGAGAGGGGGAGGGAGAGTGATGTAGTGATGGAGGAGAGAGAGGTCTTGGTTAGAGAGAGAGAGAGAGAGAGAGAGTAGCTCAAAATTTTCTGGTGGCCTGGTGAAGATGTTAATGGTGAAAATGATGAATGAGGGAGATGGTGGCAGATGCATGAATGAGAGAGATGGAGAGTTATTTGGGCTAATAATTTAGGTGATTAAATGAGGTATTTTGATGAGTAAGTGAGGGGTAGTATAGGGATTTAACACTACAAAAGTTACTATTTTAGGTAATGAGAAGAAAATATAGGAACTGCTCAAAATGGAAAGAAAGAAGAAAATATAGGAACGGAGGGAGTATTATTTTACCAGGGCAGGTATGTGGCCTTCTCGTGCTGCCAATTAAATAAGTTATCAAAAAATAATAATAAAGACCAGCCATATAAGACAAGACAAGAAGTAATAATTTTAGTTGCAGTAATCAAGCTTTATTTCTTAATTAACTATTTTGGATAGAATAAAAATGAAAATGGTCTTTGTCTCTCTATCCAAATTAACAAACTTCTTTCCTTTTTGTATAGGAGGCAAACTAAGGAGTAATCACTAACGACAACATTAATGTCAAGTTATTATTCGTTGCTTTATTATAATTTTGTTTTTGTTTTTGTTTTCATTGACATGACGACAGAATTTCAAGGGTACAAATCTCTCCGAACTTAACCTCCAATTTCGGACAAAACTAGCGATATATTACACCGGTTGTAATGTGCACCCATTTGTTCTCAAAATCGCGCATTTAGTTCTCTGGGCAAAACTGAAAAATCTAACGGGTAACTGGTGCAAAATTTTTACAAAGATTTGTGGGGGAAAAACCTTTCAAGAAAACATCATCATCATAGTGACAAACCTAAAAACCCCACTATTTCACAACCTAGTTTATTTGTGGATTATGATGTGTCATAGGTAACAAAACTCTTAGAAATTTATAGCATAGAGAATAAGAGGTTTATAGTAGTGGAGTTTTTGAATTATGACATGATATAGGAAAAAACCTCACTGAACTTTGTGGCATTGGAGATGCTCTTAAAAGCCTTAGACAAAATTTTACATTGATGATTTTCAAAACCATGTTGGATGAAGACTGCAATAATCAAAGAATGTCCGATCGTGTTTAAGGGAGTTGTGTTTGGAAGATGTGTATAGGGCTCAAACTCTTTAAGGATCTCATAAGGACTTAAGTATTTCTCTGTATGGAATACGTGAAAACTAATGTCAAAAAGAAATCGCGGAGAGTCGTATATACAAAAAGTGAAGAAAAAAATCAAATCGGTTGCAGAGAAGGTTCAACCCCTTGACGATTCATCATCGGCCGATGACATAAAGGCACCAAGTCTGGAGCCTCATCATACTGGATGTCACTGGAGCGTGACACCCATCATTGGGCATCACTGGGTCCAACTAGAACTTGTAAGGTACTTGGTTCACTTCGCACAGGAAAGGTCATAAACTGATCAAGGAATCCAAATTGCGAATGGAAAATGGTTCAGAATTTAGAAAATGTTCAGTAAATAATTAAAATCGTCATTCGTTATTCAACACTAACAAAATCGTCACATAATCACCTTCATTATTGGGTTTCTTGCAATGAACTTAGACACGATGGGATGTCTACATCGTCGTACCTAGTGACTTCCATTTTGGATACTAATTAATTGACTCCTAATTCAATTTTAGTTATTACAAATATAGGGTTTTTGTTTCATAAAACTTCATTGGTCATTCTAAAAACACACTTTGTCTCTCCGAGCTTAACCTCCAATTTCGGAGAAAACTAGCGATATATTACACCGGTTGTAATATACACCCATTTGTCCTCAAAATTGCCCACTTAGGACTCGTTAGTTTCAACTGGTAACTAAGAGAAATTGGGCAAAATTGGTGAAAATTGAGAAGTCTAACTGGTAACTGGTGCAAGGTTTTTACAAAGGTTTGTGGGGGGAAAACCTCTCAAGATAACATCATTATCATAGTGACAAACCTAAAAACCCCACTATTTCACAACCTAGTTTGTGGGTTATGATGTGTCATATGTAACAAACCTTTAAGAGGTTTATCGCATAAAGAATAAGAGGTTTATAGAAGTGGGGTTTTTGAATTATGACATGGCATAGTGGCATTGGAGTTGCTCTTAGAAGCCTTAGAAGAAATGTTACGTTGATGATTTTCAAGACCGTGTTTAAGAAAGTTGTGTTTGGAAAATTGATCTGTGTAGAGATGCTTTTGAACTTGGGAGATGTGTTTAGGGCTCAAACTGTTTAAGGATCTCACAAGGACTCAAGTATTGCTCGGTATGGAATACATGAAAACTATTGTCAAAAAGAAACTATTGAGGGTCGTATATCTAAAAAGAGGAGAAAATTTCAAATTGCTCGCAGAGAAGGTTCAACCCCTTGACGAAACATCATCAGTCGATGACATGAAAGGACCAGGTCTGGACCCTCATTAAACTGGATGTCACTGGAGTGTGGCACCCATCATTGGGTGTCACCGGGTCCAACTGGAACCTGTGAGCTACTTGGTTTATTATGATTAATTTTAACTCTAATTGTAACACTTTGTAGGGTCCTCTTTGCATAGGAGAGGTCATAAATCGATCTAGGAGTCCAAATTGCAAATGAAAACTGGTTCAAAATTTAGAATATGTTCAGTAAATAATTAGAGCTGTCGTTCATAATTAAACCCTAATGAAATTGTCAAACAATCACCTTCATTTTTGTGTTTCTTGCAATGAAACAGGTAGACACGATAGGATATTTACATCGTCGTTTGTACCTAATGTCTTTCATTTTGCATACTAATTAATTGACTCCTAATTCAATTTTAGTTACTACAAAAATAAGGTTAGCTTTCACAAAACTTCATTGGTCATTATAAAAATAGTCACTTTGTCTCCTTGTGAGACAAAATTCTAATACATACAAGAAACATGTGTTGTTATGAGTTTCATTTTTCATTGCATAAAGTTGATCGGGATTGAAATGTAGTCATGTAAGTAAGCTATTCCATTTTCGTTAGGAATATAACAATTAAGAAAATCTGATAACGGTAACACTACTAATCTACTACATCCTATATTAATTTTGTCTTAGTTTACAATACATACTTCCGTTTCGTTCCATTCCTTTACGTTCCGATTATATGTTGTCCCTAATGCAACAGAAGTATTCAAAATATCAGACCATTAAAATCATTATTGGAACGAAGTGAGAGCCTTCATTCTGAACTGTGAATGAAGGTCAATTTCAGACCAAGACATGAGTGTGTTATATTAACAAATGAACATAAGAGAGCCGGCCTACTGAAAATTGGTATGAGTGACAATGACTTCCAAACTATCTTCAAAGATTTATTTGGATTAGCAGAGCAGCCTTGACAAAGATGCGGCTGTTGGGCAACCCATATATCACATTCATTTTCACGCATCACAAATCTGTACTATCTGCGATTTGTATCGATTTTTTAATATAGTACTAATATGTAATTTAACAATTAATTGACAATTTAACAATTATTTTAGTTTGGCTTGGGAATAATATATTTTTGAAATTAGCTAAGAAATAATAGTAAGGTTAAATCTAATTGAAATTTGGTGGACCCTGATTCACTTGGCACCTTGCGTATAAATACCAGTTGTCCTTACTTTAGGTTCTTCACATGTGGCATAATATTCATTAGCTATATAACATTCAAATTTTCAAAGTTCATTATCCACAACTTTCAATTATAGTCGCTAATAATATCCATGTAATTGGATTTTTTTATCATTAGTTAGGGTGCGTTCTTTAGAGCTTCTCGGGTTAGTTTAGGAGTGGTCGCATGTTAGTTTAGTTCTGTGATGTTCAGTTCAGTTTAGTGGTGTTCAGTTTAGAAATACTTATTTTGTCTCACATAGAAAGTGGGGTTCAATTCAGTGCAGTGGGGTTCAATTCAGTTCAGTTATATCCATTTCAATTCAGTGGTATTGATGTCAGTTCAGTTTACTTCTGTTCTGTTCAGCCGTAAAAAATGCACCCTTAGTACATGTATGGACACAAGTTATATGCACATATTAGGGTGCGGTGCGTTCTTTAGAGCTGAACTTACCAGAACTAAACTGAACTAAATTCAACATCACTGAACTGGACACCACTGAACTCAACTGGACACCACTAAATTGAATTTAACACAACCTAAAAAGTATGTTTCTGAACTCAACACCATTGAACTGAACTGAATATCACTTAACTGAATTGAAAATCACTGAATTGACACCTGAACTGAAATGAATGGAACTGACCGTGTAATGATTGACTAATATCCATAACAAACTTTTTGTACTAAGGATGCGTTCTTTAGAACTTACACGGTCAGTTCAGTTTAGGTGTCAATTTAGTGATTTTCAACTCAGTTAAGTGATGTCCATTCAGCTCAATGGTGCCGAGTTTATTGGAATATATTGTATATGTGGCAATATATATTTATGTAATTATTTCCTGTTTTCTGTAGCTTGTGTGTTACGTTTCTCTATAGCCTATATATATGGCTCTCCTGTGATTAATAAAGCTAAGCCATTTATTTCGCATATTTTATCATAGTATCAGAGCAAGATCCTAACCCTAAAACACCATTGTAAAACCCTAAACACGTTTTCATATAAAAAGACTGTCGTTTTCAATACTCTGTGTTTGATCAGCAGATCTGCACGTGTTACCCAAAATTTTACAAAAAATCGACTAGTAGAAATTTTTTGGCTCTGTGGATTTTTTAGCTCGAATATACTTTTTTTGAAGGGAAACATCGATCTGAGCAAGACCAGTTGCTTTGCTACTGGCACCACCCTCTCGAGGCTTAAATTCATCGTTTTCTAGGGTTTTTGGGCGTTTTTATCGTTTCCTGTCAATTTTTGCATCTGTTTTTGGCAGATTGTGTTGCAGTAGAAATTTTCAGGACTTTAATTAGTTCGTGCATACTATGACGAAGGACAAGAATGGTGATGGTGGTTCCGGAGGTTCCAAGCCTCTTCTTCAGAACGATCCTTCATCGCTTTACTACTTGCCCTCCTCAGACACCTCAGGTGCAGTAATTACTAAGTGCATATATATATTGTCCGGTGATAATTATGATGTATGAGAAAATGCTATTAGGAATGCCCTTGAGACTAAAAATAAAATTGGTTTTATTGATGGTGAATTTAAGGAACTTGCTGCTGACAATAGTGTTGAAATTCGTGCATGGAAGATGAATAATTCAATAGTTGTCTCGTAGCTGTTTATATTATTGATTCCTCAATTCATTCTAGTGTAGCTGGATATAAAATTGCTCAGGAGATGTGGAATGACCTCAAAGAGCGTTACTTTGTTGGTAACGCTCCTCGAGTTCATCAATTAAAATCGTGTATGTCTGCTTTAAAGCAGGAGGGTATGAGTGTTATTTTCTACTTTACCAAATTGAGTCGATTTGGGACGAACTCGATACTTGTGATTCTCTTCCTGTCTGCACTTGTAACTGTAAGTGTGGTATGCTACAGAAATTACAGAAAAAATTGGATTATGAAAGAACACATCAATTTTAAATGGGACTTAATGATGCTGCCTATTGGCCTCTTCGTTCCCAGATTTTGAGCACTGAGCCACTGCCACCCTTCAACAGAGTTTACTCTTTGATCACTCAAGAAGAGCGACATCGCCATTTTTTCCGTGGACGTGATGAATGTTATGAGGTGATCGACGAGTTTTGCAGCACTAACGGTACATGTGACAGGGCGAGGTACTGAACCTGTCCCTTTCCCACCAATGCGGGCTCCTACCGAGCAACGCAATTTACAATGCTCTAACTGTGGAAAGCCTGGCCATCACTATGAGCACTGCTACCAGACGAGTTGGTTTCCCTGGCTGAGGTAGAGGAAGAGGTCGTGGTCGAGGCGGATTTGCAGGGGGAGGACATGGACAACACCAGTAGACCACCAGTTCCCAACAGCCACAAGTTGCCAATGTTGCCATGGGTGTGATGGACAAGGGCAATTCATCCTCCACATTGCATCTTACTAGTAATCCAAAACTTTCTGGTAAGCAAGCACTTTCTTCCCCTGTTTGGCTTATTGACAGTGGCCACCACATGACCGGATATTTGGAATTGATTTCGGAGATTGTGGAAATACGTGATTGTCTAGTCACCCTTCCAGATGGTATACTAGTTCCTGCCACGAAGAGAGCCACCGTTCGGTTTTCTCCAAAATTCTGTGTACCCATTATCTTATTTGTGGTCAAATTTCTGTCAATTTACTTGTTGTTGGGCAATTGCTTGTTGAATCTAAATGTCATGTGTCATTTACTGAAGAGCTTTGTGTGATACAGAACCGGACTTCGAGGATGCCGACTGGACTGGGTAAGTTCCGAAATAGGGTGTTCGTGTTTAGGCGGGTGACACAAGCTGCAGTCTCAATGGCAACCACTGCTGAGAAGTGTGATTTATGGCACCGAAGACTCGGACATCCATCAAGTCAGAATTTATCTTTACTGTCTGGAAAAACTACTAGTACTCGTAATCAGATTAAAAAGCATATTCAACTCTGTGATGTATGCCCTAGAGCAAAACACACACACGAATAGTTCAGAAATATATATTTTGTCTCACATATCAAGTTGTGTACAATTCAATTTATTTAGTGGTGTCCAATTCAATTCAATTTAATAGTGTTGAATTCAGTTTGGAAGTGTTCAATTCAGTTTATTTAGTGGTGTTCGGTCAGTTCAACTCTAAAGAACGCACATTAACTAGTCATAACCTTAGGGTAATAAAAAATATCTATAAGATAAATTAGGCAAATATAAACAAAAAGCAGAATAACTTATAGTGAGTAACCGTAAATTATAATGATCGGCAATCAGGAAAAATTACTCCTGCATACTTTTGATTTTGATATTGTTGAAATGAAATCCATATAAATTTAAGTGACCTCACCTATCCATCTAATTAAACTAGGCAATGTTATAAGCATACCATAAAAAACTATTTTGCATTATTAAGCACATAAACGTATGTAAATCCATTTATCCATTGTGCCACCATGGAAGGCCTGGTTTAGTGTGTTCTGTCCTAATGGATCTCCAACCCATCCGAGACCAAATCCCACTAATCCCCATCCCCGATTATTCCGACCATAAAGTATGTACTAGCAGGTAACTTAGATTATCTTTAAAATGCCATACGTTCTGCCATAAAGAAGACCCATTCTATTCTTTGGTGAATGATTTTCCATTTTCTTGATAACTGAAAACTTCTTTAAAATCGGAGACTGACTAATAGGAGAGAAAGATGTAACGCCATGAAACTAATTATAAGGAGGTGTGTTTGAGTGGTAGGGACTCATCTACCCTTAATCAAATTAAAGTTAAGGGTTTGAATCTCGCATTATTGGAGGTAACTACCCTTTGAGGTATCTACAAGCCACGCACTGCGGGAAAATAAATAGTCAATGTAATCGACGGTGAATACCTCTAATTAAACCCAAAAAATAAATTAAAAAGACTATTTTCACTGTTCACGTAATCTAGGAGACATCTAATCCATGATCCTTTGGAGAGGACAAAAAAGAAACAAAAAAATAAAGATTACAAATTATAAAACGCGTGGTAGCTGGCAATTGAATGTTCCACACGCCCAACAAAAAGATCTTGTAAACAAATTTTAATGGTTGGGTGAAATTATTAGGCAATGGCTTCCGGACCTTGGAGAGGCGTTGTCATGGGACGTAAGGGAGTGGGTGTGGCGGGTGGTAAACGTTGCTTGAAGAATGAAGATCATCCAACCAACATCTCATGAGCCATAATAACACACAATTATGATACACTAGAATCTCTTCGATCTTGATTACTTGAATCTTGTAGATTCATCAATTTTATTAATTAAATTAGGGGACGTTACTTCTTTATATAATTAATATTAAACCCCACCAAACCTATGTTTTGTACCTTCAAATTCACCAAAGGTTGAGATTTTTGTTGATAAGTTTGGGTAAGTGGAATTATTAATGTGAATGTAATTTTTTTTTTGAGAAGGTTAATAATTTCAATCGGTAAAATATAACTACTGTATGTTTTCTTTTCTTTTTTTTTTTATAAGAAAGAGTACAACAAATCTTGTGTAAGAACAATTCGAACAGTAAAATGATCTTCTTTATTGAAAAGTGACGTTATCCCATAAAAAATGTTACGATAAAACAGTCTTGTACACGTTTTTGTGTTAAAGGACAATAATAATAGTCACTATGATTTTTCACTTGTTTACAAAGTTAGTTACTTTCCGACAATAGTAATTGAATTGCAACTATGTATTGAATATTGTTTGCCACATATAAATTGTTGTACTTACACAATTGGTAATGGAAGCTTAATTAAATATTTATAAGGTGTTTTGGTAGTTTGTATCCGATCATATCATTCATCAGCTAAACTATTTTCCAATAGCCATTTTGAAGAAACGAAAAATAAAATAAAATAAAATATAAAAAGAAAAAGAAAATTATTAAATAAAAGTAGAAAAGACAAGAGTCGATATAAATCATGTTTCCATTTTTCATAATGACAGATATAAAGTATGAACCACAAAACTTGGCGCCACAAATGTCAAACTGTTTAGGCGTTTAGGTGCATTTGTGTCCCCTGGGGTAGCTATTTAGTCAAACAATCATTCAACTTTTCATTAGGCTTCATTAGGTTGTTCCCAAATAGCATTACATAATTTTGTTATAAGTGACAATTTCTTTGTGAGAGCTAATTACATATTATTGGGTACTTTTAACCTAGTGTATCCTTGAATTTTTCTCAAACTCTCACCGTTTCAAAATATCAACAAGTCTTGTATAAGTCCGCCTCAAGTTGATATTACATTTATATACAAGCATGACGTTGTGCTTGTATGAGAGACCTTATCTTGAGGCGGGGCCGAATCATACAAGATTTTGTGTTTGTAGTTTAAAGTTAAATGTGCAAATATTAAGTAGTCTCTTCAATCAATAGTTAGGCCATGTTCTCTTCACCTTCTTAATACTGAACTTATCTGCAAAATACATAACAAAACTAACATTTATTGAATTGAACTGAATTTTTCTGAAGTAAACTTATTTTTACTGAATTTGCAATTACAAAGAGTAAACTTGTACTTTGATTTGCCGAAGAAAATTGCATTTTTCTAAACTAAACTTCTTTACTGAACTGAGTTGTATTTTACTGAACTAAAGTGAAATTTATTGCATACTGCAGGAAGAAATTAAAGAAAACAGGGCTTCAATAAAGTAATTTGGACAAAATGCCCTTTTTATTAGTTAAAGGTAAATGCGTTGGAAAATGAAACTTATAATTAAGCAATGATAAAATTGGAAAACTAGCTATTATTGTAGTATCTGTTAAGACTTAAGAGTACACCTTCCCTACCATTAAAAGGAAATATCCATCTAATGAACTCCTACAAGTTAAGTCAAAACACCTACAGTGAACATCTGCCAAATAGGTCGGCTAGTTCGAATTCGGGTCAAGTACGTCAATCTAATTTCTCTTGTAACAACGAGTCGGTTTGGGTCGGGTTAAACTAATTTGGTCAGTTTGAGATGCATTTATGTGTAAAATTTTAGTGGGCTTTCAACTATTAAGATATTTTTTTGTCGGTATTTCAAGCGGCTCATGTTGGGTATTCAAGTCCGGTCAAATTTTGCCCGCTCTCGGCAAACCCTATTTTGACCTGAGAAAGCTAACCCAAGCCGCCTCAAATTCAACATGAAAATATAAAAATGTTTATTATCCGGATTCGGTTAGCCCAATACCCGATGACACCTGATATCTAAATTGACTTGAACTCGATAACACCGGACCCCAAGTAATAATCGAGAATCGAAAGGGACCTTAATTTAAAAAAATTTCCTAAACTTGAATATCCGCAACTCATATCATAAATAATGGAATATACTTCGTAAACATAATGTGATCATTCTTACTGAATATATTTATTCTAGAATTAACAATTAATTTTAAAATTTTCGGAGTATTTTTGGCTCCATATGTTCTGAAACATGACGTGACCAGATATGACTAGAAAATCGAATTAAGCTAAACCCTGATGAGATATTTTTTATCCTTTAGAAATTGATACATCCTAAAAAAGGAGTCCTAGTGAAGTTGACATCATTTTGAAATCTAATACAACATTTAAAGTCAGTTATCGTTTTTTCACAAAATTTTTCTTATCATTATTCATTCCGCAATATGTCCACATGTTCCATTCCGCAATATGTCCCCAAGTTCCATTTCAATCCATTCAGCTCTGTTTTTGCAATAAGTTTTGTTTTGTTTTTCAAGCTTAAATTTGCTTTGTTTGATCTTATCTATTACGATTTGTTCTATTCCATACCAAACTGATGAAAAGAACATGGCCTACAACTAATCTTTAAGTTTTCTTTTTTTTGGTTTCCTAGTTTAACTTTGTTCCTTTCAAACTAATTGTTGGGGCCCAAAATATGTATTTTGACCAACCCTTGACCGCCACGTAATCAGAGGGGTCCACAAGTCAGACGACCAATTGTAAGCCGACACGTGGCATTATGTTGATGATATGATAGTGAAGAGTGTAACGGTTGCAGATCACTTGGGCGACCTCAAAGAAACTTCTGAAACTTTGCGAAAGGTCAAGATGAAACTCAACCCAAAGAAGTGTACATTTGGGGTAGAGGCGGGTAAGTTCCTAGGCTATGTCATCAGCCAAAAGGGAATCGACGCTAGCCCAGACAAAGTCCAAGCAGTGATTGTAACACCCCGGATTTCGCGACCAATAAAAACTTTTATAAATCAATAATATTTACAACAGCGGAAGACTTCTATACAAAATCCAGGGCGTTATCACCACACTCACTCCAACGAATGAGTGCAAGGCTAAACGGTACAACTCTCAACATACTCAATAGTACATTAAATGACTACTCATTACAAAATATACAAGACCAACTTCTTGGCAGCTCTATCCGATCGTCCAAACTTGATCTTCAATGCAACGTATGAGCCAATCACCAATCTACTCCACCATGCAAACGAATTTCACATAGGATCATCATAGGTCCACCATTAAAGAGAAATGGACAACAAACACACGTAGCACAAAAGCAACCAGTCAGCAAAGCTGAGTAACTCAACATTTCATCGAACAATATATGAATTCATAATTTCATATGAATATATTTAAAAGCTTTAAGTGAAATTGTGTCACATAATCAACACACAACTTAGGTCTTCTTAGACCTTACACTCAATCCCAAAGGATATAACTATAACGTCCCAAATCCCAAATGCTCTTGAATACCACTTTGCTAATCACTCAATTAGCCCAATACTTGTGCCATTTGCTCTTGATCATCAACTCCTAGCCTTGGACATGAAGAAAGCGAACTGGCGGTAAAACCCGCAAAATCAATATCGATAACATAACCATAGCCATCACAGGCTCTCAATAACATAGCCATAATAGGCTCTCAATAACATAGCCATCACAGGCTCTCAAAAGTCCACTCTGGACCAATTCATAATCGAATCATTACGAGATTCCAATTTTCATAAAAATAATTATTCATCACCTAAGAGTCAATCTCTTAAGCTACTCGCCAACATGCCAAGGTCTAAGTAGCTAACAAACCTATTGAGCCTCAAACCAAAATAATATGTATCAACTCATTCTCAAATTCATACGTCAATCGATTACCTACCATGGGTTAATTCACAATGATATCCTCAATCACACACCCATTCAGGTTTATAATGATGTATAAATCACAAGTTGGCACGGTTTTCCAAAGTATAATATATTTTCGGTTGCACTAACTATCACTCAAATAGTTTCCATAAACTACTCTTAGAGTACTCATCTAGTCATCTCAACTAGAGTAACAACTAACAAGCATCCATCTCAAAAGTATGCTCCTTTGCATTTAATCCATCACCGTACCACCATACTACAATATAGCTATAGACTCTCATTGAGTTAAACAACATCTTAAGCATATCAATTGATAATCAATAGCATGTAAACAAATAATGAACGATAATTTCAATCATGTTCAACTATCATGCCAAACCAATCAATACACGTAAAAATAAAAACAAACATCTCTAAACAATGACCATGAAGGTTACATATGAATAAAAACATAAATAACAGTATCATAAGTTTCCAACCGATAAGAATAATGGTTACCTTTCAATTTAATCACCATAAATCACAAAGAACAAATCTGAAATCTGAAATCAGCACGCGCGATCTGAAACAAACGCTCGAATGGACCATCAAACGAAGTCGAGATCCTCTAAAATTTGGCGTACATACTTAGGACATAATAAGGTTCAATTCCAGTGAATGGTTTGAACAAATAATGTGTAGGTTTTGAGATATGATAAAAACAAAGTAGGCGGATCTGAATCTCGTATCTGTACTGCGCTGCTTCAATAGAAAAATTATTTGGGGTATCGAAAAATCTCTAAAAATTACGAAACTTTCCAGTCTGGTTCTAGACATCTAGGTCCCAAACATATCCAAAGTTAAAGTCCACGCAATGCGTAGAATAGGAGAAACGGATTTTTTGATCCGACAGTGTGTGTTGGACAGTTTCTAAGGTTTTTGTGAGGCTTGTGAGAGAGAAAACGTGAGTGAGCTTTATGGACTCACTAGGGCACGAATGGAGAGAGAAAAGAATCAGATTTAGAAGTGCCAAAGGTATTTATAGAGGTTAGGATTACTTGACCTAGTTAGAATCCTAATCCAACTATAATAACAACTCAATTAAGGAAACTATCACAAGGGAAATATCTTTTCCTTTTCAAACACCAATTAATAAGGAAATAAATATTAATAAATATTCTTTCCTCCAAATATGCATATTCCAAATCAGAAAATCACATTTTTGAATATAATAAATATTATAAATATTCGGGGTATTACAGTGATGGACATCCAAGCTCCAAGAAACATCAAGGAAATACAGAAGCTCACAGGGTGTGTCGCCGCTCTGAGACGGTTTATGTCTAAATCGGCAGAGCGGTGCCTTCCCTTCTTTGACATACTCAAGAAAAAGGGCAAGTATGAGTGGACGCCCGAGGCTGAGTCAGCGTTCAACAACTTGAAACAATACTTAGCCCAACTGCCGAGAATGGTGAGCCCCGCCCCAAAAGAAGTGTTGTACCTATACCTGTCAGTGGCAGAGAAGGCGATCAGTGCACCCTTGATCGTGGAAAGAGAGGCAATTCAGGTCCCAGTCTACTATGTCGACCACGCCCTAGTAGGGGCTGAAACTCGATGCCCGGAAATTGAGAAGTTCGGCCTCGCCCTCCTCATGACTAGCAGAAAGCTAAAACCATATTTTGATTCACACCAAGTTGTGGTACTCACAAACCAACCCATGAAGAAGGTGCTGGAAAATCCAACTTTTTCTGGGCAAATGATCAAGTGTTCAGTTGAGTTGGGACCCTACGGGTTACAATTTGAACCTCGCCGCGCCATCAAGGCACATGCCCTTTCTGACTTCATAGTGGAGTGCACTATTGGACCTGATAACAAGGAAAAACCGGCTGAATTCTGGAGACTCTACGTCAACGGCTCGGCCACATCGCATGGTAGCGGGGCTGGAATCATCATGATCAGCCCCAAGGGTAATAAGTAGAGCTGGCAAATAGGTTGTGTGGTGTCATGTTCGTGTCCGTGTCAAAGTTAATCGTGTCAGAAATCTCTCGGCACTAACCTGACCCATTTATTAATCATGTTGGAAACCTTCAACACTAACCCAACCCGCTTAATAATCGTGTTATTCGTGTTGACCCGCTTAACTTTTTTAATCTAATTTCTTTCCAGAAAATAAAAGAATATAACATAAAAAACAAATAAAAAATAGTAATGAACTTTCAAAACATCACTTTTAAGCTTCCAGTGGTGTATTACTCAATTGAACTAATGAATATCATACATTTACACTTTATTTTTTTTTAATATAATCATTAGTTAAGTGACTTTTTTCTTGGCATGTTTGAATAATCGTGTTAGAGCGTGTCAATTTCGTGTTGAAAATCTCAACACTAACCCAACCCGTTTAACTAAACGGGTTACTCGTGTCGACCCGCTTCAGTTAATCATGTCAAAAATCTCAACACTAACCCGTTTATTTTGTGTCTGGTTTGTGTCGTGTTATCGTGTCGTGTCAACTTTTGCCAGCTCTAGTAATAAGTATGAATACGCCATGAGATTCCTATTCCCAGCCTCCAACAATGAAGCTGAATACGAGGCATTGGTGGCAGGAATGGAGATGTGTTCTGCTGCTGGGGCAAAATGCATAAAAGCCTTCACGGACTCCCAGCTAGTTGTAGGCCACATCAATGGCGACTATGAGATCAGAGAAGACACAATGCAAAGATACCTTGCCAAGGTCAAATAGGCGATTGAGAAGTATGACAATTTTGAAGTCAAGCACATCCCAAGGTTTGAAAATCAAGAGGCGGATGCCCTGTCCAAACTAGCCAGCTCATCGCTATACGATCACCCTAGATCGGTGTTTTGGGAGGTGCTCCCCAACAAAACCATTGAAGACAAACAGGTCATATGGCTCGACAGATCCGAGGGTTGGATGGACCCAATAGTGTAATACCTGAGACACGACATGTTGCCAGAAGACAAATAAGAAGCTGAAAGAATCAAGAAGAAGTCAGAATGGTTTGTTTACCATGAGGGACTACTTTACAAGAGAGGTGTAACTCAGCCATTGCTGAGATGTCTCACCCCAGAAAGGGGGAAGGCCATACTGAAGGAAATCCATGAAGGTGACTGCGCAGCTCACCTAGGAGCCCGCTCCTTAGCTGGGAAGGCGCTTCGCACAGGGGACTATTGGCCGACAATAAGTACAGATGCAGCAGAGCTAGTCAAGAAATGTGACAAGTGCCAGAGGTTCACCCCCGTCGACAGCCTGCAAACAAGCTCACTCCTATCTCAACACCTCTGCCCTTTTCCAAATGGGGAATGGACATCCTGGGTCCTTTTCCTACAGGCCGGTATCAGAGAAAATATCTCATTGTGGTAGTTGATTATTTTACCAAGTGGGTCAAGGCAGAGTCGACGAAAAACATCACTGTGAGGGATGTAACCAAGTTCATATGGAAAAACATCATTACAAGATTAGGCGTTCCCATGAACATGGTATTTGACAACGGGACACAGTTTAATACACCCAAGCTCACCGACTTTCTCACTAAGCATGGCGTCAAACCGCTATTTACGTCAGTTGCTCTCCCTCAGACAAATGGCCAAGCTGAAGCCGCCAATAAACAGATTTTGAATGGGCTAAAAAAGAAGCTCGACGACGCCAAAGGCAAATGGGTCGACGAACTACTGTGTGTATTATGGGCCATAAGAACTACAGAAAAAAGCGCTACTGGCGAGAGCCCATTCATGCTACTGTATGGCTCAGAAGCTGTCATGCCAGTTGAGATTAAGGAGCCTACTTGGCGAATGATTGAATACGAAGAGGAAAACAATGAACAAGCTATGGCAGAAGCATTGAACCTCTTACCTGAAGTAAGGGGCAATGCAGTCTTGAAGCAGGCAATAGCCAAAGTTCAAATGGCCAGACAATATAACAGGCGTGTAAAAGCTCGTCCACTACAAGTAGGCGACATGGTTCTCCGGAAAACTGAGGACGTTGGACAAGACGCAAACCATGGAAAACTTACCGCCAATTGGGAAGGACCTTACTTGGTCGTGGAAGAAGTAATGAAGGGTACTTATCGCCTATCCACTCTGGAGGGTGAACAACTACCAAGATCTTGGAATGTTGACAATCTGACGAAATACTACATCTAGGTGATAGCACTTAATAAAATTTCCTAGATTTACTACTTTAATATTGCAAGTTCCAGAGATGCTTGTATGTAACTGCTCACTTTGTATTGCAAATCTCAATGGAAACTTACAACATTAAGTAATATTGTACTGTATTATTTGTAACGTTCTTACCTAGGACACGCCCAAAAGAGGCTTTCCTGAGGTCTCCCAATTGTATTTCATGTACCTATGGGGCTATTTAGCACTAATACCCATTGGATCCACTAGTGGGCAATGTGGTTGTGCTCTTACCCAGGACTCGCCCAAAAGAGGCTTCCCTGAGGTCGCCCAATTGTATTTCATATACCTATGGGCCTATTTTAGCATTAATACCCATTGGACCCACTAGTGGGCAATGTGGTTGTGCTCTTACCCAGGACTCGCCCAAAAGAGGCTTCCCTGAGGTCGCCTAACTGTACTTCATGTACCTTTGGGCCTATTTTAGCACTAATACCCATTGGACCCACTAGCAGGCAATGTGGTTGTGCTCTTACCCAGGACTCGCCCAAAAGAGGTTTCCCTGAGGTTGCCCAACCGTACTTCATGTACCTTTGGGCCTATTTTAGCACTAATACCCATTGGGCCTATGTTAGCACTAATACCCATTGGACCCACAGTGGGCAATGTGGTCGTGCTCTTACCCAGGACTCACCCAAAAGAGGCTTCCCTAAGGTCGCCCAACCATACTTCATGTACCTGTGGGCTTAGTTTACCACTAACACCCATTGGACCCAAAAGTGGGCGATGTGGTTATGTTCTTACCTAGGACTCGCCCAGATGAGGCTTTTCTAAGGTCGTCCAACTGTACTCTGAGTACCTATGAACTACTACGATTTACACATAGCACAATCAGGCAAAATTGAAGGGCACACAAGGTAAAATTAAAGGAAACTTCATTGAGATGGGCGAAGGGTGCCGGGCCCAAAGCTTGGCACAAAAGTTGGAATTTACAGAGGATGAAATACTTATTCAAACTTCAAAAATAATCAAGTCAAGGTGTGTACAAGCCACACACTCTTGGACAAAAAATAATATCTCCCTATTGCTCAGTGTCTTCTTCCTCCATATCCAGACCCTCCTGGCCCTAGCCTTCATCCTGACCATCAGCCTCAGAAGCCTCAAGCTGAGTATCATGGCCTTGGTCATCTCCGCCCTCGTTTGCTGAGGTGCCAACTTGAGAAGCACCAGCCGCCTGGAGATCTAACGCCCTCCAGAGGCGAGCCTCCTCACGATGGTGCTCCTTGAGCTTTTTCCTCAAGTGGCCCTCAATCTTGGGATGCTCAACGTCCCAGTCGACCAAGGTATTGTACTTCTCCAAGGCCGGCCTGAGGAGGCTCCTAGCCAAGTCATAGCCCTGCTTGACAAGGATCTGGTCCCTATTAGCGTCCTCAGCCTCTACCAACCTCTTGTTGAGGCCATCGATTTCGCTTTGAAGCTCAGCCAGGCGAGCGTCTTTCTCCTGGATCTCCTTGATGGCCTTGGCATGAAGGGCTTGAGATCGCCCCTCTCCTTCTCAGCCTTGGTCAGCTCTTCCTTGGCCAAATTGAGGTCTTTCTGGGCCTCCTCCATCTTAGTCCAGCACTCACGGGCGCGCTTCCCCTCAGCAGAAGCCTTTTGCCTTGCCAGAGCCATCTTCTCGTCGTGATGAACCAGCCGGCGAGTGAACTGCAGAAAAGAGAAAGAGTTAGTCAAAATTCATGAAGTTACATCAAGCAAAGAGTACGCCACTCCCTTACCTCAGTGAAGCTCTCCATCAAGTTGCTATCAATACCAGTGCCCTCGCCGTTCAAGTGGGCACGGTCCTCATCCGTCAAGACCTCCTTAAGCTTGGCGATGGCAGCCTGGTTGTTCCTGGAGGACGCCATGTAAGGGCGAAGAGGAGAAGGAGAAGCTCGAGCTGGGCTCTTCGCCACCTCCTGGCTTTGCGCCTCCACATCCCTCTTGAAGGGAAGCTTAAATTTTAGACTCCCTGAAGAAGGAGTGTTAGTAGTGGAAGGGCTTGCCCTCTTGGTCTTCTTGGGGGGAGGAGGGATGATTAAAGCATCAGAGTCACTCCCCTCAGAATCAGAGGGAGGCAGCCCAATAAGGAGGCCCCCAGGAAGGGCCTGCTTCAGTTGCTCATTCAACTGGTCCTGCTTCCTCTTGGCCTCGATCATAGACTTGGCCACGGTCTTCTTGGGTTTGGTCACCACCCTAGTGACCTGCATTGACGGCGGCCCCTCATTTTCAACAAGGAGGTCGCCCATATCTTGAGCAGGCAGTGACTCCTGGCTCTCACCCGCCTTAAGAGCCCTGGGGGGAGGCTTGAGTCTGGATGCCTTGGTGGCTCCAGCAGCCGCAGAGGACTCACCACCCTTCTTGCCAAACCTCTGTAATTGGAACTATGTTAGAAAGAAAAGTTCCAGAAAGTTAGAAACATGCAAGTCAAGAAGAAGAGAACTCGCCTCTAAGACCGTCTTTTGCTGAAGCTTCCGTTGCTCAGCAGCCTCCCTGGCCTTCTCCTCCACCTTGGTGAGAGTTCCAGTCTTAGCAGGATCGACCATGATTGCAGCTTGGCCTGCATAGAAGGAAGTATAAATTATTCAGTACTATATGAATACAAAAATACCAAGTCAAGAAGGGTCGAGTACCAGCGTCCACAACGGAAGAGATGCCACATAGACTCAAAAAGATGTCGTCCTTGAAATAATCTCTCCAAGGCAACCAGTTGATGGGTCTCCTGATCGACTTTTTTGGATCATCGGGATACTTGGGGTGTGGCCTCAACTTGTATTCAAAATATTGAATCACCCTAGACTGTTCAACAGTAAGGCGAGTGACCATCTTATTCTTGGCTTGGACATCAACATTGTCGTTCCACTCAGTTGGAAGACCCAACCTTCGCCAACTCTTATGGCACTTTACAAAGAAAAACTGGTGCTTCCAGTCGTGATTATTGTTGGCATTCTCACGGGAAGTCAAGACCGTATTACTATTGGCGATCGTGTACCAACCCACGTCCTTTCCATTTACTCTGGTCATATAATGGGTTAACACAAAGGTCTCTATTGAACACTCCAGACCCTTGAAAAAGGTGGTAGCAATGAAGCTAAGGATATTCATCCAACTATTTGGGGCGAGCTGTGCAGGGACGATCTCATAATACCTACATATCTCTATGATGAAAGGATGTGGGGGAAGCCTAAGACGCAACTGGAAAGCAATTTTATACAGGGCTATACATCTTTTGGGCAGATCCTTGACAGTTTGAAGCATCTCAGAAGGTTTCAACTCGTAAGGGTAATTTACAAAGTAGTTAAAGGCGAAGCTCTTGAGAAACTCATTATCCATGTACAACTTCTTATGCCATTTTTGGTCTATGAAATAGCTTGAGGGGAGGTCATCCGGATCCAAGGGCGGGAGCTGTTGGTTAACAGACCCCCAGACTGCCCAGATGTCGTGGGCTTATCCACTTCATCCTCCGCCATTATTCTAACAGCAGGATGTTTAATCACCTGCAGCAAGTCGTTCGCCTTCGTCACTTGCCAAGGATAATTCACATGGGATCAACCCAACTTGAAATACTAGACATAGACCATTCAAACCCATCGCCATCTGGGAAAATAGCAGTACACGCCCTACCATATAGAGGGACCGCTAAAGAGACATCTACCCCGGCCTCTTTATTCAACACACTCTCTACAGCTAAATTGCACAATATTGGGCGAATGCTCTCATCCGCCACTTTATAGGCATGGGGGTTATTAGTGGAACAGTTTTCAGAGCAATATGAATTAACAGGCGAGTTGGGATTGACATTATTGATATAAGGCAAGTCAATAGAATCACTATGACTGAGGGGCGAAGAACTCATTATTTGCACAACAAGGGAGATAGAAAAATTAAAAGTACAAGTATATTACAAAACAGGAACGTACCTGATGAAGATTGGCTTGAGTCTGGTTGAAGATGTGAAGAACTGGGATGAAGATTAAAGCAGGGATTCGGAGATTCTCTCTGTAGAAGTTCTTTCCTAAAATTGAGAAATAGACAAATGATTAGGAAAATGACGTTCTCAAGGCATTTATAACAAAGGCTCTTGACGTCAACCCCTCCGTGTCATCAGATTGGGCCAAAAAGGCCTGTAAAGCCCAATCTCAATGCATATTGTTCAAAGCCCATTGTTGGAAAAGTAGGACCATCACGTGACAAGCACGAAGTCATTATAGAACAGTGTATCAAAACCTGGGCCCACCCAAGGGCTAATACTTGGGCTCTTCTAGGGGCTTATTTAGTCCCTAGGGGTCGTCCATTTCAATCAAAATACGACTCACCATCATAGGAGCTTCATCCCCATACAGTTAGCCAGCGCTTGAGCTCTCCCATGGGCTCATTTTCTCCCTAGGCCGAGCATTCGCCCGTCTCAGGCGAAAAGAGAACTTGTCCAACCATCAGTTCTCAAGGAGGGGCTATCTTAGGTTGAGCACTCGCCCGCCTCAGGCCAAGAGAGAACTCGCCCAACCATCAGCTCTCAAGGAGGGGCTGTCTCAGGTTGAGCACTCGCCCGTGGCCCGTCTCAGGCCAAAAGAGGACTCGCCCAACCATCAGCTCTCAAAGAGGGGTTGTCCCAAGTTGGGAACTCGCCTGTCTCAGGTCAAGAGAGAACTCGCCCAACCATCAGCTCTCAAGGAGGGGCTCTCAGGTTGAGCACTCGCCTATCTAGGCCAGACGAGGACTCGCCCAACCGTCAGCTCTCAGGGAGGAGATGTCTCAGGGTTGGGCACTCGCCCATCTCAAGCCAAAAAGGGACTCGCCCATCTCAGGCCAAAAGGGGACTCGCCCATGGCTGAGGACAACCAGAAACCGCAGATATGTTCCAAGGAGGTCTCCACGCTTTCCTCTTTTGAATCATGCCAAACTCAAGGTCCTCCTTTGACATAATTCGAGGGGCTAAATGTTGGGGCCCAAAATATGTATTTTGACCAACCCTTAATCGCCACGTCATCAGAGGGGGTCCACAAGTCCGCCGACACGTGGCAATCAAGGGGCTATAATAAAACCCCCTAAAATCCCGGGATATTCCTTAGCGCGTCAGCATGATTGATCTGACCAGCCTGGCCCATAAATACTCTAGATGGCAGGCCCATTTACTGAGGCGCTGAGGTTTCCACTTGACATCTGACAGGGTACGGAATTCCGTGCCCTAAAACTGACGTCCTATAAATACGGTCACTGTTCATTTCAGGTGGACAATTAATTTCTCTCTCTAGCACTACTTTCAAGATATTCTTTCTGGATTTTCTCTCTCTACCTGTAAATATCTGACTTGACCGTTGGAGGGTCCCCCTCCCGGAAAACCCCCCGGGGCAGTCACGTGTTCTCTTTTGCAGGTCGCCCGTTTAGATCTTCGATTCAGGAGCTCCCTTAACTCGACACACTTTTAGTCGACCTCCCAAAAAGGACCCCGAAACACTAATTACTTTATTATAATATATTCCAACATATATTCATGGCGATACATGTGTGTACCGAAAGATTTCAATCCGTACTTCCAAATAAGTCTGATAACAAAGATGTTTTGATAAGTTATTTAATGACTAATGTTCAATTAGACAAAACCGATTAAGAGCACCATGCAAGTGGCTGCTTAAACGACATCTACCGAGTACATTAACATATCACCCACCAATGAAAAAGAATAGAAACATGACATTGAGAATAGACTAACCTACGATGAAGGTTGACATTGTTTGTTATTTTATTATTAAGCTTTCATCTTCAAAGCTTCAAGCTAAGTTTTGATTGGTTAATCTAAGGCTCCGTTTGATTCACCTGGATAAAATTGATCTGAATTGAACTGATCTGAACTGAACTGAATTGATTTTTTAAACTTAGTCATTAACCATTTAAAATTCGTCTAAACATAGTCAATATTGGACTATTGGAAAGTATGCTTTGAGCTCTTTCCGATGACATAATTATCATCATGAAATTATTTCGGAATAAAAAGTTATATGAGTTATAAAGTTACACATAAATTGAACTTAACTGAACTGGACAGAACTGAACTGAATTTAAGTAAAATTAAGGTGAATCAAACAGAGCCTAAATATACTTGTATATAGAAATAAACTTGCATCTTTGTTAGACTTTAAACCTTATCATCCAATAATAACCAATTTATATTGAGAGGTCCTTGGAATTGGCTTCTAAAGCCGCAGGAGGCAAGTTTTTTTGCTGTGTTTAACGCGGAAAGTTTTGCACTGTTGCTATAAAATAATTATATTCATAAGAAGTACATTTGCACATGAATTTGTGTACTACAAATATCAACTATGCAATCCAATCTCAGTATTCTAATGGTTGTTCTTTGCTTTTGACATGTTTTATTGGTTGCAATTGAAGCTGCAAAGCCGGGAAAATAATTTCTACATTGAATCTTAGTTCCAAAAACATTACCAATTAAACTAACACAAAAACTTCTATAAAACGGTTTTTTTGTAACTTCTGGTGAGATGGGAGACACTTTTCAATGACACAAGGATCACTGCTAACCATACATGAGTAACCCCTGAATCTCTAAAAAATGACCCCAAATTTCTTTGAATTGGTCTCACACAACACTTGTTAACTAACTAATTAAAATTTTTTAATTAAATAACTGAGAGTTAAGTAAAACTCCATTCAAAATGATTTCATGCACTAGACAATATCTCATTTAGAGCATCTTTACTCAAAGGCTCCAATTGGGTATTCTATTTCATTATCAATAAGTCTCTAATAAGGCAATTTTAAAATAAAAACAAAAAAATCTCTTATAAGGCGGCCTCAAGGTGAGGACACCTTTATAACCAATCATGACGTCAGCTTATACGAGTTTTGGTAAAATTCACTGTATACTATGACATCTCACACTAAGACATCCAAATTAGTCCCACCAATGGCTAATAGAAGTTGTTGCATCATGTCATCGTGCTTAGGATTCATGGCATATACCAGAAAAAGATTTCAACTAGACATAGGTTATGGTTTGAAGATCTTGTACATAGACAAATATTGTTTCGTTTGAGGTTGTTTACAGATTTGGCTAGCTGTGGTATTGATTGTATAATTGTATACCTTCTGGCAAACTAGAAAGGCCGCCTTAGAAAGAAGATCTGGAATATCATGGTAGGTAAACTGGGGTATGCCCAAGTATAGTGTACATATGAGTGAAGGGGGAATCAGTATCTTGCTTTTTTCTTCTTTCTTTTGAAGGGGGGAAGGGGATTGGGGGAGAAAGGAGGAACAAGATGCTTAGAAGGAGCTTACTTGCATAATTGCCTCCTTAAGCTTCGAATGAAAACGAGATCCTGAATCCTTGAAACTTTTAGGAGGCCATATCTGCATACACAAAACAATGCTGCAGGCTAAAACAACCGTAATCAAGAACTACGCTTAAAATTAAACTCAAAGGGCATAACCTAACAATAAACGCAGCAAACACCTATTTTACATTTGACTTATTGTCTTATTGACATGGATATGGCACTCATAGGGATCTACGGTTCAGTGACCCATGTAACTACCATAATTATGAACCACCAATAACTAATTTAGTACAAGCTAGATTACCGAAAGTGGATCCACTATCCTGAAGCAACACATTGTTCTATCTGTTACGCTAAACATCAAGTTAAATGAGTCATGATTTTATAAAACATTTCATGTCTCATCAATCATCTAAATCCTTTTTTTTTGTGTAACCATCAACCCAATGTCTCTAACAAGGCACCTACGGCGGCTATTTGAAGATAAAACACTGACAATTTTTTGCATACGTTCTCAACCTAGGAACCAAACCTTTATTGAGTGTGCCACTCAATGTTCACTTGAGTCGCAAAGGGGTTAATGTAAGATGTTCTCACGAGATCAATATCTACCTACAAGATGGTAGAGAGTGCATTGAACAATAAGACAAGCTTGATCCACTTTTTAAGAAATGTTTTTTTTGGATAAGAGAAAATTTTATTAATCAAATGGTAAAGAATACAAAAATATGGAGGATAAGGTATCCTCAGAATAAAAAAAAAAAAAAAAAAAAAACTATCTACGGATCACGCCAATGGCGCTGAACTAAAGTCAATGGAACACCCTTAAAGGCCCCCGCCGCCTTAGCCCAAAGAGAAGTCAAGTAAACTATGTGATCTCAAACATAATCAATAGTTTTCTCAGTCCTGGAAAAAATCCTAGAATTTCTCTCCAGCCAAATAACACCAAAGTAAAGCCATACAAGCACAACGCCACAACAACCTCCCCTCCTTACTCCTCATCACCGCAAATCGTAACTGTAAGAATTCACCCACCGTGGCTGGACACACAAAACTCTCCCCACACAGTAACCTAGCTCATAAACTCCGCGCAAAGTCACAGAGCACAAACAAATGCAAACAATCCTCCCCACTATGCCGACACATCAAGCAAAACCCCGGTAAAAGGGACCAACTAGGTCTCCTACGCAGCAGCATATCATAGGTGTTCACCCTACCTAGCACCAAAGTCCACACAAAAGTACACACCTTCAATGGAACCTTAGACTTCCAAATAAAAGAGGATAAGGAAAAGTGGGGAAACTGAGAGGGAAGGCTAATATGGTATAGGAAGGACTTGGAAGAGAAGACCCCAGAAGGATCCTCCGTCCAAGTCCTAGAATCATCCCTAGGGACGAGAAAAATAGAGTTAAGAACACTCGGGAGGAAAACAAGTTCCCCCATCTCCCTATCATATGGTGGTCGGCGTAGATGTAAGAAATATTATAAAAAATAAGAGGTTAAATTTATGGAAATTCTGGTTTTTAAGACTTCACTTTAGCTTCTTGTTGGACCAAATATCCATGGTCAATATCTACTTCCCTAATGTTTTGAGGGTAAGATTTCCTTTGAAGGGACAAAGGAGAAATAAGGATAAATAAATGGCAAAGATGGCTGATAAGATTTATGAGAAGCTAGAGAAGTACTAGACTAAATTAGCATAACTTAGCATAATTATGGCCATTGTTGTAGCTATGGACACTCAATTAGTGTTCACTTTGTTGATTGAGCTAATTTTTTTAGATAAAGAGAATGTATTAATCAAGTTCAAAAGGTACAGCAAAGGAGGACAGGTAGTCCTTTAAGAGAGTCTAGTTATAAATTGGTCCAGTCCAGTTACGCTGGATCTGAGTAAGAGAATAACTCCTAAATGCTCCTGTGGCTCTGGCCCATAACAACGCTAGATAAGAGACCCTATTCCACACCAGATCAACTGATAAGACTTCATTGATTGAGCTAATAGCAAACCATATAGACATGACTTCCTTTTTAGTTATATTGTCCTTGTTTTTTTTAGATAAGAAAAATTTATTAATCAATTATGTAAAGAATACAAAAAAGAGGATAAGGCATCCTCATAAGCAATCAAAAGAAACTACAAATCTCGCCAATGGAGCTGTACAAAGGTAAGCGGAACGCCCTTAAAAGCACCCGCCGCCTTAGCCCAAAGGGAGGCCAAATAGACCACATGGTCCCAGACATAGTCTATAGGCTTGCCAACACCACAAAACACCCTAGAGTTCCTCTCCAACCAAATGCACCATAGGATGGCCATACATATACACCTCCAGAACAATCTCCCCTCCCTCCCTCGCCTCATCACAGCGAAACGAATATGTAAAAAATCTCCCACCGTAGCAGGACATGCAAAACTCTTCCCCTCCAACAACCTACTCCATAAAGACCTAGCAAAATCACACATAACAAACAGATGCAGACTACTTTCCCCATCATGGCGACACATCACAAAGAAACCCGGAAGAAGTGACCATCCAAGCCTCCGGCGTTGCACCATATCATAAGTATTCACCCTACCAAGCACTAAAGTCCACACAAAAGCTCGGACCTTCAATGGAACCTTAGACTTCCAAATAAATGTGGCTAAAGGGAATTGAGGAAACTGTGAGGGAAGGCTAAGCTGGTGAAGGAAGGACTTGCAAGAGAAGACCCCATAGGCCCAGAAGGGTCCCCAATCCAATTTCGGGAGTCGTCCATAGGGACAAGAGAAGTAGAGTGAAGGACACCCAAGAGAAAAACAATTTCCTCCATCTCCCTATCATGCGGGGAACGACGTAAATATAGATCCCATGAACAACCTATGCCCGAATAGAAGGCAGACACAGGGGCCCCGTGAAGGGTGGATAGCCGATAAACCCGCGGGTACGTGGAAGAAAAGGGGTTATCTTTCCACGCATCCTCCCAAAAACGAATCCGATTACCATTGCCCACATTGTACCTGACCAGTGGAAAGAAGAAAGGTGATACTTGAGAAATAAACCTCCAAGGACAAGCATGAGAAACAGAGGAGCCGGCATGGGCGTCCTACCCCCTTAAAGGCACCAGCCGCCTTCGCCCAAAGGGAGGCCAAATAAACTATATGTTCCCAAACCAAATCAATACTCTTCCCCGCATCGGAGAGCACCCTCGAGTTCCTCTCTAGCCAAATGCACCAGAGAATAGCTAAACAAGTGCATCGCCACAAAATCTTGCCCTCCTTCCCCCTCCTCATAGGGGAAAATCGCAACTGAAAAATGATCCACAGAAGTAGGGCACACAAAAGGCTCCCCACACAACAGTCTATCCCACAAAGACCATGCAAAAATAGAGAAGACTCACGCCCATATCATTATTGATGCATGTATATCTTCAACTTCATCATCAACATCAGTATTACCCCAGTACCTCCAAAAAGCTCAAGGCTCACGCCTATCGGGGGGGCCCGATTGTAAGCAGGCTAACCCTTGTGAAAATGGAGAAGTTGTTTCTCTTTGACCCTCAATTCAATGAGTGATGACCATCTACAACTTTATAATAAATAAGAAGTGCAGACAGTTTGGTAAGCCATTTTGATGTAGTCCATTATCTTCCACATTAGTGGACAATGGTCAAGATTTCTCCAAGGCATAATGATGGACATGTATTTCTGTATACTAAGAAAGAAAGAATATCGTTGCTCTCTTATAAGTTCTTTCAGAAATTTGATACGTACTGTAGTGTGGAGTTAGTGGGCTAGTGGGTTGCTAAATTAAGCTAAAGTCAAATTAAGAGGATCTACCAATACCTTGTATCAACCATTAAAACGTCCTTGAGTATTGGAAGAACAACCCAATCTCCACTAGGGCTTCACAATGTGATTTTAGTGTTGGTAGGAGAGCACACGAGTTCATTGAAGCCCTCCTCTATTGAAGTTTAGATATGTCTTAGAGATCGCAGATCAGACATTCAGAAAAGGTAATTGATTAACCTAATTATGCTTCAAATTATCTTTTTATTTCATTAATTATTTTGTGATTATTTACTCTTCTTTCTTTTTTTGCTTGTCCATGGAAGTGGCAAATATGACACGACACCCCAAATGGAACATTTAGGTGGTACTATCATGAAGATGAAGGTGGAAAACGAAGTGAATATATACCACTGCTTAAAGTCCACCACAATGCTCTAGAGTGATACTAGAACACCAAAAGTTCAACTACAAGAGGGGCATTGTATAATATTCTGACTAACTGTTTAGATGTGATGTCGGAACCATTATAAAGTTATGTTTGGTGGTAAAACTTTTAAGGCTTGATGCTGTTTGAATTAAACAATGCCTGTTTCAACTATGAACTATGAACATGAATTATGAAGTGACAATGGAGGTTTTCTTTTGCTTTCTTTTTTCAGGGTTGAGGGACAGTGAAGTTTTTTTATTTAACATGGGCATCTGCCTATCTGGGCTTTACCCAACTAATTCCATGGGTTTGGGTCCTAAAGTTAACGGTTGAGAGGGCTTGAACTTGGGCCCCTGGAATAGATCTCAGATGGTATTACCAGCTGAGTTACCCACTCAAAATTTGAGCATTGACTTTTATTTTCCTTATCAATTATGTTTGTTAAAAGTTAAAACCGTTAATACCTAAACAAATTAAATGGGTTAAACAGATTAAACTCAGATGACTAATCAATAAAAGGACAGGTTCATTTCACGTGATCTCAATTCTCAACCCGTTTATTTTTTTTTTAGATAAGAAATTTTTTGATTAATCCATTAGGTAAAGAATACAAAAAAGAGGATAAGGCATCCTCATAAACAATCAAAAGAAACTACAAATCTCGCCAATGGCGCTGTACAAAGGCAAGCGGAACGTCCTTAAAAGCACCCGCCGCCTTAGCCCAAAGGGAGGCCGAATAGACCACATGGACCCAGACGTAGTCTATAGGCTTCCCAACATCACAAAACACCCTAGAGTTCCTCTCCAACCAAATGCACCATAGCATGGCCATACATATACACCTCCAGAACAATCTCCCCTCCCTCCCTCGCCTCATCACAGCGAAACGAAGCTGTAAAAAATCGCCCACCGTAGCAGGACATGCAAAACTCTCCCCCTCCAACAACCTACTCCATAAAGATCTAGCAAAATCACATATGAGAAACAAGTGCAGACTATTCTCCCCATCATGACAGCACATCACGCAGAAACACGGAAGAAGAGACCAACCAGGCCTCCGGCGTTGCACTATATCATAGGTATTCACCGTACCAACCACCAGAGTCCAAAAGCTTGAACCTTCAATGGAACCTTAGACTTCCAAATAAAATTGGCTAAAGGAAATGGAGGAAACTATGCAAGAAGGCTAAGCTGGTGAAGGAAGGACTTGCAAGAGAAGACCCCAGAAGGGTCCCCAATAGTCGTCCGTAGGGACAAGAGAAGTAGAGTGAAGGACACCCAGGAGAGAAACAAGTTTCTCCATCTCTCTATCATGCAGGGAAAGGCGCAAATGTAGATCCCAGGACTCACCTGTGTCTCAACCCGTTTATTTAAAGGGTTGTTTTCAAGTTATGGGTTCTCAACCTGTTTATAGGAACCAAAAATGAACCTCGATCAACCCACCTATCTGCCAGCTCTAGGTAGGAATCCAAGTGTCCTACTGGCATATTTTCTCCATGTTAGGTGTACAGGGAATAGAGGATAAGACTCATGGTCTAGATGTCTAATGTTTGGGCCTTTCAAAGTTTATGCAGGATACAGCCCACTATGGCTGAATTCAAGCAATATCACTCCAGATTACAAGATGTTTTTAATGAAAGGGATACATCTATCCACTTTAGCTCTTGAGCAACTTGCAATGGGTCATTTTTCTGTTTTTCTCCAACTTATTTGAGCGTTTAGCTACATATTGCCCAATTAAGAATAGAGGCCCAGAGGCCAGAGCACAACCAGATTTTACCCCAAGTCAAAGTCATGTATATAATGCCAAAGCTAGTAAGTTTACTCAGCATCTCGATCCTATATCATGCAACAAAAAGAAATATCATAGAAGTGGCATCTAATAAATAGGACTTACTGTAGTTGAACATGAAGGACAGACATAGCCAGCTGGTGCAGTGTGCGGTGGAAAACCTTTGATGTGTGAAACCAAGCAATTTGTATGTATAACATCTGAACAAGAAAGATGATATTAACACCTAAGCCTATTCAAATTTAATGTTCCAAACAGCTACTATGTCAATCAACAACATACGCAAGCAGCCCAGACGAGTAGGACTGGAGTCTAGGACTATATGTTTATTAGGCCAAATGGTCATAACTTGGAAGGTCTAAATATCACATTCAAATTTGTCAAACTAAAATTTAAAAGAGACCAAAAGGTTAAATATCTTTTTCCTAATCTTGATACCTGCATTATATTCCATTTGAAAGAAACTCCAAAATCAAAGCAATCTTCTAAGTCTGTTTTATGGAACATTTGCCGTGAATAATCCCAAGCTTGGGCCATCAAACAATAATAATCCCAAGTTTGCTTAGGTCCAGGAATAATCCTAAGTTTGCAAGTCTATCACACGAGCAATCCCATGCTAAACAGCATCACCCCTTCGTTAGTATTTAATATTAATAATAATAATAATAACAACAACAACAACAACAACAAATAATAATAATAATAATAATAATAATAATAATAATAATAATAATAATAACAAATAATAATAATAATAATAATAATAATAATAATAATAATAATAATAACAAATAATAATAATAATAATAATAATTATAATTATAATTATAATAATAATAATATCTTTCACAACAATTGCAAAACCCACTTTCCCTCACTTCGTCCTCTCCTCTGCACCTGTTCCTCAATCCAACAATAAATCACCTCTAGCAGATGAATTTTTAAGCCTCAAATGACCATTAAGCTCATGCCTCTCTCTCTCTCCTCTTTATTTCTTGTTCAATCAGTTGTTTCTCCAAATTTTTGCTTTATTTGCTAACTAATATTAAAATTGTTCAATTGTTTGTGGAAGTTCATATCACAAGTATCCTCACATTTTTTACCTCAGGTTGAGTTGGCACTCGGGAATGCCTCTCTTCCCTCCACCAAAATTGTTCAATTTAATATTCGTTGGAAGGTGCTAAATTTCGCTAAATTATCACATTTTTAAACCCAGATAACATAAATCTGCCATTCGCAATCTTTAGGTGCTTACGGATGGAGCGCTGCAGTGCAGTTCTCGTGTCTTTTCAGGGGTGTCCCAACCGAGAGACTTAATTTGGGATAGGGTGCTCTATATGGCTTTGCGTTGCGCCAAAGAAGCTAGGGCTTTTTAAATGGGTGTCAATTGCTGACATCCAACATAATTGTGGTTCCTTGTAATAAGTTCTCTTTTTGGGGACTTCTTGTGCACTTAGGTGTAACTGTTTCTATTTCTCAATAATATATTTTTTGCATCTACAAAAATTACTTGTTAACACAAACCTTCTCGTAAATCCCAATCAAATCCCTAATGAAGTCCGACGAAATCTTCCACTTAAACAACACATCCGAGAAATTTTGAAATGCAGAATAATCTACCTAATTTCCAAATTTCAGAAACATCTAAGCAAGTTGCTCACAATTGATTTTCTTAGGCCTCTCTCCACTTGAATGCGCTTCTTTGTGTGAACTTGGATGAGAGAAAAATAGAGAGAAGAAGAACTGTTGTATTGAAATGAAAAATGATCGAATGAATATTACAGCACACTTGTGTCTTTTATATACAGTAGCTGTCAACTTAATGCTGAGCTGGCAACTCTAACAAACTCAAGCTTATTTACAAAACAGATTATTATTAGCATAACCTCTACACCCCCCCTCAAGTTGGAGGGTGGGAAGCACTGGACACCCCCAACTTGGAAAGAAGGTAATGGTGCTGCTTGCCAGTGAGGCTCTTGGTAAACAAATCAGCAAGCTGTTCAGTGGTCTTGACATAGGATAGAGTGATCACTCCTTCCTGTAACTTCTCCCGGACAAAGTGACAATCTAGATCAATGTGCTTTGTACGCTCGTGATAAACAGGGTTACGAGCTATATAAATAGCTGATTGACTGTCACAATGTAATGGAACTGGGATAATGGAAGAGACAGTGAGCTCAGCAAGCAATCTCGTGAGCCAAGATAATTCTGCTGTAACTTTCCTCATTGATCAGTATTCAGCTTCTGCTGATGATAAAGAAACTGTAGGTTGTTTCTTGGATTTCCAAGAAATAGGTGAACCCCCAAGAGTAATATAGAAGCCACTCACTGATCTTCTAGTAGAGGGGTATGCAGCCCAATCTGAATCACAATAAGCTTGCAGAGAGAAAGAAGAAGAAGAATTGAATAACAATCCTTGAGATGGAGAGGCACTGAGATACCTGAGTGTGTGTAGAGCTGCTGCTAGGTGAGGCTCCCTAGGATGTTGCATGAATTGACTTAGAAACTGAACAGAGAATGCTAAGTCAGGTCTAGTATTAGTAAGGTAATTCAACTTGCCTACAAGGATCCTGTATGAAGTAGGATCAGGTAGGAGAGCTCCAGAATCAGATCTCAACCGAAGATTAGCTTCAAGGGGACTAGTCACTGACTGTGTGTTTTTAACACCAAATTCAGCAAGAAGATTTGTGGCAAAGTTTCTCTGTGTTAAGATCAAACCAGAGTTGTCTTGATAAACTTCCATGCCCAAAAAATAATTAAGGAAGCCAAGATCCTTAATTTTGAATGTTGAATCTAGAAATCCTTTCAAATGATCAATTTCAGCCTCATCATCTCCTGTAACCACTATATCATCCACATACACTGCTACTAGAACAGTGAGGGAACCTGTCTTCTTAGTGAAGAGGGAGTAATCATTTTTAGAGCTATGATAACCTTGGCTGTGTAATGCTTGAGACAGTTTTGCATACCATTGGCGTGAAGCCTGCTTAAGACCATAAAGGGACTTCTTAAGCTTGCAAACATGATTCTGGGAATGAGAAAGACCAAGAGGAGGAATCATATATATCTCCTCATCTAAATCACCATGTAAAAAGGCATTGTTAACATCAAGTTGATGTAGCTTCCAACCCTTTTTGACTGCAGTTGCAAGTAGACATCTTATAGTGGTTATCTTGACCACAGGAGAAAAAGTTTCTGTAAAGTCCACCCCTGCCTTTTGTGTAAAACCTCTAATAACAAGCCTGGCCTTAAATCTTTCTATGGTGCCATCAGACCTGTATTTTACAGTATATACCCATTTGCATGATATTGGCTTCTTTCCTGCAGGTAGAGAAACTAACTCCCAAGTTTGATTAGCTAATAAAGCTTCAAATTCTTTGCTCATAGCTTGCTGCCAAGCAGGTACATCAACTGCTTCAGAATAACATTTAGGCACATGTATATGATCTAATGTGTGTAAAAGCTGCTGGTTTGCAGGGGTAAGGGAAGAGGAACAAATTGTCTTGGGTGTAGGACATGTAGATGTAATGGTGTGAGCACAAAAATGAGAATTTACTTGAGAGAGATTACACATATAATCAGACAAATATGAAGGCTTCTGATGAACCCTGGTTCCCCTTCTTGGTGCCACTGGTGAGATAATGTCCTGCTCAGGAGAGGAAAATATTTGTGGTGGAGAATTTGTGAGAGAAGGAGAAGGAATGGAAGAAGAAGGTGGAGGAGAGGGAGAATCTGGTGGTGGTGGAGAATCAGGAAAGTCAGAAAAGAAATCTGTAGAATTTGTGTGAGAAGGAAAAAATAAAGATGAATGAATGGTTTTGTGAAAGGGAAAAATTTGTTCATGGAAAACAACATTTCTGGAATGGAAAATCTGAAAAGTATCAAGGTTGAGGACCTTATAAGCCTTCTTGCCAAATGGATAACCCAAAAATACACAAGGAGAAGCTCTGGGCATAAATTTATCTCTATGTCTTTTCAAGGTGGATGCATAACAAAGACAACCAAATGATTTTAGGTGAGTATATGAGGGAACCTGACCAAAAAGAAGTTCAAAAGGAGTGATATTTTTGAGAATTCTAGAAGGAAACCTATTAATGAGATAGGTTGCAGTTAAGATGCATTCACCCCAATACTTGAGTGGGACATTGGATTGAAAAAGGAGAGCCCGAGCAGTTTCTAAAAGGTGTTTGTGTTTTCTTTCAACAACTCCATTTTGTTGAGGTGTATCCACACAACTAGTCTGGTGAATGATGCCCTGAGAGATGAAATAAGCTATTGCCTCTTTGCTCAAACCTAGCTCCAAGGCATTATCTGACCTTACAGTTTGTATTTTTGTGTTAAACTGAGTATGAACCATTGTAGAAAAGGCTTTTATCAACTCTAGAGCATTGCTTTTACAGTGAAGAAGGTGAGTCCAAGTAGTCCTACTGTAGTCATCTACAATGGTAAGAAAATAGCTATGACCATCATGAGTTGTTGTGTGATAGGGACCCCAGAGATCTATATGAATGAGCTCAAATGTATGTGTAGTATGAATGGTGCTATGGGGAAAAGGTAACCTGTGTTGCCTTGCTTTTGGACACACATTACAGGGGAAAACAGAATCTGTATTACTTGTAGGATCAAGTAAACACAAGTATTTGAGTTTATGAAATGGTAAGTGACCCATTCTGTTATGCCACAAGACAGCAGAATCAAGACAACTAGCATTGCAGTGAGCATGCTTATTATTTACAGGAAAAACAGAATCAACTGAAGAATGAAAACTATGAGAATTATCATGAGGCAAAGAAGTAGTTGAGCAGGACATATCATGCACCAAGGAATCTGGAGACTTCATATGCAACAAGTACAAACCACCTCTTGATTCACCAAGTTCCAGTGGCCTCTTCAGAGAAGGGCCCTGCAACAGACAAGATGTTGGTGTAAAGAGAACATTGCATAGGGTTTGTGAAATTAATTTGCTAATTGAAAGCAAATTATATCTGAATTTAGGAACATAGAGAACATTTATGATGGATAAATCTTTGGTGATAGGAATTGTGCCAATTTGATCAACAGAAACAGTGTGTCCATCAGGTAGGGTTATGGAGTATGGTCTAGTAAGTTGTCTGATGGTGGAAAATAAGGTTTTATCATGGCACATATGGTCTGTGGCTCCAGTGTCTATGATCCAAGGTTTGGTTGCAGCAATAACACAGTTAGAACATGTACATGCAACAGAAATATTATGGAGAAAACAGTTAATAATACCTGCAAATGTAGAAGATGTAATAGCCTGATGTGCAGCACCCTGGGCAACATTCTGGTTTTGTGTCTGCATATTGTTCAAGAGCTGGACAAGTTGATTGATCTGATCTCCAGTAACATGAATCTTTCCATTACTCTGACTCGAATCAGTTAACTGATCACTAGCATTGCAACTGCCTTCAGCCACAGCTGCAACTCTCCTGCCCTGATTGATCTGACTGTTTTGATTATACTGACCATAACCACCTCTGTTAGGTCCATTATTATTCCCATTCTTGAATGTGAAACTGGCAGGATAACCATGTAGCTTATAGCACTTGCTAATTAGATGTCCAGGTTTCTTGCAATAGTTACAAACAGCGGAAGATCTCTCATCATTTCTTGGCCTTTGAAACTGATTATTCCTATGAACTCCAGCATGAAAAGATGCTGAGTCTGAAGCAAAAGTAGTAGTGGTTTTCACTTCTCTTTGCTTTTCTTCTTGCAATAATATTGAATAAGCTTGTGCTACTGATGGTAAGGGTTTCATCATCAACAAATTGCCTCTAATTGTTTTATATTCAGAATTCAAACCCATCAAGAATTGAATTAATCTCTGATCCTGTTCTAGTTTTATCCAAGTCGCAGCTTTAGCACAAGTACATGCAGGCAGTGTTGTAAGATTACTTAATTCATCCCATACTTTCTTGATTTTTGTAAAATAAGAACATATGTCATCAGAACCTTGATCAAGTGAGGTTAAATCTTTCTGAATTTGAAACATAGTTGTGCCACTACTTTGACCAAATCTTTCATCCAATTCAATCCAAATATCTCTAGCAGACGAAGCATAAAGAACACTACCAGCTATATCCTTAGAGAGAGAGTTTAAAAGCCAAGATGTTACCATGTCGTTGCATCTCTGCCATTGTTTCTCAAATGGAGAATTTACACCAGGATGAACTGAATCACCATTTACGAAATTCAGTTTGTTCTTCGCCGACAATGCGATCATCATACTCTTTTTCCAGCTACCAAAACCACCGCCATCAAACGGTTGAGCAACAAGAGTCATCCCTGGATGATCTGATGGATGTAGGTACAACGGATCAGAATGATTAATTGCAGACATAGTAGATTGAGATTGATAGAAAATTGATCAATTAAAGATGTAGAAATTGATCGAGAAGAAATCGAATCCCTAATTGTTACGAGCTAGAGCAAATGAAGAAATCAATCCAAATGCTCGAAATAGAAACGAGAAGAATTTATCTGATGAAGATTGGGCTTGATTATTGATGAATCAATTCAATAATCGAAGAGAAAAAATCATAGTGAAAATTAGGGATTTCAAGAACCAAGCTCTGATACCATGTGAACTTGGATAAGAGAAAAATAGAGAGAAGAAGAACTGTTGTATTGAAATGAAAAATGATCGAATGAATATTACAGCACACTTGTGTCTTTTATATACAGTAGCTGTCAACTTAATGCTGAGCTGGCAACTCTAACAAACTCAAGCTTATTTACAAAACAGATTATTATTAGCATAACCTCTACACTTTGTAATGGCCAGTTCTACCTAACCCCCGGCAATTGGGGATGAAAAAAAGGGTTATGGCAATATTATCATCTACTTTCATTTGATTTGATTTCACCAAGGAGGACAGGAAGAAAAAAACAGAGAAAGTGGAAGGTGTTTTGTACTTTTTTTATAGGTTAAATTTCCTATCAGTACTAACAGGATTACAGGAATGGAGTGAAAGACACAGTTTGTCATGGGACCACTCATGTAACAAACTATTTTAGGAGTTAGGCAAACTTGGGATTATTATTGTCCTATGACCCAAACATGGCATTACTTATGGCAAATTTTTCCTTTTTTTACTGACAGCTACATAGTCAGAAATATAACAATAGACTATTTCTTTTAATACTATGACACTATTCCTCTACTTGAAGATTTTGTTTTCACCTCACAGATTTAGCTTCCATGCCAGATTAAACATCAAGCAATGGCTGACGATCAAATCTGGTGGTTTAAACATCAAGCATTTGCAAACCACCATTGCATTAACTGTGAGGTTTAGCCACCTAATGCAACACCTCGATAAACTGCGAATTAGGGATCAAATCGCAAAAAGCTGACGATCAAATTGGCTGAGATTAAGACCGAATGAATCTGAGGAGAAGAATTAGGGTTTAGCAGGGAAGAGAGAGAAGAAAGAGGAGAGAGAAAATTGCCGGGGGAATTAATACATTGATCGATCACAATGATCAAATGTCGATGATGTTGGTTGATTACATTACAGTTTTACAGCTCACTTGGTTGGCTTTAGGATTTTAATTTCTGGTAATTGGGACCAAAAAAAAAGTTGGCTCTTTGAGATTTTACAAATTACATACGGACATATCAACATAAGTTAATTTTTGGTTTTGATGTTGCTATTTGATTTTCATAATCCTTTCTGATTTTATTACAAAATAAAATCTGTTTTGGGTGTTTCTGATTTTTTTTTTTCAGTTAGGTGTTTACCCTCAGGGTAAAGAGAAAATACTGTAGCGCAATGCCGATATGGGTGTAAAACGGGTTTCGTACAATCCTTTGTTACATCTAGAACTCTTCAAAAATATCTGAATTGATTCGATAATCCGACAATACGAAACGTAATTATCCGAAACTGCGGATGTAAGAAATTTATCTTATACGAAAAGCGCACATCAATTTTCATTATATTTTAAATACCGTAAATCCGAAATAAATAAACGGAAAAGCTAACATGTGCCCTAAATCACAGGCTCACAACAAATACTAAAACAAATAGTAATTAGCAACTTGTTAATTGTGATTTGTGAATGGTGGGTTTGTTTTTATTTATTTTTTTCTATTCTTGGCAAATATAATGGAAACCTTAAATATGGAGGAAAAGGGTATTAATGTAAAATTCAAATGGTGCACTTAATAGAAGTTTTCGAGTTTCTTGAGGAGTGGAGAATCTATATAATCAGTTTAAAACACTTATAACATAAGAATTTGACATCTAAGCAAATGATTTGCAAGTGCCACATCATCCGGTTTATTCTTGAGCCTTTCAAAAAAAAGAAAAACAATAGAAGGCCCATGAAACGTCGCCCATACCAATAACCGTAAGAGAAGAAAAGGAGAGAGAGAATAAAAGCCCAAAAATCACTCCTTGAATCAACGTATCTTCCCCAGTTCACCCCCTTCATCCATATCTCCAAAATTCCATACATAATTCAGAGGAAAATTTTCTCTCTCCATCTATTTGTGTATCTGACTTTTAAAAATTTAGCAAAATTGATTTCTCTACTCACTTTTCGGTTCAGTATACCCTTTCGATTCACAATTTCCTTTCTGAATCTTTCTTGGAGGCAGATATCAATTCATCAGTTTGAGTGCTTGCTGGATTCACTTTCTCCTTACGACAATGCTGCTCCCGCCCGATTGTTCGATCTGAAAGCATGTCCAAATCCCTGATTCAAACATTGAGTTGTTGGCGATTGTAACTTATTTTCGGCCGCGCCATCGATGGAGCTCTCTCCTCCGCCAATTTTACAAGGTATGACAAACCTTAAACAATCTGTAATTGCTTTAGAGATTTGAGACAGAATCTCCGATGTTTTCATTAGGTATAACATTTGAGTTGAATTGATAGTTTTTATGGGCTCAATATTTTTTTTTGGAATTACATACGTTAATTGCCTCCAGTTTCAAGATTTCTTTTTGATTTTATTATTTAAAATTTTTGTCGTCTGATTATAGTGTTGTTAATTTATTTGGTAATTCGATTATATCTACCCCATCTCCCAGAAAAATATAATTCATAGGGTTCTTGAGTATGTACAGGTACGGGTTTTTTTTTCTTTCTTCCCTACAGTGATACGAAGACCCTTTTTAATTTATTGACCCTTTAGTAGTTTTGTAATTGTGACATTAACATTGGACGTTATAAACCAAGGAGGTGTGGTTGAGTGGTATGGACTCATCCATACATAATCAAGGTCGAGGGTTCGAATATCGCCTTGGGCATGGAGCAGCTTTAAAATTCCTTGGCCAGCTGTCCCACCCTTTGAGGTGCCTACAAGCCAGCGCGGGGGATAGTCGCTGTGGTCGATGGTGTATACCCTTGGTCGTAAATCCAAAAAAAAAAAAAAAAACAAAACATTGGATGTTATAGCTGTTTGTTTAAATACAATTGATACGTTTTCCTTGGGTGCAAAGGAGACAAATATAAGAGTATGCCATCAAATTTGACGAATTTTGGACGAATTGTGAAATGGTCAGAGATTATGCCATCAAATTTGTAAAGATAATTTATCATTTCTCTCATCTTTGACTTGAAATTAATGACAATTGATTGACCTATTATTTGTTATTCACTTACAAATACTGAATCCGAATAAAATCATCTCAATAAATGATTCATATGCCCTCACTCATTGCTAATTAACTTCTCTTCGGTTCAACTTCTACACATTATGATATATTACTTTTGTGCATTTTATTTAGGCCGCTGTTATTGCCAGGCCTAAAAATAGTAATGCCAGATCATTAATTTTTTGAGTTGATAATGTAACCCTTCATATTAATAAGGCAAATACATATTCTCTCCCATACAATCTTTAATTGCCTTTTTTACAAACAAAAATTATGGAAAATGTATTAGGATTAGGGATCCAATAATTCCACTAATTTAGCATTAAATTTGGAAGGGAGATTGAATTGAGAATAATATCACATCATATATTATATTGCTCTCATCCTATCATAAGTCATAACCCATTGCTCTTTGATTTCCATGATTCTGATCTCTTTTGCTAAATATCTTCGTCCTCATGTATTATTCTAGTTCTATATGCTTACTATAGACATGTACAACGTAACTTCTCCAATCAAATTTTTAGAAAAAGAAGCTAACCTAGCAAGATTCTTTTTATCCAAAAATAATAACTTAGTTTTAAAAATTGCTAGCAAAATTATAAAAAGATTTCATTAAACCGTTTGAGAACTAAAATAGTAGTTACTACAAAATTCTAAAAAAAATATCGGAGCACTTAATTATAGACATCTTTAAAACTCTTGACAGAGCTTCATCATTACTGATTAGGACATAGCACAATATTTACATTTTTTTTTGTTGAGGGGAAAGTACACTCTTTACGTAAGGATTATATAACTTGTAAATTCTAATTGCATCCTCCATAATATTATAATAGAAAAGAAAAAAAATCAAGCAAATAAATGTTTGCATCTCATTAATTAATTCATAATTGTCGTCGGTGAATAACATGCCCAACAACCCAAGCAATTGAAGTTATTGCATATTTCAACTATTTTATTTTTGGATCTTAGATATTTTGTATCAATGAAAATATTCTTTATAATTTTGGAAACATTTTATTTGACTATCATTATGATTAAAATAGATAGATACTTAATAGGTAAATAAGCTAAGAAAGCGTAAATAAAGCCATACTACAAAAAGAGAATGATTTAGGTTGCCTAATTAATATAAAGGGCTAAATTGTCTACTCAAAGATTTTTGGGTCTGACATTAGTATTTTTTGACCTGGCAATAACAGCGGCCTTTATTTATTTATTTAATTGTGTTCCTTGATATTTTCATCTTCTTTTCTTAATCTAGCCAGTTAAACCATAAGTTTAACGTAATGTAATATACTTCTACTTTTTGGCAGGTATTTCTCCCTGAGAATTCAAGTTTTATCCCAATACAGCTTGCAATTTTCATGTTAGGAGATAACAAAATTTAGTCAAGGTAAAGTTTATATTTTTGTAATGGCTACTATTCTTTCGAGTATCTCTGCATTGATACCTTATTTCTCATTGTCTTATTTAAATTGCTGATTTGCAAATCTGTATAATTACTTTAAAACACAAATATTAAACTAGAGCTTGATAAATCAGCCACCTACATGTATGCTTAGTTGTACCGATTAAGCTACTCAGCATCACGAAAACCTGTTCGGGGATGTTATAGGCGGGTTAATGTTTCATTATTTTGAGGGCTTTTTTTGTGCAGAATACGGGGCTGTTATAATATGAGGAAAAATTTGTGCAGTAATGATTCTAACTTAATAGTTTTTTTCTGATGATTTTGTATAATTTGCATTCAGTAATGAACCTGGCCCCATCCAAAAAGAAGTAATGAACCTTAAAATTTTAGATTTAATTTTCAAGGGAACCCAACCAATGTTCATATAGTCCTGCATTTCTCAGGATTAGCATGACATGCCACTGACCAATTGTAAATTGATTTTTTGGATCCATAGGCACTTACCAGGTGCTCATTTACTTTGCATGATATCCATTGCAAGGTAGTGTCCTACTTTCCTTTAAACCTGTTCGATGATGGTCTAAGTTAATTTCTTTATGACTGGAACATGCATTGTCTTCTTGGTTGGTAATAAACTTAGGGTGCAGCTATAGGTGAATGTAACGTGATATTGAAAATTTCCAGAGCATTTATGAGATTATTGACATTATAAGATCATGCATGAAAATAAAATCTTCATATTTTTAGTGCCATTTAAGTGAATTTGGAGGGGACAAATAACAACATCCACCCAAGTCCCAAAATGTTCTGAAGTGGGAAGAATCATGATCTAACTGCACTTTTTTAGCAGCTTATGTTGTTTGAATCAGAATTGTCCAGGCTACTGATATATATAGGGTAGATATGGCCAGTACAAATGGTTGGTTTTGTAGTTTAAACAATTGAATTGACCTACGTAGAAGTATTCTTCTCAGATCCAGCAATCACGTAACAAATTTTATAAAGAAGATGTCATGATCTCAGGTTTAAGTAAATTTAAGTTTCTCTCCTTATGTTTAGTCCTCCTCCTAAACTCCAATTTTGCTAAACCTATAAGGTTTCTATAAATGACAGACAAGGTAAGTGGTCCAATATTTTTATCCCATAAAAGTTTGTGTTACATATGCCTGTGCTTAGTGCATGTTTGGGCATAATGGGAACTGAAGAATATTGGGACTTAGAACTTGGAAAGGCTTGGATTTGTTTTGGTATGATATGAAGAGATTATGGATAACATTGTAGTCCACTTTCGGAGGGTGGGTACTTTGGTTGAAATGAAGATTCAGATTGATGAAGGAAAGTCAGTAAGGTGATGTGAGTGGGCACCATTTACTAGGTGTTATTGAGATATCTCTTATGATACAAGGTGTAATAAAGGGACTCAAAACAAATTCATGAAAAATATAGGAGTAGCATACAAGCATTGTGGTTCTCCTGATATTTGGTTAGATTCATATGAAGGAAACTATTCTTTATGCATCTGCTAAGATCTTGAATTCTAGGTCATGCATCCCTTAGTTGTTGTGTAGTGACTGTAAAATGCTAGATTAATAATAAACCAGGTATCCAGACTTATAATGATGCTAAGCATAGTGACCAATACGTTGTATAAGATTATTTGGTGTGTTGGCTGTCTTTTCAATTCCAATGAACATTTAGTTATTGCATTCTGGGTCTCATTGATTTAATACATATGACATACTGAATTAGATGGGTGGAGTTTTTTCATAGGTTACTCTACAGGCTACAGTACACTTATGAAATGAGAGTACTAACTCACTGAGATATGAATCCTAGCATAAAGATGATTGTTTGTCCATCATTAAGCACTATCACAAGATCATAAACCAATCTGCTGGCATGGTTCCCGTTGAAGACCGTTTCCAAAAGATTTATGTGGCAATATGTGTAAGTTGGAACTGCCAAGAGTGCCAACACCTAAGAACCTGAAGCAACCTGAGAGATATAAATTGTAGATCTGTACAAGCAAAAAGTTTCTGGATGGGGCATGTTGTGTTTGGAAACAAGGGTTGTTGGTACAAGCTTAAATCAAATAGGGAACTGACTTTCGCTGAGAATTGCAACAAGCTGAGGAAGACAACCCTTGAAGTTAACATGGTTAAAAGGAGCTACAAGCTTGAGCTGAAAAAGGCAGGCTTTTGAGTGATGACCATCAACTAAAAAAGGGGCCAATCAATTACGGAGATTATAAGTATCAGAAACAGAGTATTCTGTATGTTTTTGTGTATGATCTTCTTTATTCTTCATTCTCTATTAGTTTTGTTATTAGTTTTTGCTTTGGTCTGTTGGACCCATGTGATGTAAACTCAATTGCCAAGCAAAAAAAAAAAAAAAACAAAAAAAAATTGATGTAAACTCTATATAATTGGTTGAACCGTATATATAGCTTACTGTAAAGATATTGTTGTATAATTAGTAAGCATTTATAATTGAATTAAAATAGTTCTATTAGTGGATATATAGGTTTGATACTTTGATGTCTGAAGTTCCTCTTGCTCTTTCCAATATCAGGGAACAAATACTATTAGGTCCCACTTTGTCTACAATAATAGAGTAAAACTAACAACTAACTTGACCGTTTAATCTCTAACAAACGCACCCTAAGTCTTGAAGCAAAAAATGAATTGTAAATTTCTATCTTTAGAAGTGAACCAAATGACAAATTTTTATACTCTCCTTTACAAAATATAAACAACTAAATTACTCCTAATATTAGTCATAGCTACACATATGACGCACTACAAAATAATAAGGCAAGCATGTGAAAAAAAAAACATATTGTGGTTAATTAGTATGTTTATCAAATGATTAACCAAAAAGAGTCTTACCCGTGCGACGCATGGGTGTACACACTAGTATACTAGTAAATACTCCATAATAAATATTATTTAACCTATGCCTTTGGGGCACAGGAGAGCCAACCCGATAAATAAATTAAGATACACTTATTTGAACATATTATACTTAATGACTCAATATTTTGTAGCGTTTTCCTTATTATAGAAGGTACCAAGGTCAAATCTAGAGACTAACTATGCACCATCATTTTTTATATTTTTTGGTGGTGAACACATTCAAATAGATTTTTTACTTTTGTATCCAACATGAGAAGTGAAAACCCTAACCTTTCATTTGTTCACAACCTCCACTCTTCAATCCAGCACTTCTCTCCCCTCTCTCAGACCACTTTCATCCAAACCACAAACTTCAAGGCGCCCAAAACGAAAATCATCTCCTCTCACATTCATAAAAGTCACCTCCTATCACATCGACCCTCCTCTCAGTTACTCCTTCTCCTCTCATCCCACTCGACTCAAACGTCGTCGACCCATCATATCTGCCCATTTTAGATTTTTTTTTTTTCAATTAATTTCTCTTTTGGTTTCTCTTTTTTCTTGTTTTCTTAATTTGTAGGTTTATTGTCTATTATTATTATTATTATTATTATTATTATTATTATTATTATTATTATTATTATTATTATTATTATTATTATTAGTTTTGAAACCCGTGCATCAGGTTAATACACTCGTATGTGATATTTAATATATAAATTCTTATATGGGGCAGTCTCAACGTACTCGGTCATTGTCCTTGACGTAATAATGATCTGATTATTACGAAAATCCGCTTACCTGCACCTGCAAAAAAAAAATTATTGATTTTTTATTGATAAATAGAATTTATTTGAATGGTTGGTTTAATAGTTTCATGATACTATTTGCATATTTGAGCAGTTTTCATAGGAATCTAATTGTTATGCTTTATCTGATTTTTATTTATTTTTCACAATTATTTGTTTTGCTTAGGTGATGCTCTCTATGTTATTTGCTTAGCTGTCGTGCCTCAATGCTCTCGGAAAATGCCCTGTATAGACTTGTGTATTCGGATTTGTATTGGTTCACACTAATACACGGGTTTATATTAATACACTTGTGTTATTTATTATTTAGACTAATTTTTATAAAATATGATACATTGACATTGGAATTTCATAATTGTAACAAAACAAAACCTAACAAACTTTTAATTATACAATATACCTCTTCATCAATAAGATCATGTCATAAAATAAAGTACTTGGGAGATTGTTGTGATGTGATTTGAGGAAGAATATATTCTTGTTCAAGTTATGTCACACTCCTAAATCTTAATGGTGCTTTTCTTATGTTACTAAAATGTGTGTTTATATGCGTGTTTTGAGTTTACCAGAGCCTCCTCTAGGCGTATTGAGTTTAAATTCCGTTTGATTTATTCTTATGAGTATTTTGTTTGAGTTTCTACTCCGTTTGAGTATTATGCTCTCCTATGGTATCATTGAAATGAAAATCTGATTATCGAAAAGAGATAAAATTAAAGTAAAAAGATTCACAGTCTACCATTGCTTCATTACACCATTAATCACTGCGCTTTCAAAATCTTATTCCATAATAATTTGTCAGTGCACTGTCGAACACGAACAATGCAACAGTACAATGCGCTTTTTGTTTCTTTTATTTTTTCTTTTCCCCAATATAAATGTTTTAAAAAAACATATAAATTTCTTTGCCACTGTCTATGCAAGGGAATATAAAACGTACAAAAAACAATGAAAGAAGAATTCTTACTTAGCTTGAAAGTATAACAATAATGTTGCCTTTGTAGTTAATAAACTACTCAAAAAAACATGCAATATGAATTATGGTTTGCTGCAAAGAAAAAAAAAACTTCTCTATGGAGATTAATTTCATAAATAAAGAGGATTACATATCACCAAATTGTTGAAAGATATCGATGTAACAAAAATGGGAAGGAACAACATATATATTTTTTTAAAAAGGGGAATGTGTTAGAAAGTTTTGGAAGATATTACCATTCCAGTTCCCCCAACAGTACCAAGGTGTAGTATATCTACGCCTTACATGCATACACTGCAAATCACAAAGCGAAATACGTTACTTAATTGTAAATAAAGAGAAGAATAAAAAAAATAATGCATCAGACTTACATCCATACAAAGTAAGACACTGGTGTTATAAGCTATGAGCAGCCTAAAAAGTTATATGGAGTAGTTAGTTACCGCCCTTTGAGTGTATTCTATGGAAAACTTATAGGTCATGCACCAAATAATCCCAATAGGAGAATGAAACTTTAGTCGAGAGATACTACATATGGGAGTAGAATACTATTATCAGTTTTATTGTGGGTATAGATTAATTAATTCCACTGAATCCTAAAAGGTTTATACTTCTTACTAAAACCATGATGCTAAGATTCATAAACGTTTTACAACCGTTATTTTTTATCATTATCTTCGCTTAAGTGGCGCGCACTTAAAATTCTCGCTTAGGTGGCATGCTTCAATGCTCCAAAAAAATGCATCCTTTAAGATACACGGGTTAAGTGATGAGTAATATCTTCTAATCTAACTTGAAGAGATAAAAGAAAACATAAATGATATGAAAAGAAGAATACTTAACCCGTCAGAAAAATACCGGTTCGTAAAATTTGCGTTGAACTAATCACATTACGAGACAAACTATATGTAAGGAGAACTATTATACCTTTGTTTGTACAATGAGAGTAAGGTGATCCTTTTTTGTGTTAGTAAACTTGGATTTTTATCATAATTTAACAAACCTGTGAATATTGAAAACAAAGAATAATTTAGTTATCGGAGAATCTATCAAAAGGGAAAAAGAAAAAAGAGGTGAAGAATTGTGAGTGTCAAAAATAATCTACTCATCAAATTAAACCATCAAATAGAAGTCGTGCAAAAAAAATAAAAATAAAATCATCTAATAGAATGGTATAATGTTTTAATGATCATAGAAGACAAAAACTTACCTCATAATACTCGAGCATGTTTGAACGATAACAATATAATCTCAACACCTACATGCTTACCTAATCATGATTAATTTATTAGTCAAAATGAAATTAATTACACTAAATAAATAAAAGCAAGCAATTAAGCAACAAATAAGGAGAAACATGGAGGGGGAGGGGCAAGGAGAAGGAAACATCAAACGTCAAATAAGCAACCTAAAGAGACACACAGCAAGGGGGTTGAGAGAGTTTTAGAGAGAAGTGAGAGCTTCTCTCTCTAACTCTTAAAAACCCTAGCTTCTTTTCAGCCAAATTTCTAGGTCAGTCGTCACCCACTTCTTTGCATTGTTCATCATGTTCAGCCTTCTTCAGCCATTTTCAGCTCCTTCAAGCAACAATTTCAAGCCCCTTCTCTGATCTTGTTGGGGTTTCTCTTACTCAAGATACTTTCTTCCCCATGGGGAGGAAAGAGAAATTCTAAACAATTCCTTAGTCCTTATTCCTAGTTTCTTTGATTTGGGAGTGTAGACTTTATCAAAGAGCCTTTGCTGAGATGAGCCTGCAACCGCTCCTCCCACTGCTGTCTGGGTCGCCGTCGGGGTCGATGTCGGGGTCGTCTATTTGATCGGAAAGTTGAGTTTTCTTTTCGATCTGAGTGACTTCGCAGCTCCTTTGCCCCTTTGGTGATTTTTTACGACTAGTTGGGTAATAGTTGTATCAAGCATGTGAATCTCTTTAGAATTGTGGTTTTTGGATTTAGATCTGGAAAACCTAAAGCAAAAAAAAAAAAAAAAAAAAAAAAAAGAAGGAAAAAAAACGTGTTGTTGGCTGTTGGTGAACTGAGGATTCTGAAACTGATCCTCTTTGCTTCTCGAGTATTGGAGCTGATGAACAAGATGAAGCTTGAAAATGAAGATGGTTCAATTTACATTTGTCTAATTTGTATCTTTTTTCGTCTTCTTTTTACTTGTTCTCGGTTGTAATTGTTTCATCAAATCCTTCACTAATCTGTCAGTGAAGATATCTTAGGTCAACCTCCAATGGAGATTACCTTGTTGTCTTGCCTTTTCAAAAAAATAAATAAATAAATAAATCAAACGTCAAAACAAAAAGAAAAAAGAAAAAGTTGAGGCAACCCGTTAGTGATGAAGCCATGGAGGGGTGGGGGTCTCAGGGATATATAATATACTCCTATGTGTCCAATCTAATCAAGTTTTCTATCACCTCAAGTTGTATTTTTCAATTCTTAAGTCTCCTTCATTTCCCCATATTCAGATTCTATCAAGTCCAAACTACAGATCATTCGCAAAAACTATAATTTAACATTATTTTCTAACTTTTTAAATATTATCCAAATTAAACAATAATTATAATTAAATGATGAAATGACGCGTCCTATACTCTTTGCTTAGGTGGCGTGCCTCAATGTTCCCAGAAACATATTGTAAATGTATATCATTTTAAACTATTTTTCGATCCTAATCTGATTGTGTGATTTTTGTTATTTTTTGATATGTATAGAAAATGTTATAAATGATTCTGAATATTCGATGAAACTATTATAACCGCTGTCAAACTCTAGTGGTTTATCACAAATAAAATTTTATAAAATTTTTCTTTTTATTATTCTTTTGATTTTTAATTGCTTGATGAGCGCGCTGGCGCGTCCTATGCACTTTGATGATGTGCCATGCCTCATTATTATTATTATTATTATTAACAACAACAACAACGACCCAGTAGATGTCCCGCTGATGACGGGGTCTATATTATTATTACTATTACTATTACATTGATATAACTGTAGTCTAAGTCCTTTTCTAAATGATACTTGCAACATATTTAAAACTTATTAGCTTTTGAGATTTTATGTATTGAACCTAATTTGTAATAATGACATTGATATAACTGTAGTCTAAGTCCTTTTCTAAATGATACTTCAACCACCCAATCAATCATACTACATTTTCTACACCCAAAAAAATAAACTCTATAGTAAATTTCTTTTACCGCCCTCAAAGCTCCAATGCTTAACCCCCCAAAACAATTTCTTTCTTTTCTTTTAATCTTTTCCCACTAGTACTCAGGGGCGGACCTACATACAGTATTGGGTGGTCACTTGCACCTCCAAAAGTAAAAAAATATATGGCCAAGTTATTTAGTAGTTGAAAAAAAATAAATTAAATATAGAAATTGCACCTCTATTTGTGGGTGAAGTTGACTCTGTACACCCACAAAAAAACAAAAGTACAAAATTCTCTCACTCTCTCTCAGACTCTCTCTCTCTCTTAACTTTCCCAAGGCCCACAAAACACAAAGCAACATCACGTGAATGATTGATAGTAATAGTTTTAATTTTTTTTTTTACTTTTAACCTTTCATCTCTCTAACTTTCACTGTCTCTGAGTCTCTCTCTTCAGTTTCCCAATTCTTCACCAAATAACCTCAAACGGTTGTCAACTGAACCCAATTTCAAAAGAAAAAAAAAAAAAAACTCAGTAGCTAGTACCCACCTTCAACGACAATTCGACGAACGGCGAGAAAAGCAACTAAGCAAGGAACGGCAGGCGTGACAACTTGAGGTAATTCAATCCAACACCCTCCCCAATTTACTTAATTGAAGTAGTTAGTAAAACTATGAGTTGATAAGTTAGGGTTTTGATTAAACTGGGTTTTTATGTTTTTGATTGAAATTGCGTTTAGTAATGATTTAAATCTGATTTTGTTGAATGTATTTATGTATGATTGTGAAGTGATTTGGGTTTAATTTTTTTTTTGTCAAGGAAATTATGAAATTACCTTGTTGGTTAATTTTGAGACCTAATTTGTTTTGTACAATTAATTTAAAATTGTTGAGTTGTTGATGAAATTATATGTGTAGTGGATTGGATGATGTATATTGTGATTTGTGAAGTCATGGGGTTGTGGCAATGTGTGTTTATGGTGTTCTGGAGTCTTGGAGATTGGAGTATGGTTGTTGTTTTGGAATTTGGGTGATGGTGTGACAGTGTGTTATGTATGAGAATTGATTTGAAAATACAGATGTATTTTATTTGTTATTCCTAAGTAAATGTTATTATACAAAAATATAAACTTGACAAGAGTTTTACTATATTTTAGAAGAAGATGCATACCTCATCAAAGAAAAAGAAACCGACGAATACAAGGGACTATATAGCACTTCAAAGTGAAAAGAGAAGAAAGTCTCAAGCACAACCTTTGGAGACACCAAATGCGTCTAATTCTTTTCCATCAATAAATACCCCTCAAACTCAAGAAACCCCTCCAAGCCAAGAAACCCCTCAAGCACAAGAAACCCCTTAAACTCAAGAATCCCAGTTCGAAATGGGTGGCACTTCATATGATTGTTACACATGAAATAAAATGGACTTATGATATAGTAGGTAAACTGGTAATAGAAGTCAAAGTCAAAACGAATTGGAGACCCTTAGAAAGTCTTTGTAAAATAAAAGACTTGATATATATATATATATATATATATATATATATATATATATATATATATATATATATATATATATATAATTTTAGGATCAAACCAGAACTCATATATTTATGAGAACTGGGATACTGAAGGAATTAATGCAAAAGACGGGGACATAATCGTCATTTTTCTCAATTAATGAATGGTAGTTTTGAGAATTCGCGCCCTAGTATGTAATTCTTTTTTTTTTCACCTCAGCTCTCTCTCTCCTCACATTCTCTCTCTCCTCACCTTCTCTCTCTCGGCCATAACCGCCGACATTCTCTCCGGCATGTCTCCGGCCCGGCGCTGTCTCTCCTCAACCACCGGCGCTCTCTCCTCTCCACTTCACAGCCCTAACTCTCTCTCTCTCTCTCTCCTCAACCGTGTTTTCATTTTGATTTTTTTCCCACTTTTTTGCTGTTTTGATTACTTTTTCCGGCGAAGGGAGGGTGAGGGGGTGGGGGAGACCGCCGCTGAGGTCGCCTGGAAGATGTGGCCTACGCCATGGCCTGGGCGGGGGTAGGGTGGGTGTTGGCTTTTGCGTGAGAGGAGAGAGAAATGAGGGGTTAGGGTTTGTAAATTTAGAGGGAGCGTGGGGTGGCGCGTGGGGGGAAGAGAGAGTGAGACCGACGGGGGCCGTTATTGTTGCCGGCCGGAGGCGATCCAGATGGTGGCTGGGTGGTGGCGGCAGGGCGGAGCATGCGGTGGGCGTGGCTAGGCTGGCGGTGGTGTGTATGGAGGAGAGAGAGTGTGAGAGGAAAAATGGTTTAATTCCAATCATTAACTTTATAAGTTTAGTAGTTAACCCTATTATTAATAAAAGTTAACCATATCATGTTATAAAAGTTAACCCTTTCATGTACAAAAGTTAACCCTGTTATAAGTACAAGTTAACCCTACCCTATATAAAAGTTAACCCTATCCTATATAAAAGTTAACCCAGTTATGCATATAAGTTAACCAAGGTGATGGGTTCTCATGGTTCTCATATAAACAAGGGTTCTCATGGGAACCAAAGGGATAATACGAATGTCAGTCAAAAGAGAAAATATGAAGAGAGTCAAGAGAAGTGGAAAACGTGGGGGAAGTTGGACACCAGCATGAAGGAAGTGGGCAAGGAGAAGAACTGCTAGATTATGGGCAGTTATCTCAGGCCCCTATAAATACAAGAAGGAACAGAAGAACAAGGCAGCAGAGCTCATATTGACAAGACGTCATAAAGTAGACATTTGAGTAGTGTTAGTGTATTTTAGGAGTAGATTATCAGTTAGGCTCTTCGAGCAAGTGTAACCAAGCCACTCAGCAATGGCGCCTTCTTTTGAGGTATAATTGCTTTTATCTTTTATTTTCATGCTCTGGATCTAATGTATGCCTTACTATGATCGAATGAAGTATGTTTAATATTCCTTCCTAAATCCTGCTCTTTTAAAGTTCCCATTTATGCTTGTTTGTGTGGCCCTCTGTTGAAGTATTCGAATACATATATATATAATAACTGTCACTGTTGATAAGTGTCCACCCTTTGATCGAGTAGTGTTAGGGGGTGGAAGGGTAGGTTTGAACAGGGAACGACCTGCTCTAAGATAGGCCTCGACCTTATTTAGGACCTTTTTAAGGGCCGTAGGACTGCCCGTCACGGTTGCTTGTGACCCCTAAGTACCAAGCACATCAACAAATTTGGCGACCATAGTGGGAGTTTTGAAATACACTCCAAGAATACACCTTTTTAATGCCTCAAACTAGGTCTTAGGTAAGAAATATATCTGGTGATATGAGTGCCCAAAGAGAGGATAATGCTTCGAATGCAGCATCCCAACCTCAAGGCTTTTCTTCTCATGAAGAAACTTCACGAAAATCAAAGTTTGATATACAAGAAATTTATGAGAAGTTTGTAGAATGCATGAAAGAAACTCTATTGTCTGCTCGAGAAAGCCAACGAAAAGAGTATAATGACCAATATAGAGCCTTAGCACACGAAACTTCAAGGGTTTGTCACCAAATCATAGAAAGCGTAGCTGCAGATTCGAAAGATAGTCTGGCTAGAGAAGTAAGTAAAATTATACTAGATATAAACTAGACTTTTAATTCTACATTCTCAGCCTTGTCGAAAAGCATGGCTACCAACGTGACAGTTAATCTAGAGCCACATATAGAAAAGCATAACCAACTCATCGAAAAGGTCATACAGTTGGGTGAGTCTTTCGAACTAGTGGGGGACTTGAAATCCACCAATGATCCATCTTTTCCTTGAAACCGGACAAGTTTTCAATTAGTAGGTGTTATGTGTTGTTGCGTGGACAGTGTACTAATGTGTCTTGGAAGAATTTGGTCTGCTCTAATGCAGCAAAACCCAAATCTGTGTTTATTTGTGGCTTAGTTTACATGGTCGTCTCCGAACAAAAGATGTTGTTGCTGGTTGGGGGATCCCGTGTGATACTACGTGTGTATTGTGTACAACTCAGCAGGAAACATTGCGGCACCTCTTATTTGAATGCCCTTACTCTCAGAATATCTGGAAGGGAGTCATGGGCTGGCTGGGTATACAGAGGAGTATTTTGCCTTGGTCTCAAGAATGTGAATGGGTGTGTAAGGTATCCAAGGGTAAGACAGCCCGTGCAGCAGCCCTGAAGATGTGTTTTGCTGATACGGTAAATGCCATTTGGATTAAGCGCAATACGAGAGTTTTTCAGGACAGGAAATCTGAAGAGGGAACCCTTGTTAAGCAAGTCCAAAATCAAGCTTATGTTCGTGTGCAGGGACACCTGAAACTCCAGCGGTTTTTTTAGTCTTGCTGTGTTTTGAGTTTGTTGTGACTGGTTTAGGGTGTACGTACAATTGATATAGACAACCCTTCCTAGAAGGTGGGTTTATATCAATTGTTGGTTACCTCTATTTAGTTTCTTATTGTTGTGGTCTGGTGGTTTGTATGAGAGGTTCGTGCTTGAACCCTGTTTTGTAACTCTTTTTCGGTAATTAATGGAAAGCTATCATTTAATTGCCAAAAAAAAAAGGTCATACAGTTGGGCGGAGGAACTTTAAAAGATAAAACACCTATAGGAGATAATACCGAGTCACCTATAGAATATCCTCCACCAGGCTTCCCTATGTAGCCTCAACGAACATTTAGGAATTATGAAACAGGCCAACCATCTAATCCTATTAATTTAACATCATCTCCTGGAGTCAATACGAATCTAGGCTTAGGACCTACGGGAGATAGAAACAACATAGGAAAAGATAAAACCCCTGGGATTCCTTTCGAATACCCTAGGACATCTAATATGTCTTCTCAACCTATGTATCCTGAAGCTAATCCACACGGGTATATTCCCGTAGGGCAGGGAAATCCCTACCAACCCTTCGAAGGGAATTATCAGGGGAGAAGACCAACCAATTTTGATCAAAATTCACAATATAATAACCCAAGATATGGAACGAATGATATTAATAATCATCCATATAGTGCACAACCCACTGCGTATCCTCATTCAATGCCAGGGATGATGGGAGAGGGGCCCATTCAATCACAAATTGAACAAATTGTGGAGAGGTTATATTGGCCAACCTCAAGAAAAGTACAAAGGCCCTTAAGGAGTAAGCCTTATCCTGATTGGATAGATAGAAGCGCACCCATTTCCTCGAGGATTTAGAGTCCCTGATTTTACTCTATTCTCAGGAGAAGATAATGTATCTGCTTTAGAACATGTAGCTAGATTCTCATGTCAATGTAGAGAAGCAACAGATAACGAATATCTAAAACTTCGAATGTTTCCTAGTTCCTTAAATGGATCTGCCTTTAATTGGTATATAGGCCTAGCCCCAAATTCAATACATAGTTGGGAAGAAATGCAATTCCACTTCCAAAATCACTTTGCCAAGACCGATCCAGGCATTTCGATGAGTGATTTAGCTAGAATACGACAGCACACTGGAAAATCAGTAGAAGAATATCTATCTAGGTTTAAAAGGGCTAGGATACGTTGTCATACAAATTTACCTGAAAAAGAATTTGTACAATTAGGTAAAGAGAATATGGCTATAGAATATAGAATGAAATTTGATGGTCTTCCTATCCACGACTTTAGAAAATTAGCAGAAAGTGCAATACGATACAAAATATGCTAAGGGAAGAAAGTTAAAGAAAACCCATGGTTTTAATGCATTCGAAATAGAAGCACCATGGGTGTTTGAAGATTCATTCAAAGTAGATTATACTGAATTTAAGAAAGGACTACCCCTTTCTTGTCCTAAACTCAAAAAGAAGGATATTTTGGTTGACATAGGGGGATAGCCTAAGAATTATTCCTTTGACACAACGAAAACCGATAAAATATTTGACTGGTTACTTCCTAATAAGAAAATTAGAAGGACTAGGAATATTAGGATACCTTCGAATTCAGAGTTAGAGAAGAAGCCATATTGTAAATGTCATAATACTACGACACATAGAATTAATGACTGTACATATTTTCGAAATATTATACAAAAAAAGATAGACGATAAAGAACTGTTTTTTCCCGAAGAAGATAAGATAGAGATTGAAAAAGATCCTTTTCAACAAACCTTAGAAATAAACATGATAGAAATTGATACATCTACCATTTCGTGTTTACAGGTATTGAACTACACGAAGATGGAAAACATCATGTTTAATAGATACATAGACCAAGGCATCTTGACCTTCCCAAAGGTCAAGGACGAAGGGCTGGAAGGAATGTGTAGGTGGCACATGAATACACTACACACTACTGATCAATGTCAGATATTTCGGAGGTTCGTTGCTAAGCAAATGGAACTAGGAACAGTTGAGTTGACCTATGTCGAAAGGGTCACCTTAGGAATGGAATCAGCTGATGATATTGAAGTGCACCAGCAAGAGGTAAGGCCTGTCAATAAGGAACAGACAACCAATGCTAGGGATAAAACATATAAGGAAGCCCTCGAAACAAAAGGGGTACTAACTCCGAAAATTGCTACCAATCTAAGGGGGCTACAGAAAGTGTTATGTCCTGATTGTTCTGATATTCTGCACTTCGAACTGGTGCGGTTACAAATTATACCCAATGATCCAAATTGGGTACCTGCCTATCAACGAAGTTTATGGAATGCCCAAACGTCCACGAACGGATGTTTTTCCTGCAGGAAAGGAGGAAGAGGAGGCAGGTTGGGGGCAGATATGCCCTAAGAGGGGGATTACCTCAACAAGGAATGAGGACTTCAGGGTATTTCGAAGATACCCAATCCACTAACATGACTCAACTAGGGAACATCCCTTCAAAAGCCCAGGAACGAAGACAAGTGTCTGAGAAGTTAAGCCATGCCAGGGCTCAGGTTGCAATGAAGATGCAACAAGAAGCACTCATCAACCAACTGAAGATTGATGAAGATGCAATGTCGAAAGGAACATTGCAAATCCAAGTTGGACAAATCGAATGTTCAACCAGGGGAAGCAAGGGGGTGGATATAGACACCCTCAATGATCAGATGAGGAATGTCAAAGTCCACTCCAGCAAGTTCGAAAGGAGGGATAAAGAGGAAGATGAGTATACCTGAGATGACAGAATCGAAATTTACGTCAATGATGAGGAGTTTGCACGAACGCAAGCTATACAAAGGGCTTTGAATTTCGAAGACAAAGCCGAAGTTAGCATGGTAGAAGCCATGCATCCAGAGATCCAGCAAGAAGAACGAAGCAAGGTTAAACCACGATGGCACGAGATCGTGGAGGAAGATGAGGCCTACGAATTTGTGGCCCAACCAGGATCGTCCTCTCCACCCCCTTTAGAATTAGAACGAAATTTAACTTCTACTTTAGATGATTCGCCATATGAATTCATCAAAGATACACTCCTAGATTTAAGGTGTTATGAGGATTTAAATATTTCAGATACCGAAGAAACTGAGGCTTGTACCTGTGAACATGACATAGACCCAGTTTTTAAAGATTTATTGGATAGAAAAGCCATAAATAATAATCATATTAAACCATTATATATCAAAGCAGAAATTGATAATGTAGGGATAAATAGGGTTCTAATTAATAATGGAGCAGCTGTGAATGTATTACCATTATCTACCCTGCAATTTTTAGGAAAATCCACGAAGGATTTAATAATTGCAGACGTAGCAGTATATGGCTTCTCTGGACAAGCCACTAAATCGAATGGACTATTACCAGTCAAAATTAAAGTAGGAAATACGATTTCCTATACTGCCTTCTTTGTAGTTGATACTAGTTCTAGTTATCAAGCATTATTAGGAAGAGATTGGATCCATAGCAATTATTGCATACCATCTACTTTACACCAAATACTAATAATTTGGAATGGCGAAAAGTTTGAAACTGTAAAGGCAGAAGAAAAGCCTCATCTAACCACTGCTAATTTTGTGGAAGCTAGGTTTTACACGGGAGAGTGCGCACCAATTCGAATAGAGGTGCTCGAGGAACAACGACAGAAAGGAGCCAGTCGAAGGCCAGAAGAAGACAGCGAAGCAAAGGCCAAGGACTTTAGCAACAAGCTGAAGGAAGGACCTTTAAAAATTACAACTTCCTAGAAATAGGATCACAAGTAGTTGTAATTATTATCTTATTTTTAATTAGTTATTATGTCTAGAATATTAGCTTGTAAAAATCCTATTCGAATTAATACAAATGTTTTTTTACGAAGAAAATGGTTCTGTAGTTGAATTAAAGAATGCTTTAGATAAAACTCTAAGAGTTGTGGCAGGGTTAAATAGTGAACAAAAATTGATTCACGCGATGACCAACGAATCAAAAGAAGTACAAGAAGAAAATGGCATAAATGAAGTACCAGAACGAATCTGTGAAATGAATGAAGACATAAAAATGGAAATACAAGATCCATTAGAAGAAGTTAATTTGAGAACTAAAGAAAATCCTAGAATAATTTACATCAGCGCGAAATTACCTTTAGAAGAAAAGAAAATCCTAAACGAATACAAGGATTGCTTTGCTTGGGCCCATCATGAAATGCCAGGAATTGATACTCGAATAGCACAAGATGAGCTACCTATCAAAGAGGATTGTAGGCCGATTATGCAACCTCCACGAAGGATAGCTCCAAAAGTAGTTTTGGGAGTCAAAAAAGAGATCGAGAATTTACTGGAAGCAAAATTCATAAGGCTAGCCAAATATGTCGAATGGTTAGCAAATGTAGTTCCAGTTGTTAAAAAATATGGAAAAGAGTATATATAGACTTTAGGGACCTGAATAGAGCCAGCGCAAAAGACGAATACCCCATGCCAGTAGCTGATACTCTAACCGATGCAGCATCTCGACATAAAGTTTTATCTATTATGGATGGATACTCAGGGTATTATCAATTACGAATAGGCAAGGAAGATAGGCATAAAACCGCATTTAGATGCCCAGACTCCTTAGGGACATTCGAATGGATAGTGATGCCTTTGGTCTCAAGAATGCAGGAGCAACATATCAAAGAACCATGAACTATCTATTCCACGATATGATAGGAAAATTTATGGAAGTATATATAGATGATGTGGTAATAAAATCACAATCACATAAAGATCAACTAGATCATCTAGAAAATTCATTCAAAAGAATGCGAAAATACAAGTTAAAAATGAACCCACTCAAATGCGCTTTTGGAGTTCAAGAAGGTAACTTTCTGGGATTTCACATTCACCAACGAGGGATTGAAATTGATAAGAATAAAGTAAAAGCAATTTTATAAGCAAAGCCCCCTACGAATAAGAAGGAGCTTCAAAGATTCCTAGGGCAAATCAACTTCATTCGAAGGTTTATATCTAATCTAGCGGATAAAACTAAAAATTTTTCATCACTTCTAAAGTCCAAGGAAGGAGAAGAATTCCAATGGAAATCAATACATCAAGAAACATTCGATAGGTTAAAACAGTACTTATCTGAACCACCAGTATTAATTCCCCCAGGAATGGGAAAACCGTTAAGATTGTACCTGTCAACAGGAGATACATCAATGGGATGTCTACTTGTACAAGAGAACGATAATGGAAAAGAGCAAGCAGTGTTTTACTTGTCGAAGACCTTGGCAGATACAGAAACTAGATATACACCTATCGAAAAGTGGTATTATAGCTTATGTTTGCCTCGCTAAAATTAAGACATTACTTTATGTCTTTTACGATCGAAGTGGTATTCCCAACAGACATATTGAAACATATGTTGTCACAATCATTACTAAAAGGAAGACTAAACAAGTAGAGCCTTCACCTTCTTCAATTCGATATTAGATATATACCTCAAAAGGCAATAAAAGGACAAGCGTTGGCTGATTTCTTAGCAGATCATCCATCAATCGAAATCGATGCAGAAAATCAATTCGAAAAGGGCTATATCGATTTAGTCCCAAGGAAGTTATATTTCGATGGCTCTTCCACTAAAAGAGGAGCAGGAGCTGGAATATATTTAATATCACCAACAGGAGTCCCCACAAAAATTGCAATACAATTAGATGGACCATGTACAAATAATAGGGCAGAATATGAAGCCTTAATTTTAGGATTAGAAAGCCTTCTCGAATTAGGGGCTAAAAACGTGATTATAAAAGGAGATTCCCAGTTGATAAAAAATCAAACAAAGGGAATCTTCAAATGCTTTAGCTCAACAACAATTCTAGGAAATGCTAGAATTAAGAAGCTATTGGAATACTCTTATGAAGTAAGAATATACTATATCCCTCGAATCGAAAATGAAATAGCTATCGAGCTAGTTCAACTAGCATCAGGATATAAAATTCCTTGGAGTTATTTTTACGAAAATATTACGATTAAAGCTAAGGAACTTATTCCATTCGAAGAGAGAGTAACAATGGAAATTAATAAATACAACACGTTATTCGGAAGCAGAATCAGGAGGCAGACGTTTTTGCAAGGCAAGGAGTAGGGAGAATACAAGCCCTCTATGCTTGGTGTTAGCTTTTTTCTATGCCATAAACTGCTTTTGTGTCTAAGCTGTCTGTATTGGGATTGCCTACAATCCTCGGGAGGTCTTCGGGTGTATGGGCTCTCACAGGCCTTTGAAGTTTTGTATGATATGATTTGGCAATAAGTTGCCTATTAATAAAGTTTTTTTTGCTGTTAAAAAAAACAATGGAAATTAATAAAGTTGATATTATGACCAAAGAAGGTGATTGGAGGGAGGAGATAATTGAATATCTCCAAGAACCATCGAAGAAGAAATACCCCAATAAGTTAAAGCTCGTAGCACATCGATATGTATATGATGGGAAACAACTATTTCGAAAAGATATTAGCGGTCTATTGCTAAAATGTTTAGATTTACACGATGCTTTGCTAGTCATGAGTGAAATACATGAAGGCATATGTGGAGAGCATCAAATAGGGCAGAAAATGAGAAGATTGGCACGTCAGTATGAATACTACTGGCCAACAGTCACTCTAGACTGTATACAATATGCAAAAGGATGTAGACCTTGCCAAAAATATGGTGGTATTCAACGAGTTCCAGCAGCTAAACTCCATAGTATAATTAAACCTTGGCCATTTTGAGGATGGGCAATGGATATCATTGGGGAAATTAGGTCTGCTTCATCTAAACATCGTAAATATGTCTTAGTAGCCACTGATTATTTTACAAAATGGGTCGAAGCGAAGCCCTTCGTAAACATAACATCAAGTGATATAGTGGATTTTATTAACGAGAATATATTTACTAGATTTGGAATCCCTGAAACTATTACAGTAGATCAGGCTAAAGTGTTTAACAGTGACGAAATAAAATATTTTCTAGGAAGATTATCTGTTAAATTAACAAACTCCACTCCTTATTATGCCCAAGCGAATGGACAAGCCGAATCAACTAATAAAATCATAAAAAGAGGATTTGCTAAAATGATAAAAAACAATCGTCGCAAATGGCATGATTTGCTTTTAGAAACTTTATGGGCTTATCGAACTAGTCTAGAGAGAGCATACAAGTAACCCCATTTCAACTAGTATTTGGACATGAGGCAGTTATACCTATCGAAATGAGTATTAAGTTTGAAAGAATACTTAAACAAATTAATCTATCTGCACAAGAGTACGAAGAGGCTATGAATATTGAGCAATTGGATCAAGAAATCCTACAAATCAAAGCATTGCAAAATATACAGAAGTTAAAGAAACAAACTGAAAAATATTACAATCGAAAAGTAAAAAAGAGGCAGTTTTTCAAAGACGAATTGGTATAGAAAACAGTACTTCCTGAAAGACAAAAAGACAAGTTCTATGGGAAGTGGTCTTCAAATTGGGAAGGACTATTCATTATCGAAAGCATTGAACCAGGAAGTGCATATAAATTGCTATATACGAAGCAATTAATTTGGACGAGCAATAAATGACAAATATATAAAGAAATATTTTCCTTCGACTTGGGATATATATAAAGATAACATTTACAATAGATTTCCACAACTTTGGGAAGAGATAAACGAAAGCTAAAATAAGCAAATAATTCAAACTAAATTGATTTATCACAAGAACTTTGCGGTGAAAACCCTAACAATATGTAGTAGCACTCGAACATGCATCTTGAGAGATGATGGTACTCGAAGAGACATCTTGAAGATAAATGCTGGAAAATGAATATCTGGTCAAATTGTCAGGAATACCGAAGAAGAATACCCCTACATTCGAAGAGTGTATTCGACAGGCTCCTGAGAAGAAGAAGGAACAAAAAGAAATACTCTCACCCTACTCGCCCCGATAAGGCTCGAATGACCCATGTTAATACGGGTTGTAGACGCCGAATTTTTACTTGTATTTCTTTTAATAAATATTACAGTTAATATTAGCATTAACTGTAATTACCCTAATTAAATAAGTCATTTGGGTTAAAAAGGGCATTTAGGGTCCATAAGGTGACCCAACCCATTAGCAAAGCAAAGCACAAAAGAGAAAATAAATCAAAAATCCAAAAAAGAATATAAAAGAGAAAATACAAAAATAAATAAGGATTGGAATTATGATGTCATGCATGACATCATTCCATGACATTATTATGATGTCATACATGACATCACAATATTCCCATGTTCCCATCCAATAGCTAAAGACAAAAGGGAATAATGGTATTAAGTAGAAATACCAAAATACCCTTCCCATTTCCATGAATTAACCCCCCACCCAAAAAATTAAATAAAAATCAAAAAAAAAAATTCCCCCCTCACAACCGAAAAAAGAGAAGAAAAAGAAAAAAAAATTTATTCCCCCCCCCCCCACCCACGTTTTTATTTTCTTTTTTTATTATTTTTTATTTTGTTTTTGTTTTTCCCTTTTCTATTTTCTCTCCCACATTATCTCATCTTTTCTCTTTCCTACTCACTTCCACCTCTTAAGATTCTCCCATCTTCTTTCCATCACCACAAAGGTGACATTTGTCACTCTCCCATCCACATTCTCTCACCCCCCATCTCACCATCCACCTCCCACCAAATCTCACCCTCCATTTCCTAACCCTAATTCACCCCTCATCTTTCCCCCCTTATAAATACCCCCAAAAAAACTAACCTAAAGGCCCTTTGCCTCTTCCTCATCTCTACTTCTTAAAATCTCTACTTCTCTCTCTAGTTTTCCTACCATCTTTAAAGGTTTTCTAAAAACTTCTTCTATTTCTAAAACTTCTTTTTTTATCTAGTTAGTGCAAACTAAAGGGCGTTTGTACTAACTAATTTAATTTTGAATATTGAGATTTCTAGATCTACGCAAGGGTAATCTTTTATCTCTCTCCTTCAATTATTTATTTTCTAAGTGTTTTTACTAACCATTTCATTTTGTATATAAATTGCTAATAAACACTATTATCCCCCCTTAACAATCCCATTTTCACCGGTTGGATTCTTTATAGGTGTGGGCATGAACCACTCTATTTTTTGAGCGGCCAAAATTCCTAAGTAAGGGTTCAAGTGCCCACGCGAACCCGTCTCCATGGGGGACTTAGATTCAGCTTGTAGAGAGTGATTTTTTGCGGTGAGGAAGAGAGTTGCTTGTGCCAAAATTGCGTGATCAATGAATGTTTCTCTCTTTCTCATCACCATTTTCATTTTTCTTATATACTTGAAATTGAATAAAAAGGTCATTTTGCATATACAGGCCTCGGATTTATTTTTTGTACAAAGTTGTAATAAATAGGATAGTTGACAGTTTTTAGAGCAGCTTTCATTTGTAGATCTAGGAAGATCCAACGGTTGTAATTTGATTTTTAGACACAGAAAATTCAAAATTCAATTGCGGACGACTGAACCGTTGGATCTGGACGCTTTTTATCTCGGTAGAAAGATCTATGAACAAGGTTTCCTATGACACTGATTTCATCAATACACTGGTTTTAGCACCTAGTTAATGAAAGATGAACTTTGATTTGGATAATAGACTCCTTAAGAACCAATCTATGCTTTGGAATCACTCCATTCGGATGTGTTTTCGATTTTGAATAAATTAATCAAACCGACTTTGGTTATGTCAAAATGAAAGACATTTGGTTAAGTTTAGAACATTAGGACTTTTGTATAGTTCTTTTGTTTAATTATGTTAAATGACTTTGACTCGTCTAAAACTCATGAACTTTTGTGTACATATCCACCGTCAAGTCTAGTCTAAGTCCTGTAAATATTAGACCTAGATCACTTGTAAATAATTCCCAATAAATCAAAAACCAATGGTCTGTCCAAAGGCTTCCAGAAGGTCGTAAATCGTGAATAACTCATCGATCATCAACTGTCTTGACTTGAGATTTTTAAAGTGGAAATATCAAGTAAAATGAACCAAGTTAGGTTTTTGGAGCACTCGATTTGGCTGAGTTATTGACCGAGCTATGAATTTTAGAAGTTCTGTCCAGATTATTGTAAAAACGGTTTTGTTCGGTTTTATAAACGATTTTCGTTTTAATTATCAAATGAACCCACAAAAATACGAAACTCTCCAGTTTATTCCTTTAGTGTGTCCCACTAATTATAAAAATAAATTTGGAGTTAATAAGTCGTGTTTGGATTAATCCCTTGTCAGTTCTTTCAAACCGCTTTTGTAAATAACCAATTCTTTCTTTTGTAAATGAACCAATCCTTTGTGAATAAGTCCAACTTTTGAAGACGAAGATGAACATCGAGCCCCGGAGGTGCCATGTACATGAAGATCAAGTCTTTTTCTCCTTTTTAGTATTTTTAGACTTTTTTTTGTATTTTGTTTGTAAATACTCGATATGTAATTCATTTATTCCGAGGCCTCTTTATTTGCATTTTTGTACATTTGCATTCATATGCTTCCACCTAATAATACAACTCGGAAAATAAAATAAAAAGAACTTCTCTCACTTGTGTGATGTATATTATGTTAAAAACGTTTTCTAAAACCAGTGTATTCGTTTCTGTACAAGACCCGGCCTAGAGCCAAATTCGAGGTTTGAATCAGAAATTTCCTTATACGCGATCACGGGTGTTCCACCTACCATTCCTTCAAATCACCTTCATACAAATTCACATTCCCAAGTGGAATCAATACTTCCCCAGTTACAACCCTTTTTCCCAGTGGAATACCTATGATCGGATAGAAGCTAATTATTGATCGTCCCCTCTTATTTGGCTTCGGGCCACCCTGGGGGATCCTATCGGAAAGACTCTTTTAAGCCATTACCCACCAATACATACCCATACTCTACACAAATCATACCTATTTATCCACCCCCAATGAATGTTATTCCCCAGTAAAGAACAAATATTTTTGAGAAGTCTAATCTTTATACTCAAAGCTAAGAATTGGATTGATCCCGATATATTACCAAATATTGTTGGGTTGAACGCCTCGAAGGAGCAGGCTAATCATCCCATTTGAGCTTTTCCCTACTTCTTCGAGGAGAGTAGGGGGTTCCTCGGATCAATTCGACTCTAAGTTGCGAGTCATCTTATAAGTTTCTCAATTATATCCCTCTTTATGGGAAAGAACATCCATACCCGCCTTAGTGGCACCCAAGGAGTCTCACTGACCGGATCCCCGGGTCAGAACTACGTAAGGGTTTTGATCCAGGAGTAGATTCAAGACCTACGATGAATGGTACGTAGTGCAGTATTCGCAATATCCAAACCCGCCGTACGTAAACGAATACACCGGTTCAAAACCGACTTTTTCTGTGTGCTAAGTGACAATGTGTACATATATGTGCTTTTCTTTTATCATTCAAGGCATTACGTAATTCAATTCAAAGCTTTCATATGGGATACAACGTATTAGTAAAGAACCCGTACTCAGTACGGAGGAGGAGACGGGTCCGAGGACGTCCGCACCCTCTAACCTAGACCCCGAACCAAGATATCTGATTCGCTGACCAGTCAAAGAATTTTCGTGCCTTATCGCGATGGAGTCAACTTTTGGGTTTCTTAAATGATTTTCTTTTAAATCGTTTATAAAATCCTTTCTTTTGTAAAAACCATTCCTTGTTTGGGTCATAACAAGGTGGCGACTCTTCTTTTGTAAAAACTCGTCCTTGTTTGGGTCATAACAAGGTGGCGACTTCGAACCTTAAGATGATTCCTTGACAATTGACCCCATCGATCGGCCGATTTCCGTGGGAAGTGCCTCTGGCGCGTATTGCGACGATTCCTGGGTCCTAATCCAGGAAAAACCCGAGAATCTGGCCCCACACGGGTGATTATATATGTAAGTAAGGGATATCAACGCTATAACGAAAGGAATTATAGCAAATTTCATCTTGATGAGTAGAGCTGGCAAAACCCGACCCGACCCGAGATAACCGACCCGATCCGCCCGATATCAGACCCGCCCGACACCCGAAAATGTATCAATTATCATTATCCGAAACCGACTCGACCCGACCTGGTCCAACCCGACACCCGACAAGACATGTTCTCTGAATTGACCCGAAACCAATAACACCCGACCCGAAGTTACCCGAAATCGAGATGAACCCGAACCGACTCTACCCGAAACCCGAATATATGCGACTTATAATGACATAATATTCAAAATGATTGAAAAAACACTAACTAAACACACATGTAGTCCATATTATTGAAAATTTTCATATAAAATTGAGTTTTTCATATTATTTTCGACTTTATATACTCTGAAACATGAATTAAATTTGACCTGAAATGACCCAAAACCCGAACTAAATCGAATCCGACTTAACTGAAGCCCAAACTAATCCGACCCGAGTTCACCCGTAACCCGACATCAGCATAAACCCGAATCAATCCGAATCGACCCAAACCGACCCGTTTACTCTTCTGACCCGATATTAGCCGAACTCGTAATGACCCGAAACCGAAAAAACCCGACCCAAACCCGACCCGATTCGCCCGATTGCCACATCTATTGATGAGAACCAAATGAAATGAATTAATATGGGTGATCATATACGAAACAAATTTACTTAACATCTCCTCGAAAGGCTTATGAAAGAAGAAAAAACGGAAAGATATGGTTAGACGATTAAGGAAAAGATAGAGAGTGTTCGACATAGTGCCTATAGAATCTTAACGGCATGAGAACGACTACTCTATGAATCAAACTCATAAACATTCAACTTCTCAGAAAAAGCATAAACGAAGGAGAGAAGAAGAAGAGAGAATTGGAGATGAGAGAAGTGAAGAGAAATGATCGTAGAATGGCCAATTAAAAGAGAAAAGGGCGACATAAACAAAGAAAAATACGGAAAATGACGAAGATAACGCAGAAAACGAAACGGTCAAAGTCAAATAAAAGCACGTGTTCTTATTGACGAAATAAATTTTACACAAGAGCGTTTAAACATTGCCTAAGGGAACTTAAAATAGCCCTGACCGTTGTCTGCAAAAGCTTAAGGAAAGACACTCTATCTACACGATTCTTAACCGTCTTGGCCACAACTGTCAAGTCGGTCTCCTCATCTACATAGGCAGACTGGAGAGAAGGCATTCGTTCCAAAAGCTGACTTCTATGAGCTTGAAGGAGTTGCAATTGTTGATCAATATCAGACAATTTTGTAGATAAAGTCTGATAAACCCCTGCTTCTTGTTGAAGTAGTGTATGAGACTCCTCGAGTTGAGTGGACAACACCTTCAAAGCAACGTCTGATATAGATGCATCGTGAGCATCATGGATAACCTGGGTAAGAACTCCCACATTGTTAAGTATCAAACCCCTAATCCGTTCAGGGAAAAGGGATTGGATACTAACAAAGAAAATCTAAAGCTCAACCGCAGTTTCGACACGAGTAGCATCAGATGATAGGGCATCAATCAAATGAAAACCCTCAGCCCTCGAAGGCATGGTTGCAACAAAGACAGATGTTGGAACACCTACAAAGTAAAATAAAAACCATTAATATATAAGAATTCACAAAGGAATAAAGGTTTAGAGTAAAAGAATTCTAACCTGTAACAACAACTGCATCAGTTTGAGATACAACTGCTACCTCAGGCTGTGGTGATTGACCAACCAAATCTGGCTGACGATCAAAGGAGGGGAAAGCCGGATCCTCTAACCTAGAGTCATCTGCCCCAATACCATCAGAATCAGACGAAATAGCTATTTCCACCCTATCTGAAAAAAGGGAAATAACTCGATTATTTTAGAAAATAAAGAGAAACCAAAATAAAGAAATAAAGAATCCATACTCGAAAGGGGATGAATGGTAGAGGCATGGTCAGGAGAAGCATGTCCTGACGGGGTTGAAAGAGATGAATCCTCAAACACAGGTTCTGTATACAAGAACAAAATCAAATACAATAAAGTGAAATTGAAAGGTTATTCGAAACAGAATGAGGAACCGTACCAGGTGAATATACAACTAAGGGCTGAGAGACAGGTTCCACCACAGATGAAGGGAATGAAGAGGTAGGACCTTCTACATACATATAAAAGAATAATAAGGGATATGTTTATAAATTCCCATAAAGGTACAAATTAAAAGGAAAAATTACCAATGTTTCGACGACGTCGATGATACGAAGTTCATCAGAAGAAGAATAACCAAGCTCTTCGATAGGGTCTGGAGGTATAATAGATGATCCTCTTCGACTCGAGGAAGGAAGATCCCTAGACCGCTTCAAACCAGATGAGGAGGAAGGCATAGACGAAGAAGGGATCATACTAATGGGTGCCACGATAAGAGGAGGCACATTGACAGCATCCTCGTTTGCTGGCTCCTCGTCAGAAAATGCCTCCGGAATAGGCTTTCATCAAAATAACATAAGTTATGAAAAGTAAAAGAAAAATCACAAGAAACAATTTGAAATCACGAAAAATAACTTATCAAAAGAGAGGAAATACCTCAAGGACGAAAGGAGGAGGAACAACAGATCAGAAGGAAGTAATGACAACACCCTTGGAGGGATCTTTAGGATAAAGAACTCCTAAAACAGCCTCGATTCGGGGTCGAAGGGAATCAGGATGCAAATAAGTAGAAGCGAACCGATTCCACCACCGAGCATAACCAGGCTCAACACGAGCAGCCCTCACCTAAGGAAGAATCTTCCTCTTACTTCTATAGGTGGAGAGGGTACGACGAGATCGAAGATACAGCTCATGATTACCAGCCTCCACCAGCTTTTGACTAACCTCACTCCCTAATAAATTATTCCTCGAGGACCAGGGACGATTGAGGGTCTCAATGAAAGGTACAGCACAAGTCTATACCAGACCAAACTGTCTAGCAACAAGTTGGGGGTTATAAATTTCCACTCCCATTTTGTGGGAATCAATAAAAAGAAGGCCACGAGCACATAACACTGAATTCCAAAAGGCTTGACCTTGATCATCAGAAATCAGAAAGGGGTTGAAAGAAGATAGCCACGAAGGAGCAGCTATTCGAACAGGATTAGCTGCACCAGGAATAACACCCCAAACTCGAGCAGGGTGCCAATTAAAGGATAGAGGCCTTGAAAGAAACTCAAGTAGCACTCGAGAAAAATCATTGGGATTCGAAGGGGCACACTTGTTAAAAACAGCCTCTGCAACACAACCCCATTCATCTCAAGGGGATTTGTTGCAGTTAATAAGAGAACCCATAAACTTATCCGTCTCCTTTCGAAATTGGAACTCATAGTGCTCATCAGACAAAGTATGGACTAAATGAGGATAATATACATAAGCTCAAATAGTTAATATCCACAAAGGGCAAGTCTGCCTATATATTCGAGAAGGCTCAATGACCATTCGACTAAACCCTCGATATAGTTGAGCCAGAAGAAATGGGGCTTCCATTGAAGCCACATTGTCTGCCAAAGGAAGGAAAAATCGACCTACATTACAAGACTTCCCCATACATAATCGACTAAAAACATAAACCAAGAAAAGGACAACTTCTCCTTTTGTAACAGGACCAGGGTGAAACAAAAGGGCTTCATCACACTCCAGGATTGTTTCTAGCCCAATAAAAGAGAAGCAGGTTCTAAATACTCCTCTTCGATAGTAGGAGAACAACGAATATAACTAAGCTTTACAAACGACATATCAGGACTCAAGCCAGTAAAAAACGCTGTCTTTCAAGAGTGAACAGTTTGAATACCACTACCCGAAACAAAACAATTAATAGCAGGATTCCACGATAACAAAATGGAAAGAGAAACATTGGCTTCAAAAGGAATAGTTCTGAACAAAGCCAAACGAATAAAGTCATAAATGTGATTGTCTTTCCAACGACTATGAAAGTCTTTAAAATGAGCAAACCACTTTCGAGGAAAACTGTCTTTTACCTCATTGACCCAACCATGAAGAGGTTTGTTTCCAGCATGTACGAAAACTTGTTCGAAAGCATTACCAGAAAAGAATAAGGAACGACAAGATTGGAGATTAGGAAAAACCTGATCGAAGCGAGAGAGGAAAGCTTCATCTACTTCCATAAAAGCTTTCGAATCGAAATTAGGACCCAACGAGAAGCCAAGAAGTCGATTCGAAGAGAAAGGAGGTTCATGAGGAGATAGAACCACAATATTTTGGAAGCTGAAGCCTCGAAGGACGATACGAATTTGGATAATCCTTGATTATCTTGTAAAGATTAGCAGCATCTTCAGCTTCTTTAAGATTACTAATGTGCTTCAAATCGAGGAAAGGCTCGGAATTGGCCATTGAAGAACGAATAATGAAGATCGAAGATGAAAAGTTTTCAGGATTAGGGGTTTTGAGATGAAGAGAGATAAAGTAATGAGAAACGAGGGAGTTAGAGGGTGTATATATAAGGGCGGTAGTCATCATTAACTGAAAAACACGACTACCCATGACCAATGAAAAGACACATGCAAAAGTAACTGTATCACCAAAACGCGGGAGACGAAGCGTCAACAGTACAATAATACAAAATAAACTTGAAGCGTTTATATGTGTATTAGGGGGCAGTTGTTACACATGAAATAAAATGGACTTATGATATAGTAGATAAACTGGTCAATAGAAGTCAAAGTCAAAACGAATTGGAGACCCTTAGAAAGTCTTTGTAAAATAAAAGACTTGATATATATATATATCGGGCGATAATAAATACAGAAGTTGCGGTCAATAAGGTAGGGATCATCAAAACACGAAACCATCCTATGTAAAGACGGTTTTCGGTGCTGGTTATCCAGTTACAGAAGCGACCCCATAGGCTTTCGCTTTCGCATCTCTCTAAAATTGCAGTCATGGTAAAATCTTGGTTTATTTTATTTAATCATCAGGGACTCCCAAGCACACGAATTCTCTTTAAAAAAAATAGACAACTACAAGCTTGTTATTCAACAGTATAACATGCCTTATATGCCCGTGTCAACCAATATCAATTTAGATCCATCCGAATTGTTTGTGAATAAATGAAGTGAATTGCAAAAAGGGAATAGTATTTCTATTCATTTCAATAGGAAAAATGGGTTGCCCGAGACTCGAACCCGGAACTAGTCGGATGGAGTAGATAATTTTCTTGTTAAAAGTAAAATAAGAAAAAACCCCTCCCCAAGCCGTGCTTGCATTTTTCATTGCACACGGCTTTCCCTATGTATACATCTAAAACTCAGTTCCTTTCCTAGAATCCTATAAAGGATTCTAACAAAGTGGAATACTCAGTTGATTCAATCCTTACTGCACAAACATAAACATTTCAATATAGATATCGAAATGAATGCATTTTTTTTTTTTTTTATCTTATCTCTTCATTCGTTTCTCTTCATTCATTTAATTTAGATATTATTTGCATTTCGTTTAGGCAGTCTCATAACCAATCATTCATCATTGGCGAAATCATGGATACAAATAATATCAAAATACCAAATACGCCCTCTATATAATCCTCGTGAGGTAGAAAAACCCCTTGGTAAGATTAAAGAAAGAACTTTTTCTTCCTCCATAAAGAATTCTTCTAAAAATTCTGAACCTAATCTTTTTACAAAAGCACGTACAGTACTTTTGTGTTTCCGAGCCAAAGTTCTAGCACAAGAAAGTCTAAGTATATACTTTATTCGATACAAACTCTTTTTTCTTGAAGAACCACTATAATAATGAGAAAGATTTCGACATATACGCCCAAATCTATCAATAATATCAGAATCTGATAAATCGGACCAGGCCGACTTACTAATGGGATGCCTTAATACGTTACAAAATTTCGCTTTCGCCAACGATCCAACCAGAGGAATAATTGGAACTATGGTATCGAACTTCTTACTAGTATTATCGATTAGAAATGAATTTTCTAGCATTTGACTCTGTATCACTGAAGAATTGAGTCGCACACTTGAAAGAAAACCCATAAAGTCGAGAGAATGGTTTGATAATAGATTGATATAGATTCTTCTTGGTTGAGACCACACGGAAAAATTACATTGCCAAAAATGGATAAGGTAATATTTCCATTTATGCATCAGAAAAGATCTGCCTTTTGAAGCCAAGATTGCTTTTCCTTGATACCTAACATAATGCGCGAAAGGATCTTTGAAAAACCATAAGATAACCCGATATATATATATATATATATATATATATATAACATATTTGTACGATATCTATTGTACTTGTACGAAGGGATAATACGAATATAAGTCAAAAGAGAAAATACGAAGAAAGTCAAGAGAAGTGGAAAACGTGGGCGAAGTTGGACACCAGCATAAAGGAAGTGGACAAGGAGAAGAACTGCTAGATCATGGGCAGTTATCTCAGGCCCCTATAAATACAAGAAGGAACAGAAGAACAAGGCAGCAGAGCTCATATTGACAAGACGTCATAAAGTAGACATTAGAGTAGTGTTAGTGTATCTTAGGAGTAGATTATCAGTTAGGTTTTTCGAGCAAGTGTAACCAAGCCACTCAGTAATGGCGCCTTCTTTTGAGGTATAAATGCTTTTATCTTTTATTTTCATGCTCTGAATGGAATGTATGCCTTACTCTGATCGAATGAAGTATGTTTAATATTCCTTCCTAAATCCTGCTCTTTTAAAGTTTTCATTTATGCTTGTTTGTGTGGCCCTCTGTTGAAGTATTCGAATACATATATATAATAATTGTCACTGTTGATAAGTGTCCACCCTTTGATCGAGTAGTGTTAGGGGGTGGAAGGGTAGGTTCGAACAGGGAACGACCTGCTCTAAGATAGTCCGCGACCTTATTTAGGACCTTTTTTAAGGGTCGTAAGACTGCCCCTCACTGTTGCTTGTGACCCCTAAGTACCAAGCACATCAACAATGATAGTCCTCATTTGCAATCTAGGGAACGTCAATTTGATGCTAATTATGTTCCTCATGATCCGGTAAAAAGAAAAGATATTGTGGATTATCATCGAAATGACCGAGATGTTGTGAGGAGAACTTATATACACAAAGGTCCTTGTCGACCCGAGTCTCATTCTTTTCCTCAAACCAAAATTGGAAATTCGTTGCGTAGGTTTATTCTCGCTTGGTTTGATCAATATCCTTGGCTTGAGTGTAGTGTTGATAATGATGGAGCATATTGTTTCATTTGTTACTTGTTTAAAAATGAAACAAAGAATGCTGCCGGGGGAGATGCTTTTGTTCATGGAGGATTTAGGGCGTGGAACAAGCATGCTCAGAGTTTTGCTAAACATATTGGAGGACCCAAAAGTACATATTCGCAAGCTTTACAATTTGAATCTTTCAAGAATCAAAGGACTTATATCACCACAATTTTTCACAAGCAATCTCAGAAAGCTAAAAGTGAGTATCGAGCCCGCTTAACTGCTTCAATTCAATGTTTGAGGTTGCTTTTGCATCAAGGATAATTACCTACTCGTGGTCATAATGAAAGTGACGAATCAGATAACAGGGTTAACTTTCTTGAACTTTTGCATTGGTATGCTGAGAATAATGATGATGTTGCAAGTGTTGTCTTTAATAATGCTCCAGGAAATAGTCAAATGACTTCTTCCAAAATTCAGAAAGATATTATCAACTCTTGTGCTAAAGAGACAACTAAACGCATTCTTCAAGAGCTTGGTGGTGATTTATTTTCAATTTTGGCCAATGAGTCTAGTGATATATCTCACAAAGAACAAATGGCTCTTTGTTTGCGTTATGTGCATAAAGAAGGGAATATTGTGGTACGATTTCTTGGCATTGTACATGTTGGTGATACTACAACTTTGACACTTAAAGCTGCAATTTACTCATTCCTTTTTGAGCATTCATTGAGTCCATCTAGAATTCGAGGCCAAGGTTATAATGGGGCAAGCAATATGAGATGTGAGATTAATGTCCTTAAGACTTTGATTATGAGAGATACTCCTTCTGCATATTACATTCATTGTTTTTCTCATCAGCTCAAGTTGACACTTGTTTCTGTTTCTAAAAAGAATTCGGATTGTACTTGGCTTTTTGACACAGTTGGAAATTTGTTGAATGTGGTTGGAGGGTCTTGTAAGAGAGCGGAGTTTCTTAGGGTACTCCAAGCTCAGCAACTAGCAAAAGATTTAGAACTTTGTGATGTTGTAACTGAAAAAGGAAAAAATCAAGAGACTGGGTTGGGTAGACCAGGTGATACTCGTTGGGGGTCTTACTATAAAACTCTCTTGAATGTGCTTGCTGTGTATCCTTCCATTATTGATACATTGGTGTTGATTGAAAAAACATCTTCAATTCCGGAAGACTCGATCAAATGTGAAACCATTTTGTATTCCATTGAATCATATCAGTTTGTTTTCATGCTACACTTGATGGTAAGGATATTTGCTTTGACAAGTGCTTGAGTCAGGCTTTGCAGAAAAGGGATCAAGACATTATTAATGTTGTGACACTTATTCGTTTGACTAAACAACATCTGCAAGTGTTGAGAGATGATGGATGGGAAGAAGAAGAAAAAAAAGTCCGTGCATTTTGGGAGAAACATGGTCTTCAAGCTGTTAACATGTTAGATGATTATGTGCCTTGTGGGAGATCAAGGCGGTTCTCTTCTAACATGAACAACCTTGATCATTTTAAGATTGAAGTCTTCAATGCAATCATTGATAAGCAACTCACTAGAGCTTAACAATCGGTTTAATGAGATAAATATGGAGTTGCTTGTGTGTATGGCTTGCTTTAATCCCGTGGATTCCTTCTCTTCTTATGATAAGCATAAATTGGTAAGGCTTGCTGAATTTTATCCTAATGAGTTTCCTAATGTTGAGTTGCTTACTCTTGAATACCAACTTGACAACTTTGTTGTCGATATGCGGACTGATGAGAGATTTGGAGAAATACAAAGCATCAATGACCTCTCTGTGAAACTCATTGAGACAAAGAAGCATTTGTTGTATCAACAAGTCTATTTTTTTGGAAAATGGTTAGTATATTGCCATTCACCAAAGGGATGCCAAGGAGACACCCTCGGAGATCAGTACAATATGGGAGCAATTGCCATTGTGACGTTGCACTGGAAGAAGAGATGGCTACAATTTTCAGATGCACAGCAACAGAATACACACCTATTCACCAAGTACATTCCTCTTTTTACAAGTTGATCCACTGTGGACAGTTTCTTGTATGCAGCAAACCAGAGTATGATCTTGTGTCGTGGCATATTCATAGGATACCAAATAGTTTTCTTCCAATGGCACTTGGCACCAGCATCTCTAAAGACATCATATGCCGCTTTAACATTGAATTTACTAGTGGTAATCCAGGTGGCCAGCAATTGTTGCGCACTAGTTAGACTTTCACACTATCAACAAGTCTATTTGCTTATGAAGTTAGTGATGATCCTTCCCGTGGCAACCGCAAACGTGGAAAGAGCATTTTCTAGCTTGAAACATGTGAGATCCAGCTGCGAAACAGTATGAGTGGTGAATTCTTGAACGATAGCTTGGTTACTCTTCTTGAGAAAAAGATTTTTCGAGAAGTTAGCGATGAGGAAATCATAAACCGTTTCCATAATATGAAAACTCGTAGGGAGCAATTGTAATTTTTCTGGAACTCGGTTTATGTATTTAATTGCGTGTTTTCATTATAATAGACAATTATCGTACAATGTATGACTTTATTTTTCTTAATGTATTATCTACTACTACTACTACTACCCACTACCACTACTACAACTACTAAATGTCAACAACATCGCGCATGCTGCACGAGGATTGAGGGCCTATGACAATTCCAAATGAAACGTCTTAGACATATTTTCAGTTAACCTTAACACTGGACCAATTGAGAAAATGGTGCAATTCCATGTCATCGATATTTCAGCTTCATTCAATTTACTCTTAGGACGCCCATGGCTCCATGGACTAAATGTGATATCTTCAACATTACACCAAAAGGTCAAAATGATGGTCGGAGGGGTAGTTCTAGAGGTTAGAGTCGATTCTATGATCGCTAGCATTGAAGACACGCCAGTTCTTAAGGTCGAGCACACAGCACAGGACAAAGAATTCTGGGGTTTTCTGACCGAAGGCGTCGCCTTACTTGAGCAAGATATAGCTCCGTTCGCACCATATTCCCATCTAGGAATTAATGCCATCCTAAAGAATCAGGGGCACTTCCCTGGCACCGCTCTAGGCAAAGATGTCTCCAAACCACTTCCAGTTTGGCCATCCAAAGCCGGAAATAATCTTTTTGGGCTGGGCTACATTCCCACCAAGCAAGAAATACGGGAATACATCGCTAAGGAAAAGCGAAGAGAAAGGCCATTAAGGAAAACAAGGCCTATGACATCTCCATGGCACCATACCTGCACACTCTAAACATGCAATTCGTCCAGTCTGGAGATCCATTCCCTTACTATGTTCTCCCTGTGTACGGAATCCAAGTCCCCGGATTCGAAGTCTTCCAAGACTGCTACACGCTGGAGGAAACTCCTTTGCCTGTAAGAAGGAGGCTAAACTTTGATTGGGTAAGGGACACACCCAACAATGCTTTGGGTCTACTATTTGGATGGACAAGAGCATCATCATCCAAAAGATTCCACAATGTCAGTAATGCAATTCAAGATGCAAACTTTGACCCAACCAAGTTGATCATTCCAAACGAGGGTCAACTCACAAAGCAGAAACGCACCATAAGCTGGATTGGAACCAATGGAAAGAAGATCAAGATCACGATCGCCAAAGAGTCCAAGCCTGATACCGACACCGATTCCGACCGGACCGAGTCCGATTCTGAAGACGAGTCTAATATAGTAGAGTCGGGTAGTCCACCCAAATCTGTGTTTAATTCTACTTGCAAGTCTAATGATATTAAAGCCAATAGTAATGGCTCAATTGATGTTCCAACTTCTTCTATCAATGAAATAAATACTGATTCTGCTTACTTCTTGGATTACTTTGTAGCTAATAATTCAAAAGATGAACAAGAATTTCCCAAAGAAGTAACTAAAGCATTATTAGAGCATGAACAAAAGACTTCAATTGCGGAAGAAATAGAATCAATTAATCTTGCAAGCGATGAAGAGCTGCGACAAGTGCGCATTGGCTTATCGCTAACTCCCAAAGAGCGAGAAAGCTTTATAAATCTCTTAAAAGAATATATAGACGTTTTCGCTTAGTCCTACAAAGATATGCCGAGAATAAGTCGTGAGATAGCACAACATAAAATACTGCTCAACCCCGATTCAAAACCGGTAAAGCAAAAATTTCGAAGAATGAAGCCTGAGTGGACATTGAAAATCAAAGAAGAGGTGCAGAAACAGCTCGCAGCAGGTTTCATTAAGGTCGCTCAATATTCAGAATGGGTCGCCAACATAGTACCCGTTCCAAAAAGGATGGCAAAGTAAGGATGTGCGTGGATTTCAGAGATCTAAACAAGGCCAGTCCAAAGGACGACTTTCCCTTGCCACATATAGACGTACTGGTGGACAATACCGCAGGACATGCCCTCTTATCATTCATGGAAGGTTATGCAGGGTATAACCAAATACAAATGGCCGAAGAAGATATGGAGAAAACCACCTTCATAACCCAATGGGGTACATACTGCTACACTGTCATGCCTTTCGGGTTGAAAAATGCGGGGGAAACATACCAAAGAACCGCGACTTCCCTTCTACATGACATGATGCACAAGGAGGTCGAGGTGTATGTAGACGATATGGTCATCAAATCCAAGGAGAGAGAAGGGCATATACCCTCTCTAAAGAAATTTTTCGACAAACTTCAGAACTACAACATGAGGTTAAATCCCCAAAAGTGTGCATTTGGAGTAACTTCTGGAAGCTTTTAGGATTTGTCATAAGCACAAGAGGCATTGAAATTGATCCTACCAAGATCAAAGCTATAAGAGATATGCCCTCTCCTAAAAATGAAAAGGAGATAAGGGGATTTTTAGGACGGCTCTAATATATAAGTCGATTCATTTCCAAATTGACTATTACATGTGAACCCATCTTCAAAATAAAAGCTCAAAAAGGACACCAAATATATGTGGGATGATCAATGCTAACAAGCTTTCGACAAAATTAAGGAGTATTTAGCTAATCCACCCGTGTTGTGTAGACACCAAATTGTGTCTCTATCCCACCAAAAACTCGATGATGATGGATATGGAATAACATGGACAGTAAGAATTTTTGAAGTGTTCGAACTCTTGATGATTGGCATAAAGCCTCTCGTTTCACAACAATCACATACCCCTTTTTTCATAAGCTTTCCAACGCCCCTTACCTTGTCCCAAACGGACACCGGAGTTAAAAGATGTGATACCACAAAGTTATGGGACAAAAGAGATGCTCTGATTACCGCACTCTACGGTTCAAATAGTATTATCCTCCATTAGAAGAATAATTCCAAAGTGCGCGTAATTTACATTTATTCCTCACACAAATACCTTCAAAATGACATATTATGGGTCCAAGTCCAATAAGAAACGAATGAGATATGATCCGATTACCGCAAGGTATACTGAAATGGACACCTCTTTAGTGTTTGGGCCATAACTCCCGAAATACTCATGAGAAGTGGGCTTATAATATGTCCAAACAAAGCCCTTTGAATAAGAAATCGAATGCAAAAATAATCAGGTCAATCAGAGGTAAAACAAACAAGTTATGGGTCGTCAAAATTTGTCTCACTCCCTGTCGGAGCGACTGAACCGCTTGCCCAAGCGGCTCTTGCCCTAGCGGTTGAGCCGCTTGCCCTAGCAGCTAGGCCGTTATTCCTAGCGGCTAGCCGCTTGTTGCAGCGGTAGCCGCTTGGACGCCAAGAGGTCCCCCCGAAAGGCGCCTGTTGGACTATTTTGTCCGGCCTTTTTGTCAGTTCCGTCCCAGACCTAAACCTACCTCTATATATACTCTTTTCCTCCGTTTTTTCAAGGAGAACACAATGGAGAGGTCCAATTGAACCCTAGAGCTCTCTAATTAACCCTAATCTCTCAATCGTCATCCATCTCCTTCCTCCTTCACCAAATAAACAACTCTAATCATCCTTCCACCACAAAACTGAACCTTTACCCTTTACACCACAAATAAACCTTTAATATTATTCATCTTTACAAGAAAACACACAATTCATATACCTTTGATCAAGAACAAGAATCTTTGGGAATTCGTCCGTTCGTAAGTAAACATCCAAGTTATCCATCCTGAGGGTTTATTTTCTTTAAATCAATTCTTTATAAAATTATGTTTTACTTAGATTATGCTTATGGTTGATGTATTTGCATGTTTTCATTATGATTTTGTATATTAGTATAATTATCATGTTAGATTAGTTTAATTCATGTTTATTGCATGTTTAGTATAAAAATCATGTTTTTTCATATTTACATGTTTAATTAGTATAAAATTAGATTAATTGCATGATTAGATCAATTTTCATATTTGTTATAATTATTGCATGAGAAGCATGTTCTTACTAACTACTTTTTTGTTGCTTTGATTTAATTCTAATGAAGTTACTAACTTATTTATTGATGCAAGTTCGCAATTGGCGCGTTAAGCAAGAACGGTAGGTTTTGGAGAATACTATCATCTTGTATATTTATTGGGTTAATCTTGCGCTTTATTAAATCATAGCATGTAATTGGATAAATCATGTGCAAAGCGATAACAATAGCAATAATTCATGTTGTTCAACCCACTTAGTTAATTCTAGGATTTGGACGACCGGATTTGTTTGGAACCGTGCAACTTTAATTATTAATCAAGATCAATTAGTACAGGCCGTTTATTTAACGGGCGTAATTGGGTGCCTAACACCTTCCCAATTCGTACCCACACCCCGGAACTCAACTTTGGTCCTTTGGGTCATTAGAGTCAATTTATCCCCAATCGAGATTGGGGTGCATTAAACCTAAGTTGGAGTCTTTCTAGACATTCGATTTGGGTTCTTTATTGGTTTCCAAGTGTTTTCCTTAAAATTTTGTGGCGACTCTTCAATTATCCTAAACACCCAATAACAAAGGGACTAAAATTCAAACCCTGGTGTTTACAATGGTGACTCTGCTGGGGATTTATTAAGAGGGTGTAACTTGAAAGTTGATCTTGATTAATTGTTAAAATTGCATTGTTCATGACCTTGTTATTATTGCTCATATGAATTGTTAGCTTTGCATTCATATATTCATTTGCATGCGCTTGTGCGACTTCCGAGCTTGTTGTAACAAGTTCTAACCAGTTTTTAGCCCCTGGAGTGTGGTGAAGTGCCTTGGTGGGAATCCACTCGATTCCTCTTTCCCAAGAAATATGGATTCCCCCACCTCATGTACCTTCCTACGCATTCGTCCATTCGATGAGTAGGATAACAAGGATGCATCACATTGTCGCGCATCCCGCGGATTGTTGTACATTCTTGATCATGAGTACCTTTTGACCAAAACCCTTAAGCCTACCCAATTGCTTGAACTAGAACCAATGTTTTAGGCTTGAAACTCAGTCCCATGTCCATGTTAGATCTTTGTGACTGCAATTTTTGCGTGAATGTGTTGTTTGCCCTAATGTGAACGCAATCTTCGCAATCTTTGCGTAATCTTCTATGCCTAAGATTGATCTAGAATATTTTTATTTTAGGAAATAATATTTCATGAATGATACCTATGATGCTTGTTGCCTTAGGAGAAAATATTTTCCTTAATTTTTTTCCTTCCCGTCCAAGTAGTGGGTTTTAGCCAAAGATCCCAAATAAAATAAAGAGTCAGTCTTTCCTTAGTCAAGAGTATAATCTTTTATTTTATCCCAATTTGAGTCTAGAATAAAATATTCCCTTTTCCTAGTCAAGAGTATAATCTTTTATTTCATCCCAATTTGAGTCTAGAATAAAATCTTTCCCTTTTCCTAGTCAAGAGTATAATTTTTATTTTATCCCAATTTGAGTCTAGAATAAAATTTTTCCCTTTCATTAGTCAAGAGTCTAATATCTCTTATTTTTATCCCAATTTGAGTCTAAAATAAGATATTCCTCTTTCCTTAGTCAAGAGTATAATCTTTTATTTTATCCCAATTTGAATGTAGAATAAAATCTCCCATTTCCTTAGTCAATAGTATAATAATTTATTTTATCCCAATTTGAGTTTAGAATAAAATCTCCCTTTTTCGTAGTCAAGAGTACATATTTTCTTTGTTAAGAGTCAAAAAAATTCCCCTTTCCATTTCTCTAAGTCAAGAGTCTCCGTATTTTTTCTTTTATTGAGTCAAGGATCTTTGGCCCAAACATGTTACTTTGTATATTATGGCAACTTTGTTGAGGAATCATTCTATATTAATTTTCCACATTTTCTTTCTTTCTAAAAAAAATCCATTACATTGCATCTCATTCTGGAAGCTCCATGCTAGGAAATATAGAATATTCTACATTGCATCATACGTCATTCTAGAACACCCATTTACTATAGATGGGTAGCTCTACTCATTAAGTGTTAATCATGCATGTTGCATCTCATATAGGACATTTAGATTGCATGAATAATCATCGTAGGTCATTTCCTCATACATTGTTTCATGGCGTACATGTCTAGGTCACTTTAGAGTCTTTGCATATCATGCATGTCGCATGAACATGCGCATCACTCATCTAAATCATTATAGCATTTGCATGTCACATATAGTTGCATTCATCATAGACCACATTGCATATAGACTTGTCATCATTGCATGTCCATCTTAGACTTGCATGCTAGTACTCCAAGGGTATTTAGGAGAGTGTGTTTATCCAAACAAAAATAATATTTCTTCAAGTCTTCTCCTTCAGTGTCCCTCACCAAGTTAAGTGAATATTCAGATTGGTAGAACAATGAACTACAGTCCGAGGAGTTGGGAACGAGATACCAAAAGCAACCGTCTGGTTCGAAAGCAGTTTATCACTCAACCACTTTCATCTTCCACACCCGCTACTATGGTTAGAGATAATGAAGTACCTAAGCCCGATGAGCAAATGATCAAGGAGATGATGTCTTTGTTAAAATCTATGGACAATCGTTTGACTGTCATCGAAAAAACAACATAACGACACTCCTCCACCTAACGAGGACGTGATCGCACTTGAGGCCCAAATCAAGAAGCTTGAATTAGTCTTGACCCAAAACAAGATCATAAGTGACTACATGATCAATTCTGAAGGGTATTCCTCTCACATCAAGGAAAAACTCCCACATAAGTTCTCAATGCCCGAAGTCCCCGTTTTCAAAGGGACTGACGATCCAAAAGATCACATAAGGGTCTTTACTACTGCAATGGGCCTAAGAGGAGTGGATCCTAACTTATATGCCCACATCTTCTCGAAAACCTTGGACCCTACTGTGGGAGCATGGTTTTTTAAGATCGAACCCAATCAAGTTCAAGATTGGAACAAGGTGTCAAGTTTGTTCCTCACTTGGTACGCTGACAGCGTCATTCAACCAATGACCATTAGAGAGCTTGAAGCTATTGAGCAAGGTGAAAATGAAAACTTCACTGATTTTGTCAAGAGATGGAGAACTAAAGTTGGCGAAATGAATGGCCGTCCATTCGATGAAGAGCAAATTCGTAAGTTAATTAGGCAATAATACCACCAAGCCCAAAGGCGAAGCTCAAACTTGAGTCATAGAGTTTTAGGCTAAGTTGGAGAGTTCCTCCCATTTTCTTTCTTTTGTCGAGTCCAAGTCTTGTCTTAGGATCCCTTTTGAGCATTGTAATGTTTTGTTTTACATTGAATAAAATAAGCCTTTATCTCTTTCTTTTCTCATGGAATATTTAACTTGAAAATCCAATGATGAATCTGAGTTGCTAAATCTGATTGAACAATGCAATGGACCTTAAATTCTGAGACTAATTGAGAAGGACCAATAAAAAAAAAAGACACACATTCTAAAGTCGTACCGAGGACATGAGGCATTCATTTGGCACCCTACATTATTGTCCTTTCACCTACAACAATAAAAGTTACCACTTGGAGCCCATTTGAGCCAACAAACACAAGCCACTTTCTTTCTTAAACCACATTTATCCTAACCCTGGGTATGGAAAGTGTGTATCATCCTTGAGTACCACTAAAATCACAAATTGGTGAGTAGAGCTCCACTATCTCAAAAGAGAAAGAGCTCAAAGAGCAAGAGGAAAAAAAACATTCCAAAAAAAAAGAGAAAAAAATAATAATCTCAAATGACTCGATTTTAAAGAGAGAGTTTCCTCACCACAAAGTGACACCACAGCACACTGGGGGCTTTTTATGGGTATTTGAGCCTTAATATCCCTTCTTTGGCAACCATCACCTTGGCCCAGCATTACAACCCAAAAGACCTCCTAGAGGTGTGACCCTTCAAAGATGTGTGTTCACTAAAAAAAAAATAAAAATAGCCCGCTAGGTTGAAAACCCGAAAGGGCGGCCTAGGCAAAAGTTAGGGCATATTTAAAAAAAAAAAAAAAAAAAAAAAAAAAAAGAAAAGAAAAAAGAAAAAAAAAGCCCGCTAAGCATATTCATTCAATGGCTTAGGCAAAAGTGGTCCTCGAACTACATTTTGGCCTGATTTCGCATGGATACGTAGGTAACCTCTTAAGAGGCCCGACCCCGTTAAAATCTCATTAATAAGTCTCACATTTCACATGTGATAATCAAAGGTTCTAAACAATCACTTTTCATATTGCAACTCAGAATTCTAAGGGTTTTAAAATTTCCGTGATTTTTAACCCATTTTAGAGGTCAAGACTTGGAATCGAGTTTGAATTACCTTCATCATCTTCTATCCATCACAAAGCATTCTGTTGTTTTTCATTTTTAGCACTTAAGCCCAATTATTTCATAATACCACATCTTTACCTTGACCAAGAGTCAACGCATCAGTTATCTCTATAATTGACTAACCACGCAGGTTACTCGACCAATGGTCGAAACTACACTACATTACTTGCAAGTTACATTTACCATAATTTTTATTGTGTAAAATACAGTACAGGGTTCCCCTTCGACTGAAAATCGAAGGACATTTATTGTGTGACCTACAGCATAGGGTCTCTCCCTTCGACTGAAAATCGAAGGATTTTTATCATTTATTCTATTTCTAACGAAATATTTTTATTGTGTAACCTACAGCATAAGGTTCCCCTTCAACTGAAAATCGAAGGACATTTATTGTGTAACCTACAGCATAGGGTTCCCCTTCGACTGAAAATCGAAAGACATTTATTGTGTAACCTACAGGATAGGGTTTCCCTTCGACTGAAAATTGAAGGACATTTATTGTGTGACCTACAGCATAGGGTCTCTCCCTTCGACTGAAAATTGAAGGATTTTTATCATTTATTCTATTTCTAATGAAATACATTTATTGTGTAACCTACAGCATAGGGTTTCCCTTCGACTGTAAATCGAAGAACATTTATTGTGTAACCTACAGCATAGGGTTTCCCTTCGATTGAAAATCGAAGGACATTTAATGTGTAACCTACAGCATAAGGTTCCACTTCGACTGAAAATCGAAGGACATTTATTGTGTGACCTACAGCATAGGGTCTCTCCCTTCGACTAAAAATCGAAGGATTTTTATCATTTATTCTATTTCTAACGAGATATTTTTATTGTGTAACCTACAGCATAGGGTTCCCCTTCGACTGAAAATCGAAGGACATTTATTGTGTGACCTACAGCATAGGGTCTCTCCCTTCGACTGAAAATCGAAGGATTTTTATCGTTTATTCTATTTCTAACGAAATATTTTTATTGTGTAACCTACAGCATAGGGTTCCCCTTCGACTGAAAATCGAAGGACATTTATTGTGTAACCTACAGTATAGGGTCTCTTCCTTCGACTAAAAATCAAAGGATTTTTATCGTTTATTCTATTTCTAACGAAATATTTTTATTGTGTAACCTACAACATAGGGTTCCCCTTCGACTGAAAATCGAAGGACATTTATTGTGTAACCTAGAGCATAGGGTTCCCCTTCGACTGAAAATCGAAGGACATTTATTGTGTGACCTACAGCATAGGGTCTCTCCCTTCGACTAAAAATCGAAGGATTTTTATCATTTATTCTATTTCTAACGAAATATTTTTATTGTGTAACCTACAGCATAGGGTTCCCTTTCGAGTGAAAATCGAAGGACATTTATTGTGGATCCTATAGCATAGGGTTCCCTTTCGACTGAAAATCGAAGGATTTTTTGTCATTTATTCTATTCTAACGAAATATTTTTATTGAGTAACCTACAGCATAGGATTTCCCTTCGACTGATAATCGAAGGACATTTATTGTGTAACCTACAGCATAGGGTTTTCCTTGGACTGAAAATTGAAGGAAATTATTGTGTAAGTTACAGCATAGGGTTCCCCTTCGACTGATAATTGAAGGACATTTATTGTTTGACCTACAGCATAGGGTCTCTCCCTTCAACTGAAAATCGAAGGATTTTTTATCATTTATTACCTATCTTATCTCTGATAAATATTTTTATTGTGTGACCTACAGCATAGGGTCAAACTCTGAGTCAAATAAACCGGGGGAATTACTACTTTATCCTAAAATGATTGTTTATCTTTAACTGATTGTCACCTCACTCAGTTTACCAGTTTGATTCATGTAGGTATTGGAATAGGATTACTTTGACCTTCGCTCTATTCGAGCTCGGCCAAAGTGGGGGCTTCTGTAGACACCAAGTTGTGTCTCTGTCCCACCAAAAACCCGAAGATGATGGATATGGAATAACATGGCCAGTAAGAATTTTCGAAGTGTTTGAACTCTTGATCATTAGCATAAAGCCTCTCGTTTCACAACAATCACATACCTCTCTTTTCATAAGCTTTCCAACGCCCCTTACCTTGTCCCAAACGGACACCGGAGTTAAAAGATGTGATACCACAAAGTTATGGGACAAAAGAGATGCTCTGAATACCTCACTCCACGGTTCAAATAGGATTCTCCTCCATTAGAAGAATAATTCCAAAGTGGGCCTAATTTACATTGATTCCTCACACAAATACTTCAAAATGACATATTATGGGTCCAAGTCTAATAAGAAACGAATGAGATATGATCCAATTACCGCAAGGTATACTGAAATGGACACCTCTTTAGTGTTTGGGCCATAACTCCTGAAATACTCTTGATAATTGGGCTTATAATATGTCCAAACAAAGCTCTTTGAGTAAGGAATCGAATGCAAAAAGACGCAGGTCAATCGGAGGTCAAACAATGAAGTTATTTGCTCCCTGTCGGAGCGACTGAACCGCTTGCCCAAGAGGCTGAGCCGCTTGCCCTAGCGGCTAGGCCCTTAGTCCTAGCGGCTAGCCGCTTGGACGCCAAGCGGTCTCCCTCGACAGGCGTCAGTTGGACTATTTTGTCCGGCCTTTTTGTCAGTCCCGTCCCAGACCTAAACCTACCTCTATATATACTCTTTTCCTCCGTTTTTTCAAGGAGAATACAATGGAGAGGTCAAATTGAACCCTAGAGCTCTCTAATTAACCCTAATCTCTCAATTGTCATCCATCTCCTTCCTCCTTCACCAAATAAACAACTCTAATCATCCTTCCACCACAAAAACTGAACCTTTACCCTTTGCACCACAAATAAACCTTTAATATTATTCATCTTCGCAAGAAAACACATAATTCATCTACCTTTGATCAAGAACAAGAATCTTTGGGAATTCGTTCGTTCGTAAGTGAACATCCAAGTTATCCATCCTGAGGGTTTATTTTCTTTAAATCAATTGTTTATAAAATCATGTTTTACTTGATTATGCTTATGGTTGATGTATTTGCATGTTTTCATTATGATTTTGTATATTAGTATAATTATCTTGTCAGATTAGTTTAACTCATGTTTATTGCATGTTTAGTATAAAAATCATGTTTTGGCATATTTACATGTTTAATTAGTATAGAATTAGATTAATTGCATGATTAGATCAATTTTCATATTTGTTATAATTATTGCATGAGAATCATGTTCTTATTAACTACTTTTTTGTTGCTTTGATATAATTCTAATGAAGTTAGTAACTTATTTATTGATGCAAGTTCGCAATTGGCGCGTTAAGCAAGAACGGTAGATTTTGGAGAATACTATCATCTTGTATATTTATTGGGTTAATCTTGCGCTTTATTAATTCATAGCATGTAATTGGATAAATCATGTGCAAAGCGATAACAATAGTAATAATTCATGTTGTTCAACCCACTTAGTTAATTCTAGGATTTGGACGACCAGATTTGTTTGGAACCGAGCAACTTTAATTATTAATCAATATCAATTACTAGAGGCCGTTTATTTAACGGGCGTAATTGGGTGCTTAACACCTTCCCATTTCGTACCTACACCCCCGAACTCAACTTTGGTCCTTTGGGTTATTAGAGTCAATTTATCCCCAATCGGGATTTGGGTGCATTAAACCTAAGTTGGAGTCTTTCTAGACTTTCTATTTGGGTTCTTTATTGGTTTCCAAGTGTTTTCCTTAAAATTTTGTGGCAACTCTTCAATTATCCTAAACACCCAATAGCAAAGGGAGTAAAATTCAAACCCTAGTGTTTACATGTTGGTTCCACCAATTCCGAGAAAACCACGTATGCTATACCTAACAACCACAGAAACCGTCATGGGTGTAGACGCCAAAAAAGCGCCTTTCAGATTTCTCCGCAAAAACCCGATGATGAAAGGAGTAATTTATAAACTTAAACTGCTTTTATTGCTTTAATAGTTAAGATAAGGTCTCAAGTTTTTCCTCCAAACACTCCTTCATTCCATTTCATTCAGAAGCCTCGTCAAAGAACTTTCCAACGACAAGTCTCACGCCTTTTTCCGACCCCCTGTCGCCAAGTTGCGATTTAGGGGTAGAACCGTCTTTTATCGTCCAAGGGTAAAACGGTCTTTTCATATTTTTCGGAATACAAAAATTCATCCGGAAAATAAAAATAGACTGGATGACGTCATTATGACGACATCCAGCTGGCTGCTGCCTTTTTCGGGCCCGGCTGATTTTTCAGGCCCGTCTCGTTTTTCGGCTTCTTTTTAGTCGTCCAACCCTACTTTATTGCGCCTATAAATACGACCCTCCTCCCTCAATTCAAAACACACAGTCTACAGTTGACAACCTCTATTCTCGGGAGTATTGACACCGAGCTTCCCCCTCTTTCTTCCAAACTAGAGATCTTGTTTTACTATTCTTGTCAAATATAGCCTACAGTTCAGGTACAAATTTCTGAGGGCTCAAATTAAATTAATTGTCTAATTGTTTATTTTCTAGTAGTCATAATGTAGATATCATGCTAGAATAACGCTTTTATTGCTTCCTAAATATTGTCTCTATAGTCGTTGTGTTGCCCAACTTGTCAATCGAATGCACGTCTAAATAAGGGTTAATAATAAATGTTGTGATGCTTGTGATGAACCAATTAATAGTCTAAGTCTAGGTTGTTAATCCGGTTTTGCATGGGAATTATGTCTTTAAGTTATTAAGAAAACTTGAGTTAGTAGAGGCCGTCATAAAACGGGCGAGTTGGGTGCCTAACACCTCCCACCTCGTACCTACGCCCCCGAACCTTTTATTCTTGGGTACTCATATGTTCTATATGAGCGGGAGTCTTTCTAAAAACATGATCAGTTCACTTATCGCGCTATTGGGTTGTCCCTTCGGATTGTCCCTTCGGTTTGTCCCTTCGATAAAACGCCGATAGCAGATTTGTGACCTCTTTCATGGTTTTTATTCAATTCAAGTCTTTTCAAATGCTTTTCTAACTCGACGGTTCCTTGAACTTATCTAAACCCCCAGCTTACAAATTTTCTATAAGGACGCACTCCGTGGGCCGTAGAAATACCGGGTCCTTACAGTGGCGACTTCACTGGGGATTTATTTAAGAGGGTGAGACTCGAAAGTCAAGTTTGCTTAATTGTTTAATAACATGTTCCATATTTTGCATCAATTGCATGTGCTTTGGCACAATTTTTGACCCTTATCAACCCTCGAGGAAGTTTGTGTCGCAACTCGTAGACAACCCGTATATCTAAAGGAATATACAGTTGTCCTATCGTGCAAATCGACGCTTCCTCACCCATGACTCATCAATCCTTGTTGATGAAAAGAATACTAATTTATGTGTCGACCATCCGCCGAACGAAAATTGTAATTTGTCGTGGTAACCTCACAGGAGCCAAAAACCTCTAGCCTACATTCGTGCATTCGCTTGCTTGTTGTGCATGTGTCGTTCTAATGCCCGTCTGATCACATGTTTGCCTGTAAACTGCGTTGTTATAATGCTTGCTTGAATGCATGAATACCGTGATTATGTGCCAACATGTACTTACGTGCTAGGAGTTATTTTTTTTAGCTAGTTCCTAATGCCCGAAGATGGTGCGAGAATTCAATTCAATAAACACTCATCATTTTTCCGATGATATATTCTAAAAGTCATGAACAATTTTCTAGGATCTTTTAGCAAAAAAAAAAGAGTCAGTCTCCCAATTTCCCCTCCCCCTTTTTTCTATTTTAATTTTAAACACTCATCATTTTTCCGATGATATATTCTAAAAGTCATGAACAATTTTCTAGGATCTTTTAGCAAAAAAAAAGAGTCAGTCTTCCAATTTCCCCTCCCCCTTTTTTCTATTTCAATTTTTTTTTATGTAATTCAGATTCGGTCAAAAAAAAAATCAAAAAAAAAACAAAAAAAAGGGCAAAACAAAAAAATGCCGAAATAACAAAAAAAAATCGAAAAAAAAGAAAAAAGGAAAAGACCGAAATTCTTTTTGTTTTATTTTATCCCATTTTCCATTTTCTTTGAGTCTAGGAAATTAAAAAAAAAAAAATAGGATAGTCCATCTTTTTCTATTTTTATTATTTTTCGTTCAATTGACTTTATTTTCCTTTAATATTAGGGAAATATCCAGGCATTTAGGCTTGAGGACATTCCTTTCTAGGACAATGTGTTTTTCTATTTGTGGGTCAACTTTTTCTTAAGATGAGAGTCTCGTGGTCTTTTTTCATGTTACTAAGTACCCCGTGCTTCCTATGCAGCATAGGATCCAAAGAAGAAAGATTTAGCTAGGGTTTAATTCACCATTCTACCACGCCTCTATTCAAGCCACCTTGGTCACATCATGATCAGGACAGTCAGTATCTGGTTGAGATGACTGACCGAATGGATAGGTTGGAAGCCGACATTACCAACATCAAGTCAAGACAGTTGTGGGATACACCAATGTTTGTCCCTTCGTCTGAAAATCGAAAATCCATGACTCCGGGAAAGCCTGCTCCTGTCCCTCAAGAGCCAGAAAAGAAACGTAAGAGTGACGCGTCTTCCTCCAATGTCTCATCAAGGGAATACTACATGCCCCGAAGTAAGCCGAATAGAGATTTTTCTCCATTGGGGATAGCTCTCAGTACAGGTTTCGAAAGATTAGTGGACAAAGACATACTCCGACCCATAGGTCCCACTCCAGAACCAAGTACCAAGGGTCGTAACTGGAAAGAAGGTGATTACTGCAAGTATCATCAAGGGAAAAGGCATGACACGAATGACTGTTGGGCCCTTAAACACATCATCCAAGACAAGATAGACAATGGCACTCTACCATTGCCCAAAGCTGAAGAAACCGGAAATTTTGGCAACCTCCTGGGTACTATCAACCATATTACAATTGAGGATCCCAAAGATTACTCTCACCTCATTTATGGTGAGGAAATCACCTTGATTTCCCAAAAATCCTATGAAGAAGAACTAGATGTAAGAGGCCACAAAACAGTGGATGACAAAAGTCAAATACGAGAAAGTTTGGTCCGTATAATGAAAGGGATACAAGAGATAAGAGATAAGGTTGACATTCTAGAAGAACGCACCTCCAAGCCCAGGAATGCGGTCATCTTGACCAAGGAAGAAGGTTGGTGGAGCCAAGACCTTCTTTATCACAAAATGTCCAAATATGGGTATGTTCGTCCGAAGACCCCCACATCAAAGCTCCTTCCGAGAGACAGAAATCCATTCCTAAGTTGTACTTACTGCGCGAATGAAGGACATCACATCAATCAGTGCAGGCGCTTTAAGAGGCTAGTCACACGTTTCATTGACCAAGGGACAATGTGGCCGCCATACACTTGGACAGTTAGCTGGTGTCGTCATAGTCAAGAAAAGTACACCCCTCTCTTCGCACCAATGGAAGCGGTTATGAATGCGCTAGTATGGAGAGATGACATCCAACCCCACATCCCTTTGGAAGAGGCCAAGTCAGAACCGGGAAAAAACCGACCTTATTGCAAGTATCATCGAGTATTCGGGCACCACACAGATGACTGCCTACGCCTAAAAGACGACATCCAAGGTGTCATTGACAGAGGAGAGGTTCCACCACCATTAAGAGATAGCAATATGGACAATGAATCCTGGAACTAGTAGATCACCCGCAGGAGCTAGAGGAATCGAGTCTGAGTCCCTAAGTTTTGTCGAGTTAGGACCTTAGCTAAATCTTTAGGTTGAGTCTTAAATAGGGAGTGTTCCCTCTTTTACTTTTCTTTCTAAGTCTAGTCTCTTTTTTTGTGATGGGAATCAGAGACCCTCTTCTCTAAAGTCATGTGTGCTTATCTCTTTTTGCAAATCAATAAAAGTTCCTCTTGCTCATTTCTTTCTTTGTTTAGCTATTGATAAACCCAATGAATACAAAGTTGCACAGATCATTAACTAACTAATTTAATCAATGTAAGTAAACTTCGCAAATCAAGAATACAGATTTTCACTTTTACAAGAATTTGAGTAGCTGAACTCTCTCAACAATGCCGCCCCACCAAGAAGAAGCGAGCCATCCTTTTGCAACAACCTTGACACAGAATTGAATTTGGCTCCGATCGAAGAGGATCCTTGGTACCAAGACGTCTTCAACTACATCACCAAAGGCATATACCCTCAAGACGCACCCCTAAGAGCTCAACGGGCCATCCGTCTCTTAGCGGCGCAGTACATAGAATACAAGGGGTTCTGTACAAAATGTCCCACAACGGGGTCAAACTCAGATGCGTGAACTCTGAAGAAGCCGTAGAAATTATGGACGAGGTACACAATGGTGTGTGCGGACCACACATGAATGGTTGAATGCTCTCTAGAAAAGTCATATGACTGAGACACTACTGGACTACCATGGAAAGGGATCGCTACGACTATGTCAAGAAGTGCAAGAAATGTCAGATATGTGCTAACCTGTAGCATATGCCACCCTCGATGCTCCACAACTTCACGTTCCCTTGGCCGTTTTCCGCATGGGGAATAGATATCATTGGTAAGGTCACCTCGAAGGACTCGGGAGGACATGAATACATCCTGGTAGCCATAGATTATTTTACCAACTCGGTCGAAGCCCAATCCTATGCTGTCCTTACCTCCAAACAAGTGTCCAAATTCATAAGGAACAACATCATTTGCCGATACGGTATTCCGCATGAAATCATCAGTGACCATGGTTCCCATTTCAAAGCCGAAACAGCCACCCTCCTCAAAAACTACAAAATCCAGCACCACAAATCATCCCCTTACCGTCCCCAAACCAATGGCGCAGTAGAAGCCGCCAACAAGAACCTCAAGACTATCATTAAAAAAATGATCGAAAACTACAAAGATTGGCCTGTCAAACTTCCGTTTGCCCTTTGGGGGTATAAGACATCCATAAGATCCTCCACGGGAGCAACACCTTATTCCCTACTCTATGGAATGGAAGCAGTTCTACCCATAGAAGTCCAACTACCCTCCATGCGCATAGCCTTAAAGGGTGAAATTTCTGAAACCCAATGGTTACAAGCCCGCTACGAAGAGCTCATGTTCACGGATGAAAGACGCCTACGGGCCCTAGACCATTCCCACATGTACCAACAACGCATGGCAAGAGCATTCAACAAAAAGGTTCGACCTCGCAATTTAAAGGAAGGGGATTTAGTTTGGAAAGAATTACGTGCCCCAGTTACCGACCCCAGAGGCAAACTTCGACCAAATTGGTCCGGCTCGTTCATCATCAAGGACATCCTGTCAGGAGGCGCAGTCAGACTCATGGATATTGATGGCATCAAGTTCAGCCAGCTCACTAATATGGATCAACTGAAGAAGTGCTACGTCTAAAAAAAATCCGAAAATTTTAAAAAAAAAGACGTACACAACTTGAACGAACTACGCTGGCCTGATTCCACACTGGATACGTAGGTAACCCTTTTAAGGGGGCCCGACCAAAATCAATCCAAAATTCCATTCAACTCATTCAAAAAGGGATAATCTTTATTCAAACTGAATGAATAATTTTACATTGCAAGAATTAAACTTCCTAGGGTTACAAAAAAAATAATAATAATGCAACTATGAGGGTTTAAGCTAAACAAATTCTTATCTTTTTTTTTTTCAAAACTAGACTTGCTTTCCTAGAAAACTACTTTAATCCTTCTTCCCTTTAGAAGGCTTCGTTGAAGAGTTCTTCTTTAAAGGACCCTGGCTTGAGGACGACCTATGATCGCTCCCTTGAGCTGGGGGCTTGCCTCTTTTCAGTACGTGATAGCCTCCCATTTGAGGCCTTTCCTTTCTTTTCTTGCTTCCTGTTTTCGAGTCATACTTAGGCTTCAGCTGGTCCCACTCCTCATGACGAGGGGCTCGTCTCGCTTCTCCATCACTGCAGGATAGCCAGTTCAGATAGATCTCAGAAACTTGAGTTGACGTAATCACCCGAGGTACAGTCCAGCGGTGCCGGCTACGCCAATACTTTCCCCACTCCACAGCAAATTCAATGGTCAAGGCTACGACATTTGGTTTCGTAGTCTCCTGACGAGGGATCACCTGTTTCAAACCTTACTGCCTCATGACCCTAGAGGGAAAGAAGAAGGTAGTCCTATACAGACTCAATATGGTAGTGAAAGGAACAAAGACATCACAGGCCACCAAGGAGGTCAAGCTCCACAAGGCATATGCCAACGGATGAAACGTGAAACGGGGCTAGTTCAAGTTTATCTTCTACGGACAGATTCCGTAAATTCAATTTATAAGCAAAAACGCAGGCCAAAGATATCAGAAATCCACAAAAAAAAGCCCAAGCCAAAGCTGTCAACGGCTCTGGTCAGGCCCGCTAGCGGCCCAGACCAGCGCCGCTAGCGGCCTCAGACTGCAGCCCAGCGCCGCCAGCGGCCCAGACCCTGGCCCGATCCGAATTTTTCCCGAGCTCCAGCTCGCTCCACTACTCCGGTCTGCCCGATTAAAGCCCAGTTTTGATACCCGTACTGAATTTCAAAGCCCGAGACTCTCCTAGTTTTATCTTTTTCAATTTTATTATTATTATTATTTTCCATTTTTTTTAGGGGGTGTAATATGTGTAATTTTTGCTTTTTCTCGCAATTTTTACCATTTTCTTTATTTTATTCCCTAAATTGTGGCTTCATCCTACCGCATAAAATATTGCATACTTAGATCAGACGAGCATAGTCGAGTCATCATATCATACATATCATAAAAAAAAATGCAGGAGTTCGAAATCTCAAGATCAATGTCTACAAGGAGGTCCAAAACTGCTCAACCAGAATCATTGTTGTCAGCCTCATCATCAATGGACGGCTCCTGACCATAGTTCCCGGTCGAATAATGGAGAGAAGAGCTATAAATGGGCCTACTGTTGTCAGGCCTCATATCCCACCCATCATATGCCGGTACACGCATAGGGGTACCTGCCGAAAGCCCCGCAGCAAAGAAATTCTTTGTCGCCTGACTGGCGAAGTCCATGGCCATATCCTGATGCGAAGGCCCGGCATAGGGCATATCCCATCTAGGGGCATTCACCCAACCTCCACTCCAAGGCATAACAACGTGCCTACTATCAAGAGAAGGCTGGAAGCCGCGGGAGAAAACATCTCAGGAATGTATGGTACAGAAAGGCCGGGCGCCTCATCAACAGGAGGCCTGGTCACCACTACAGGAGGAGAACGAGCAACAGATACCCGGCTCGCTGAAGAAGCCCTCGCAGCAGAAGAGTGGAGAGGTCCCACCGAAGATGAAGACTGGGACATCTACAGATAATCCAAGTTAAAATGTTAAGTTAAGCACCTCACTTAGCTAAACAAAAAGAAGAGAGTCTACTCACATCAACGATCTTGGACCGAGAACTCTTCCCCTTGCCCACCACTCGACCATAGCCCTTCTTCAGCAAGTGAATAAGCTTGAAGATCTGCTCCCGGTTCAACTACAAAAGAGAGAGCCACAAGACATAATCATTACCTAAAAGCAAACACAAACACAAGAAGGGATAAAAAAGGAGTTTACCCAAGTACAACCGTCGGGCAAAGGCAGACCCTCCACAGCCTCTCCATCAGCCATGTGAAGGGGGAACTCCTCCACTATGTGTCCCCCACTCTCCCCAATGTACCTCACCTCATTGGTCGGCAAGGTCACACTTAGGGGCTGACCCCGAGGAGCTCTAGAATGAGATATCCTAGGACCCTGAGGAGCTAGACGATCGGCCTGCAAGACACAAGAGGTCAGTATATCACACATATAGCTAAAAAAGGGAGATAAGTTTCCTACCTCAGAAGTAAGGTCCGACATCAAACGGTCCAAGCAGTAAGCCAGGTATACGGCCGTGGGGTCCAAGCCAACAACCTCCGGCATAAGAAACTCATGCGCCGCCCTACCACGGATCATGACTCCCAGGTCCCGCACACTCAGACCCCGCAGATAGAACATGGTCAAAGGAGGATCATCCGGAACCAAGTGACTACTCAGGGAGGGATAGACCAACCGAGTCAAGCGCTCCCCCAAATACCATACAAATCGAAATGGCCCCTCAAAGACCACCCGCAGAAAAGACATTCTAAAGTACTCCATGGTAATATGGGGTGGAACCCTGGGAATATCATCAAAAGCATACCAAGATACCTGCAGATTACCAGCTCAAAAGTTCATTCACACCAAATGAGCCAAAAAAAATATATATGTGTACAAGTCAACAACCACATACCGTAGATGCGGCACGACTCTCGAAGAGAGTCCGAAAATGCTCCAAAGAGGTAAATGGGTGGGTATCCCTACCAACCCACCGTGAACCTAAGGGGAACATTCTCAAACCAGGACGGTGAGGACCAAAAGCTGGAAAGTACTCAAAGAACCACAGCTGCCATACAAGCAAACAAGTAAGCTCCAAATCCAAAAACATGTGCGCACAAAAGAAAGAAAAGCGGTATATATGAGAGCCTACCTCCAGTATCCTCCATGGACCTGTGATAGATGTCCTCTCACTCGTCTACTTAGGCCTACAAGCCCGACGCACCACTTCACCAAAGAAGCATAAGCAGCGCCACCAAGGTTATACTCATGAACCTTGGTCAAATCCTCCAAGCATGTCAAGAAACCGACTTGACACAGGCTCTTCTTCTGAGAAAACATCGTCGACCCCAGCAAGCAAGCCAGAAAAATACGAGCCCTCTGCTCCTCGGTAAGTCCCTGCTCCGCCACGGCCTCCCACAACCGCGCCAAAGAAACCCGATCCTTCTCAAAGTGGATGGATACAGGCCCATAAAGCTCCAGCAAAGTATCACTCCGCCGCTAGTAGCTCGCATCGTACTGAATACGACGCCCTCTAAAAGACAGCCCCGTCAGCACAGCAAACTGATAGGGGGTGGGGAACATTTGTCCCACAGGTGTATGGGAAGTGTTCGTGGTATCCCAAACCTCTCCAGCAAACCCCTAGGATAATCCTTAAATCCCCCGAGTGACACGCAGGGATGATAGTCAGAAACTCGTCAAGTCCCGAGCCCAGTACCAAATTCCTGGCCCCCTCCGAAAAGGTCCCCAACATCATAGCCCAATGGGAGGTAGTCCCATGAGCCTGCAGCAAAACTCCGACACCCTAGCCAACAAACAAATTTTCCTCAACACCCCATATACTACAAATACAGCTAAAATAATTCCACACAGATTATATACAGCTGACCACCAATCCAGTACAAGTCCCAATTTGTTCGTGTGACGAAGCAGTAACAGTTCCAATTTCCAGCTCAAATATACTGAACAAGAAAAAAAAGAGAGTCAGAAAACATACCAGCTCTGAGTTAGACAGATGACTCCGTTTATCCGGCAACAGAACACCGCGTTTCCAAACTCCAAGCGGGCGCCAGTCCAACCGCATAAAAGAGTCCTGGTACAGTCAAGCTCCGTCTGCGTGGTTAGTCGGAGGTGCTCTAGTAGAAGCTAACCCGGTGCGGAAAAGGCTCCGGTCATACTCCTCATCACTCATTGGACGCTTTCCTTTGTCTACGAGAGCCATGGGAACGCAATGGAGTTTTCTCTCTCTACAAGTGGGAAAATAAAAGTTTCAGATTCACAAGAAACAAGCACCCATTCAACAATGCAACTTAAAATTCAGCACCTAAGCGGAAAAATAAGCAAGTTCAAGACAAAAACCGAGGAAATCGGTCAAGAATCGACTTACCTCAAGCAAAGTGGAGTACTCAACAATGGGAAAGCCTCGACAAAGAAGAAGGACGGCACGCAAAAAAGAAAAAAATCGCTGAAGCCATTTTATTCGGCTCAAGCCCAGCGCCGCTAGCGGCGCTGGCTAGAGCCGCTAGCGGCCCTGCAGACTTGTAGCACGGGCCCCACAGCTGACCGACGGCCCCTTTTTCCAGTCCGAAGTTCGTTGCTTCAGTTCATTTTACGGCAAAAATCAGTACCAAGCGCGCGGGAGCAAAGCACTCTGACCCACAAGTTCAAATTCGACAGTTGGCCTATTTTACGGTACCAACTTTCTCAGGTAAAACTAACCCGTTTACTTTTGCAGGTCCCAGGTACTGAAGCCCGGATCTACACTGCGACGACTCTTACCGCCCGGAGCGCCCAAAAATATTTTAAGCCGGGAAAACCTGTTGGCCTTACTAATCATTACAAATTTTTGGGGTCAGTCCCTCTACGCTTTTACAAATTTTTGGGGTCAGTCCCTCTGCGAGGTTACAAATTTTTGGGGTCAGTCCCTCTGCGAGGTTACAAATTTTTGGGGGTCAGTCGAGGACCGCTTAAGCTATTGCGGTTAAACTGACCCTTCTACGAGGTTACTTATTTTTCTGTCAGTCAATGATTGCTTAAAACAGCTGCGGTTATACTGTCCATTATTTATTTTTTATATGTTTCAGTCAATGATTGCTTAAGCTATTGCATTTAAACTATTCATATATGTAAGGACCCGGGATTTTTCCAATCCTTGTTTCCACGGAGTGCGTCCTTATAGAAAATTTCTCAGTTGGGGGCTTAGATAAGTTCAAGGGACCCTCGAGTCAGAAAAGCTTTTGTAAAGACTTCAATTGAATAAAAACAATGAAAGAGGTCACAAATCTGCTATCGGTATTTTATCGAAGGGACAAACCGAAGGGACAACCCAATAGCACGATAAGTGAACTAATCATGTTTTTAGAAAGACTTCCGCTTATATAAAACATATAAGTACCCAAGAATAAAAGGTTCGGGGGCGAAGGTACGAGGTGGGAAGGTGTTAGGCACCCAACTCGCCCGTTTATGACGGCCTCTACTAACTCAAGTTTGCTTAATAATTCAAATACATAATTTCCATGCAAAACCGGATTAACAACCTAGACTTAGACTATTAATTGGTGTATCACAAGCATCACAACATTTATTTTTAACCCTTATTTAGACATGCATTCGATTGACAAGTTGGGCAGCACAACGATTATACAGACAATATTTACGAAGCAATAAAAACGTGACCTAGCATGATATCTACATTATGACTACTTAGAAAATAAACAATTAAGCAATTAATTTAATTTGAACCCTCAGAAATTTGTACCCGAACTGTAGGCTATATTTGACAAGAATAGTAAAAATAGATCTCAGTGGAGCTTTGAAGGCCGAAGCTTCCAGTGGAGCCAAAAGCTTCTCTACGTTTTAGCTTCGGAATGCAATGGACTAAAGCAAAATGGCTCATTAAACTGTCGACACTTCTTATTTATTGTGAAGTTGCCGATGGTCGTCGCACTTTGGATCTCGGGTCAAACGGAAACAGCCTCTCTGCGAGACTCCCACAGGGGTAAGCCTGCGTACAACCGACCCCCCCTTACCCTGCCTAGGCGGGAGCCTCTTTGGAGGCACTGGGGTAATGTTGAGTAAAAATAGATCTCAAGTTTGGAAGAAAGAGGGGGAAGCTCAGTGTTAATACTCCTGAGAATAGAGGTTGTCCACTGTAGACTGTGTGTTTTGAACTGAGGGTGAAGGGTTGTTTATATAGGCCTGGAAAAGTAGGGTTGTACGCTCGAATTTGAGTTGAAAAATGAGACGGGCTTGAAAAATGAGTCGGGCCCGAAGGGAAGTCAGCGCCGCTAGCGGCCCTGGTCAGCGCCATTAGCGGCCCTAGTCCTGGAAAATTGGTCAGCGTCGCTAGCTGACGGCTGTCAGCAGCCAGCTGGATGACGTCATAATGACGTCATCCAGCCCATTTTCATTTTCCGGAGGATTTTACATATTCCGAAAAATAAAAAAAGACCGCTTTACCCCTGAACGGTAAAAGACGGTTTTACCCCTGAACGGTAAAAGACGGTTTTACCCTTAAATTGCAACTTGGCGACCGAGAGTCGGGATGAGGCATGGGATGTGTCGTTGGAAAGCTCTTGAACGGGGCTTCTGAATGGAATGGAATGAAGGAGTGTTTGGAGGGAAAAACCTGAGACCTTATCTTAACTATTAAAGCAAAATAGCAGTTCAAGGTTAAAAATTACTCCTTTCATCATCGGGCTTTTGCGGAGAAATCTGAAGACGCTTTTTTGGCGTCTACAGAAGCCCCCACTTTGATCGAGCTTGAGTAAAAGCGAAGATCAAAGTACTCCGAAGGCGACATGCAGGATGCTGATGTGCACATGGTGTGTGAGAGTGTACAGTATGTATGCATATGAAGACAAACCTGAGTTGGAACACGCTCGTAGTGTGCTAAGATTTCATCCCTGTGAACACCGTCCGTAGATGATCTAAACGTCTGCTGGAGACCTGTACTCAGAGTGAATGAAAAAGTTAGTAATACTTTGGAGAATGATCAACGTAGAGTGCTTCGACAAATAGTGACTAAACACCGCTCGGCGGATGTCGAGATTCCGTCCCTGTACGAGAAACGAAAAAGTCAACGAGACAGCGCGATTAAAAATAATCGGCCGTAAAGTGGTTAGGACATATGAACAGTTTAAATGTAATAGTTTAAGCAATCATTGACTGAAACATATAAAAATAATGGACAGTATAACTGCAATAGTTTAAGCAATCATTGACCGACACAAAAAATAGTAACCTCGTAGAAGGATAGTTTAACCGCAATAGCTTAAGCGATCATTGACTAACCCCAAAAATTTGTAATTCCGCAGAAGGACAGTTTAACCGCAATAGCTTAAGCGATCAGTGACTGGCCCAAAATTTGTACTGTTGTGTTGCGTCGCAAGTGCCGATAAAAATTTTCAGGCTCATAAATAACTTGGACGCTCCGGGCGGTGAGAGTCGTCGTAGTGTAGATCCGGGTTTCAGTATTTGGGACTTGCAAAAATAAACGGATTAGTTTTACCTGCAAATAGTTGGTACCGTAAAATGGGCCAACTGTCGAATTTGAATCTGTGGGCCAGGGTCTTCGCTCCCACGCGCTTCGTATTCATATTGCCGCAAAATAAACTGTAATAATGAACTTTGGACTGGAAAAAGGGGCCATGGGTCAGCAGTGGGGCCCGTGTTGCAGGTCTGCAGGGGCCGCTAGCGGCGCTGGGCTTAAGCCAAATAAAAAGCGCTTTGGCACTTTCTCTCTCTTATTTTCGCGTTTTGGGTCTTCTTCCTCACCGAGCCATTGTCGAGAGCAAGTTCCTCCATTGTTGAGTGCTTCACTCCACTTGAGGTAAGTCGATTCTTGTCCGTTTGCTTCGGTGTTTGTCTTGAACTTGCTTATTTTTCCGCCTAGTTGCTGAATTTTTGGGTTGCATTTTTGAATGGCTGCTTGTTTCTTGCGAATCTGAAACTTTTATTTTCCCACTTGTAGAGAGAGAAAGTTCCATTGTGTTCCCATGGCTCCCGTAGACAAAGGGAAGCGTCCTATGAGTGACGAGGAGTATGATCGGAGCCTTTTTCGCACCGGGTTACCTTCTACCCGAGGGCCTCCGACCGGTCACGCGGATGGGGCTCGACTGTACCAGGATTCTTTTATGCGGTTGGATTGGCGCCCTCCTGGAGTTTGGAATCGCAGTGTATTGTTGTCGGATAGACGGAGTCATTTGTCTGACTTGAGGCTGGTATGTTTTCTACTATTCTTTTTTTCCTATTCAGTATATTCAAACTGAAAATTGGAATTGTTAGTGCTTCGGCACACGAACAAATTGGGACTTGTACTAGATTGGTGGTCAGCTGTATATAATTTGTATGGAATTTATTTTAGCTGTATTTGTGGTATATGGGGTATTGAGAAAATTTTGTTGGTTGGCTAGGGTGTCGGGGTTTTGCTGCAGGCTCATGGGACTACTTCCCATTGGGCTATGATGTTGGGGACCTTTTCGGAGGAGGCCAGGAATTTGGTACTGGACTCGGGTCTCGCTGATTTTTTGACTGTTATACCTGCTTGTCACTCGGAGGATTCTAGGATTGTTGCCCGGGGGTTACTGGAGAGGTTTTGGGATTCTACAAACACTTTCCATACACCTGTGGGAGAGATGTTTCCTACCCCTTATCAGTTTGCTGTGCTGACGGGGTTATCCTTTAGAGGGTGACGTATTCAGTACGACGCGAGCTATTGGCGACGGAGTGACACCTTGTTGGATCTTTACGGGCCCGTATCCATCCACTTTGATAAGGATCGGGTTTCCTTGGCGCGGTTGTGGGAGGCCGTATCTGCGCAGGGGGTTACCGAGGAGCAGAGGGCTCGTATTTTCCTGGCTTGTTTGCTGGGGTCGACGATCTTTGCTCAAAAGAAGAGCGTGTGTCAAGTCGGTTTCTTAACATGCTTGGAGGATTTGACCAAGGTGCGTGAGTACAACCTTGGTGTTGCTGCTTATGCTTCTTTGGTGAAATGGTGTCGTCGGGCCTGTAGGCCTAAGGAGACGAGCGAGAGGACATCTATCACGGGCCCATGGAGGATACTAGAGGTAGGCTTCTTTTTTTTACTCCTCTTTTTTTGCCTATGTCTTCAATTGTGGAAATCATTTTTTGTGCTTGCTTATGAGGCAGTTGTGGTTCTTTTAGTATTTTTCAGCTTTTGGTACTCATCATCCTGGTTTGAGAATGTTCCCTTTAGGTTCACGATGGGTTGGTAGGGATGCCCATACGTTTTCCTCTCTGGAGCATTTCCGGGCCACCTTCGAGAGTCATGTTGCGTCTACGGTACGTGGTTGTTGACTTGTGCATTCCCTTTTGTTCATTCTATGTGAATGAATTTTGAATTGGTAATCTGCAGGTGTTGTGGTCCGCTTTTGATGATGTTCCTGGGGTTCCTACCCACATTACCCTAGAGTCTTTTAGGGTATCTTCTCTACGAGTGGTCTTCGAGGGGCCATTCAGCTTTGTATGGTACTTAGGGGATCGTTTGACTCGGTTGGTCTATCCCTCCCTGGGTACTCATCTGGTTCTGGAGGATCCTCCTTTGACCATGTTTTACCTGCGTGGTCCGAGTGTGCGGGACCTGGGGGTCGTGATCCGTGGTAGGGCGGCGCAGGAGTTTATCGTGCCGGAGGTCGTTGGCTTAGACCAGAACGCCATGTACCTGGCCTATTGCTTGGACCGCTTGATGCCAGACCTCACTTCTGACGTAAGAAACTTATCTGCATCTTTTAACTGTACCGGTAATATACTGACTCCTTGTGTCTTGTAGGCGGATCGTCTAGCTCCTCCGGGTCCTAGGAGGTCTCATTCCAGAGCTTCTCGGCGACAGCCCCCAAGTGTGACCTTGCCGACCAATGAGGTGAGGTACATTGGGGAGAGTGGGGGATGCATAGTGGAGGAGTTCCCCCTCCATATTGCTGACGGAGAGGCGGTGGAGGGCTTGCCCTTGCCTGATGGTTGCACGGGGGTAAGCTTTCTTCTCTCTCTCTCTTTTGTACTCGTGTTTGCTTTTGAGTGTTGACTTTATTTTGTGGCTCTCTCTCTCTTTTGTAGCTGAACCGAGAGCAGACCTCTCAAGTCTTCAAGCTCATTCATTTGTTGAAGAAAGGCTACGGTCGAGTGTTGGGCAAGGGGAAGAGTTCTCGGTCTTAGACCGTTGATGTAAGCAAACTCTCTTCTCTCTTTTTTTTTATTTAGCTAAGTGAAGTGCTTAACTTAACATTTTTACTTTGATTATCTGCAGATGTCTCAGTCTTCATATTCGGTAAGACCACGCCACTCTTCTGTTGCGAGGGCTTCCTCGGCGAGCAGACCACCAATTGCTCGTTCTCCTCCTGTGATGGTGACCAGGCCTCCTGTTGATGAGGCGTCCAGGGCTTCTGTCCCGTATGTTCCAGAGATGTTCTCTCCTGCTGATTTCCGGCCTTCTCTTGATAGGTTGCCCGTTGCTACGCCCTTGGCTGGAGGTTGGGCGAACACCCCTGGATGGGATATGCCATATGCTGGGCCTTCTCATCAGGTTGTGGCTATGGATTTCGCCAGTCAGGCCACGGCAAACTTCTTTGCCTCGGGGTTTTTGGCAGGTACCCCTATGCGAGCTCCAGCGTATGATGGACGAGACATGAGGTCTGAGAACAACAGGCCTATATATAGCTCTTCTCTCCACTATTCGACCGGAAACTATGGTCAGGGGCCGTCCATTGATAATGAGGCTGACAGCAACGATTCCAGTTGAACAATGTTGGGCCGCTTTTGTAAACATTGGCCTTGGAATTTCGAACTCCTGTTTTTGGTGCAACACATTGTTTTTTTTGATATGTATGATATGCTATGATGACTCAATTATGCCCGTCTGATCTAATTATGCAACGTGTTATGCAGTAGGCCAAAGCCATAATTTAGGGAATAATAACAATAAAAAAGAAAAAGGTAAAAAAATGCAAGGGAGAAGCAAAAATTACACATATTATACCCCCAAAAAAAATGAAAAAGAAAAAAAGAAAAGAAAAATGAAAAAAGATAAATCTAAGAGAGTCTCGGGCTTTGTAATTCTGCGTGGGTATTAAAACTGGGCCGAAATCGGGTCGTCTGGATCAAAAGCGCGAACTGGAGCAAAAGGAAAATTCGGACCGGACCAGGGTCTGGGCCGCTAGCGGCGCTGACCAGTGCTGCTGACGGCTCTTTTTTGCGGATTTCTGGCTTTTTCGGCCCGCGTTCCTGTCTATAAGTAGGATTTTCGGGATGCTTGATGCTGTACCACTTTTTTTTTGTATACCTTAGCTCTCCCAAACTTCTCCAATTTTCTGCCATGGTGAAATCCTTTGAAGATCTGTTCGATGCCTGGTGCAAAAATCTAACCGTAGAAGATAAGCTTGAACTAGCCCCGTTTCACGTTTCTACCTTGCTGACTTTAAAACCAACCAAAATACTGTGGCCCCTTCTTCGGTCTGCTTTGAATTATTGGGATCCTGACCTGCATGTTTTCCGTTTTGGTAATTCCGAACTATGCCCTTTGGTTGAGGAATTTGCTGCGATCACTAATGTTCCTGATGTTCTTCCCCCAACTGTGCCTTATGTGAGGGATGGTTTTAGGGATCAATACAGGAAATCCTTGGGTTTGTCATCTGCAGAAGCCAAAAAGATGGTGCTTGGTGTCGACGTGGACTTGGTTCAACTTTGCGAAAAGTTCGTTATTTCTTCTGAAAAAGATGCCATATTCAGGCGTTGTCGTCGACAGGCTTTTGTACTGTGCCTGTTAAACCGCATGTTCTTTGTTAATGCAGAATCTTCCAAATTGGGTAGAGCCTCGTTGCTGCGAGTGGTTAATCAAATGGTTGAAGGACATTCTCCCTTACATCAAGTCGTAGGGGAAACCATTATTGGGCTTGATAGGTTGAAAACATCTCCCAACCAATCTTTCTCTGGCAGCCCCCTGCTGCTTTAGATCTGGTTATGTGAGCATCTGAGGTTGATAGAGTCACCAGATAATCTGATTATTCATGTTCCTCGGACCTAGTCAAAGAAAACATATATTGCTGCTAGCTTTCTAGTTAGGAAAAGGCTATATTCTGAAAAGTCCCTTGCTGAATGGGATGCCTTTTTCCAAGTGGAACCTATCATCCGTTGGCATGTGCCCTGGTGGAGCTTGACTTCTTTAGTGGCTTGTGATGACTTGATCCTTCATACTACCGTACTGGGTCTGTACAGGACCACTTTCTTCTTTCCCTCTAGGGTCATGAGGCAATACGGTTTGAAGCAGGTGATCCCCTGTTAGGAGACTACGAGACCAAATGTCGTAGCCTTAACCACTAAATTTGCTGCGGAGTGGGGAAAGTATTGGCACAGCCGGCATCGCTGGACTGTACCTCAGGTGATTGCCCCAACTCAGATCTCTGAGACCTACCTAAACTGGCTTTCTTGCAGTGATGGAGAAGTGAGACGAGCCCTTCGTCATGAGGAGTGGGACCAACTAAAGCCTAGATATGACTCACAAACAGGAGGCAAGAAAAGAAAGGAACTGTCTCAAATGGGAGACTATCACGTACTGAAGAGAGGCAAGCCGCCAGCTCAAGGAAGCGATCACAGGTCGTCCTCAAGCCAGGGTCCTTCAAAGAAGAACTCTTCAACGATGCCTTCTAAAGGGAAGAAGGATTAAAGTAGTTTTCTAGGAAAGCAAGTCTAGTTTTCAAAGGAAAATAATAATAGGAATTTGTTTAGCTTAAACCCTCACAGTTGCATTATTTCCTTAGGGAGTTTTAATTCTTGCAATGTAAGCTTATTCGTTCAGTTTGAATAAAGATTGTCCCTTTTTTGAATGAGTTGAAAGGAATTTTTGGATTGATTTTGGCCGAGCCACTTTGAAAGGGTTACCTACATATCCAGTGTGGAGTCAGGCCAGCGTAGTTTGTTCAAATAGTGTACGTCTTTTTCTTTTTATTTTTTTTTCTTTTTAGTTTTCGAAATTTTATTTTTTTATATTTTTATTTTTTTTAGACGTAACACTTCTTTAGTTGATCAATATTGGTGAGCTGGCTGAACTCGATGCCATCAATATCCATGAGTCTGACGGCGCCTCCTGATAGGATGTCTTTGATGATGAATGGTCCGGACCAGTTTGGTCGAAATTTGCCTCTGGGGTCGGTTACTGGGGCTCGTAATTCTTTCCAAACTAAGTCTCCTTCCTTTAAATTTCGAGGTCGAACCTTTTTGTTGAACGCTCTTGCCATGCGTTGTTGATACATGTGGGAATGGTCTAGGGCCCGTAGGCGTCTTTCATCTGTGAACATGAGCTCTTCATAGCGGGCTTGCAACCATTGGGTTTCAGGAATGTCTCCTTCTAAGGCTATGCGCATTGAGGGTAGTTGGACTTCTATGGGTAGAACTGCTTTCATTCCATAGACTAGGGAGTAAGGTGTTGCTCCCGTAGAGGATCTTATGGATGCCCTATACCCCCAAAGTGCAAATGGGAGTTTTATGGCCCAATCTTTGTTGGCGGCCTCTACTGCGCCATTGGTAAGGGGATGATTTGTGGTGCTGGATTTTGTAGCTTTTGAGAAGGGTGGATGTTTTGGCTTTGAAGTGGGATCCATGGTCACTTATGATTTCATGTGGAACACCATATCGGCAAAAGATGTTGTTCCTTATGAATTTGGACACTTGTTTGGAGGTAAGGATGGCATAGGACTGGGCTTCAACCCACTTGGTAAAATAATCTATGGCTACTAGGATGTATTCATGTCCTCCCGAGCCCTTCAGGGTGATCTTTCCAATGATGTCTATTCCCCATGCAGAAAATGGCCAAGGAGAGGTGGTGAAGTTGTGGAGCATCGAGGGTGGCATATGCTGCAGGTTGGCATATATCTGACACTTCTTACACTTCTTAACGTAGTCGTAACAATCCTTTTCCATAGTAGTCCAGTAGTATCCTAGTCGTAGAACCTTCTTGGAGAGCATTCGCCCGTTCATTTGTGGTCCACACACCCCATTATGTACCTCGTCCATAATCTCTGCAGCTTCTTCGGCGTTCACACATCTGAGGTTAACCCCGTTATGAGATTTCTTGTACAGAACCCCCTTGTATTCTATGTATTGCGCCGCTAAGAGACGGATGGCCCGTTGAGCTCTTAGTGGTGCATTTTGAGGATATACTCCTTTGGTGATGTAGTTGAAGATGTCTTGGTACCAATGATCTTCTTCGATCGGAGCCAAAGTCATTTCTATGTCGAGGTTGTTGCAAAAGGCTGGTTCGCTTCCTTTTTTTTTTGGAGTGGCATCGTTGAGGGAGTTCAGCTACTCAAATTCCTGTAAAAGTGAAAATCTGTATTCTTACTTTTGCGAAGTTTACTTACATTGCTTAAATTAATTAACTCTGTTTCCTCCACGATGGAGGTCTTTTGTTCATGATTGTTTACTGCTTTTAGCAACTCTTTAGGCAACTCGTTTTCATCATTGGGTTTATCAATAGCTAAACAAGGCAGCAAATAAGCAGAAGGAATTTCTATTTTATTGATATTAGAATTGAAAACAGCAAGAAAGGGATCTGAATTTCCCTTCACATCGACACTAGACTTAGAAAAAGTGAAGGGGACATTTCCTGATTTTGACTCATATCTAGGACCTATGCTAGACACTGACTCTGACTGAGACTCGGAATCAGGTTCTTCCATCATTGGTCCTTCCCCAGCGGATATCGTGACCTTTCGTCCATTCGGGCCGGTCCATCTTACTTCTTTGCGCCATCCCATTGTGACATCCTCGGTAGTATATATCAGGTCTGCAGGGTTCAAGTTGCGATCACTAAGAGCCATCACCTCTTCATCTACTTCAGGAGATTCGGTCGTTCTGTTTTCTCCGCCAAATAAGAGACCCAGTAGCTGGTTACCTGGTGCTTTGGCCCAATCTTGGCTTGCTGGCTCTAAGGGGTGTCGTGCCTCCTCGCCCAACTGATTGCAGTCTCGGAATATTTCAAAACCTGGATGCGTGACCCTGGTTTCTTCGTCATAGTACGGCTCTGGGAAGCCGTAGTATGGGCATTAGTCTCCTTCTGTGATGAACTGGCCATTTAGCGTGTGGCTATAGGGTGAGATGACATGTTTTCCCTTAAATTGTTTCCTTTGTTTCAGAACCTGGTCTCGGATTTCTTTGTCAGTAGGTTCATAGCCAAACCCGAAAGAGTTGTTTTTGGGCTCAAATTTGAAAGTAGTGGGCCCTTGTCCATTTCTTCCAAGACCCATACCGGGTATATATCCTTGCTTTTTGAGGAAACCATTAACATGAGGATTTGAGTGTGGTATGAAAGGTGCTTGACCCATTTCAAGCACATTAACTTCGAACTGCGGTTCATACCTTCGTATTTTGATCTTGAATACATGGGATTTTGGGGGAGAAACTGTCCCGGAGTTGATAACAGATTGGATGTCATACTTTAAACGATAACATTGCTCAGTGAGATGGCCAAAACATCTGTGGTATTGGCAATAGAGGTAATGATCTTCTTCTTCTTCTTCTTCTTCTTCTTCTTCTTCTAGGAACTGCAAATCTCCGCGACGAAGTAGAGCGGTCATGACGTCATAAATTGGCACTGTTAGGGGCGTGAACTCATGGATGGGGTTACTTGGTCTTTCCCTTGATAACCAATGATGCGCGGGCCACATTGTTCCTTCATCAATGAAGGTTTGGATTCTGCCCCTCAAATCCCTGCAGTCATTGGTGTGATGTCCGCAGGCTCGATAGTATTCGCAATAAACACTTGGATTTCCATTCTCTGGGATGAGCTCATATGTTGGTCCTACCGGATGTATGTAGCCATACGCCCTCATTTGTTGAAAGATGCGCTCTTGAGGCCAACGGAGCTTCCCTTGATCTAGAGCCAACTTGCCACCTTCTAGAAACTTAATTCTTTGTTCCAACTCAGCGATCGTTTTCTGCAGCTTTTTAATTTCTGAATGGTAGACCTCTACATATTGAGTTAGGTGCTCAATATCGTCTTGTGATTCAGCAATGGCTTGGATTGGCTTGCCTGTGCTTCTATATTCGACGAGACGTGGTGTCTCATCTGGATCAAGGCCCACTTGGATCTTGGCCTCCCGGAATGATCGGTCTAATTGTTCTTCCAGATCAAGGAATTCATCTTGAGTATCTAGCACCGATTCTCTCATAGTTTCGCGAACTGGATACGTGGTGGTCACAAAATGGGCTTTGACCCTCTTAGCATTCTGGCCACTTTCCAACCCTGGCATGAGGAGAGACTCTTTCTGTGTATCTTCAGCTGAGGAACGCTTGATGGACCCTGGCATGATCTGAACGAGTAGAAGACCTTTTAGGATCAGAAGACCATGAGACTCTAACTTAATGAAAAATTGACCCACACGTAGAAAACACATTGTCCTAAAAGGAAAAAGAAAGTCCTTAAGCCTAAATGCCCAAATATTTCCCTAATATCCAATGAAAATGAAGTCAATGAACGAAAATAAGAAAAGTAAGAAAAGATGACTATCCTAACTTTATTATTTTTTTTAGACTCAAAGAAAATGGAAAATGGGATAAAATAAAATAAAAAGAAATTTCGGTCCCCTTTTTTTTTTTTTTTTTTTGATTTTTTTTTATTTTTCGGCATTTTTGTTTTTGCCTTTTTTTTTATTTTCTAATTTTTTTATTTTTTTTTTTTTTTGACCGAATCTGAATTACATCAAAAGAAAAAAGAAAATACAGAAATAAGAAAAAGGGAGAGGGAAAATTGAAAGACTGACTCTTTTTTTTTACTAAAACGATCCTAGAAATTGTCCATGACTTTTAGAATATATCATTGGGAAAATGATGAGTGTTCATTGAATTTGAATTCTCGCACCATTTTTGGGCATTAGGAACTAGCTACAAAAAAACAACTCCTAGCACGTAAGTACATGTTGGCACATAATCACGACATCCATGCATTTAAGCAAGCATTATAACAACGCAGTTTACAGGCAAACATGTGATCAGACGGGCATTACAACGACATATGCACAACAAGCAAGCGGATGCATGAATGTGGGTTAAAGGCTTTTGGCTCCTGTGAGGTTACCAAGACAAATTACATTTTCCGTTCGGCAGATGGTCGACACTTCGATTGTAATTCTTTTCATCAACAAAGGATTGATGAGTCATGGGTGAGGAAGCGTTGATTTGCACGATAGGACAACTGTATATTCCTTTAGATATACGGGTTGTCTACGAGTTGCGACACAAACTTCCTCGTGGGTCGGTAAGGGTCAAAAGGTTGTGCAAAAGCACATGCAAATGATGCAAAAATATGGAACATGTTATTAAACAATTAAGCAAACTTGACTTTCGAGTCTCACCCTCTTAAATAAGTCCACAGCGGAGTCGCCACTGTAAGGACCCGGGATTTTTCCAATCCTTGTTTCCACGGAGTGCGTCCTTATAGAAAATTTGTTAGTTGGGGGCTTAGATAAGTTCAAGGGACCCTCGAGTTAGAAAAGCTTTTGTAAATACTTGAATTGAATAAAAACCATGAAAGAGGTCACAAATCTGCTATCGACGTTTTATCGAAGAGACAAACCGAAGGGACAACCCAATAGCGCTATAAGTGAACTAATCATGTTTTTAGAAAGAGTCCCGCTTATATAAAACATATAAGTACCCAAGAATAAAGGATTCGGGAGCGAAGGTACGAGGTGGGAAGGTGTTAGGCACCCAACTCGCCCGTTTATGACGGCCTCTACTAACTCAAGTTTGCTTAATAATTTAAAGACATAATTCCCATGCAAAACCGGATTAACAACCTAGACTTCTGTAGACGCCAAGGTGTAGACTGTGTGTTTTGAACTGAGGAGGAAGGGTTGTTTATATAGGCGTGGAAAAGTAGGGTTGTACGGTTGAATTTGAGCTGAAAAATGAGATGGGCTTGAAAAATGAGTCGGGCTCGAAGGGAAGTTAGCGCCGCTAGCGGCCCTGGTCTGGGCCGCTAGCGACCCTGGCCTGGGCCGCTGACGGCTGTCAGCAGCCAGCTAGATATGACATCATCCAGCCCATTTTCATTTTCCGGAGGATTTTAAATATTCTGAAAAATATGAAAAGACTGTTTTACCCCTGAACGGTAAAAGACGGTTTTACCCCTAAATCGCAACTTGGCGACCGAGAGTCGGAATGAGGCATGAGACGTGTCGTTGGAAAGCTCTTGAACGGGGCATCTGAATGGAATGGAATGAAGGAGTGTTTGGAGGGAAAAACCTAAGACCTTACCTTAACTATTAATGCAAAATAGCAGTTCAAGCTTAAAAATTACTCCTTTCATCATCGGGCTTTTGCGGAGAAATCTGAAGGCGCTTTTTTGGCTTCTACAATATGTCCTAACCACCTTATGGCCGATTATTTTTAATCGTGCTTATCTCGTTGACTTTTTCGTTTCTTATAAACAGGGACGGGATCTCGACATCCGTCGGGCGGTGTTTAGTCACTGTTTGTCGAAGCACTCCGCGTTGATCATTCTCAAAGTATTACTAACTTTTTCATTCACTCTGAATACAGGTCCCCAGCAGACGTTTAGACCATCTACAAGCGGTGTTCTACCCTGCTAACATAACCTTTATTTTCTCTTGTGTTCATAGAGATGAAATCTTAGCACACTGCGAGTGTGTCCCAACTCAGGTTTGTCTTCATATGCATGCATACTGTACACTCTCACACACCATGCGCACATCAGCATTCTGCATGTCGCCTTCGGAGTACTTTGATCTTCGCTTTTACTCAAGCTCGATCAAAGTGGGGGCTTCTGTAGACGCCAAAAAAGCGCCTTCAGATTTCTCCGCAAAAACCCGATGATGAAAGGAGTAATTTATAAACTTGAACTATTATTTTTGCTTTAATAGTTAAGATAAGGTCTCAGGTTTTTCCTCCAAACACTCCTTCATTCCATTTCATTCAGAAGCCCCGTCCAAAAGCTTTCCAACGACACATCTTACGCCTTTTTTAGACCCCCGATCACCTAGTTGCGATTTAGGGGTAGACCCGTCTTTTACCGTCCAAGGGTAAAACGGTCTTTTCATATTTTTCGGAATACAAAAATTCCTCCGGAAAATAAAAATAGACTGGATGACGTCATTATGACGACATTATGACGACATCCAGCTGGCTGCTGAGAGCCGTCGGCGGCCCTGGAATAAATCTCAGGGCAGCTAGCGGCGCTGACCCTTCTTTGGGCCCGGCTGATTTTTCAGGCCCGTGTCGTTTTTCGTCTCCTATTCAGTCGTCCAACCCTACTTCCCTGCGCCTATAAATACGACCCTCCTCCCTCAATTCAAAACACACAGTCTACAGTTGACAACCTCTATTCTCGAGAGTATTGACATCGAACTTCCCCCTCTTTCTTCCAAACTAGAAATCTTGTTTTACTATTCTTGTCAAATATAGCCTACAGTTCAGGTACAAACTCCTGAGGGCTCAAATTAAATTTATTGTCTAATTGTTTATTTTCTAATAGTCATAATGTAGATATCATGCTAGAATAACGCTTTTATTGCTTCCTAAATATCGTCTGTATAGTCGTTGTGCTGCCCAACTTGTCAATCGAATGCACGTCTAAACAAGGGTTAATAATAAATGTTGTGATGCTTGTGATGAACCAATTAATAGTCTAAGTCTAGGTTGTTAATCCGGTTTTGCATGGGAGTTATGTCTTTAAATTATTAAGCAAACTTGAGTTAGTAGAGGCCGTCATAAAATGGGCGAGTTGGGTGCCTAACACCTTCCCACCTCGTACCTTCGCCCCCGAACCTATTATTCTTGGGTACTCATATGTTCTATATGAGCGGGAGTCTTTCTAAAAACATGATCAGTTCACTTATCGCGCTATTGGGTTGTCCCTTCGGATTGTCCCTTCGGTTTGCCCCTTCGATAAAACGCCTATAGCAGATTTGTGACCTCTTTCATGGTTTTTATTCAATTCAAGTCTTTTCAAATGTTTTTCTAACTCGACGGTTCCTTGAACTTATCTAAACCCCCAGCTTACAAATTTTCTATAAGGACGCACTCCGTGGGCCGTAGAAATCTCGGGTCCTTACAATGGGCGCTACGTTGGCCCAAAAGGTGGAGAATGACGAAAAGGCAATATACTACCTTAGCAAGAAATTCCTAGAATATGAAACACGCTATTCCACACTAGAGAAGACGTGTCTCGCATTGGTCATTGCAACAAAGAAACTCCGGCATTACATGCTACAACATTCTATCCATATAAAGTCAAGGATGAATCCACTAAAGTACTTGTTCGAAAAATTCATTCTTAGTGGAAGAATAGCAAGGTGGACTGTCATGCTTTCAGAATTTGATCTAACTTTTGAACACCAAAAGGCGATCAAAGGACATGCCATTTCTGAACATCTCGCTGAAAACCCAGTTAGTAGCGAAGATGTCACGCATGACTTTCCCGATGTAGGAATAATGAATGTCGAAGAAAACACTTGGCAGTTATACTTTGACGGAGCCTCAAACCAAAGAGGCTATGGCATAGGAGTATTATTGGTCAGCCCCGAAGGCGCACATACTCCCATAGAAATTATACCATGAGGTAACTAACAACGACGCTGAATATAAAGCATGCATCATTGGTTTAGAAGCAGCAATAGAATAGAACTAAAGGTATATGGAGACTCAACTCTCATCATAAATCTCCTACCCTTCTAAAAGCGAATAAGGCCTTGTACTGTTCATATGAACAGTACCCCATTTATATACCTCTTTTTTTTTCTTTTTTTTTTTTTAATCAAAGTGTTGTTCCTTGACCAGGCTACCAGCTTCCTCCGGTTTACCCGCTTAGAAAAAGAAAAAGAAAAAAAAAAAAAAAAAAAAAAGAGCTTCTCCCATTTTCACTCACCTACTCTGACTCCCCATGCTCTCTTGCTTCACGCCTTCACCCATACCTTCAGCAGGCTTTCACTCACCCACTTCTTCCATTTCGGAGACCATTTGAATGGCTCTCCTTCCTGGTTTGTTGATTTTCCCTTTCTACACTTCCTAAAACCCTATGCCACTTTCAATTTCCATCTTCCTCCATTTATATCAGGAGTGTATATTCAATTTATTGAGGTCCTTGAAATTATGTTCATATACCTAATTATGACTATTTATCATTTTTCCCAATTAAATTTTGCTAAAGAGAAAAACCACACAACAGTGAACCCCAAGAAAAAAAACCCTCTTTCTATCTCTTTGCCCAATTCAATTCTCCCACCATAACCATGGCGAATCGTAAGTCTTCTTCTTGTTGTTATCATTATTATTATTATTGTTTCTGAACTGTTTTTTTTTTTAATTTCTTTATATTATTGTACAAATTTGTTGTGATAATAAGATTTGATTAATGGCGAATTTCAGCAGCACCAGTTCGATTGTTTCTTCAAGCAGCGAGGCAGAGGAAGAGCATGTTGTTCAGATGGAGGGCCTGGTTACTCTCTCTCTCCCTCTCTCTCTCTCTCTCTCTCTCTCTCTCTCTCTCTCTCTCTCTCTCTCTTATCTTAAAGATTTTGTTTTTGGTTACGTTTTTTATTTATTTGTTCTAAATTTACTGTCGTTGAATGGGATACTGTTTTAATCATATTGAGAATTTGATGAGATAGATGAGATGAGATGAGATGTGCTGAGAGGGTTTTGTTGTACATGTGTTGGAACAATTGTTGTTGGGGTGTTTAGATAGTTCATTAAATTGCTGTGAAAGAATTATTAAATTTGATTTCTTCTTGGGTGATTAGTTTACAAAAATGCAACTTAAAAGACGTTCTATAGTTTGCCTGAAGCTAATTAGGAATGCATGAGGGAGATTTGTGCTACACTGCTACTCCATCTCTGATTCCAATGTCCGCTTCCTCGAAATTTGTGAGTTCTTTTCTGAGGTTTTCTTTCCTTTTTATTATTTCATTAATTCTGCTCAAATGTGTTGAATTACTCAACTAGGTAATTTCTGACATTTGTTGAGTTAGGTTGTTGGGGCTGCAATGGTTAGGCAAGCAAGGACAGGATAACTTCAAGTTAGTAGAGAGGAAAGCATGATACAATATCGCCTCTTTTCCTGTCCACTCTACTACTCTTCAAAGGTTTGTTGAATGTTATGCATTTGTATTTGGGTTTGACTGAATTACTTTGCTTTGGTCAGGATTTATTGGGTTCAACCTTGATTTTCTTAGTTCTTTTCTCATTTATTGTTGGTTGCTGCTTGAGAAACAAAAGACTAGAGAGTTGTTTTCATCATTTGGTCTAATTAGTGGATTTGATAAAGTGGAAAACATTAGACCTCAAGTTATGGGTTCTAGCTATTTAATTGTTGGAATTTGGACAAATGGTAGCTAGCTATTTACTAGCTTTTATGTGGGCAAAACTACAGAAAGTCTAATGCAAGAAAAATATACACTTTCATTGTATGTTATAGCTTGATAATCAACGGCAAGAAATTTGATTTATAGAATGATGATTATATACAATGAAACTACAGATGGGTTTGGCTTTTGGTTAATGGACCCTTTAGAAATAGTGAGAATTGGGTTATTTGCAATTCAGCATGGGGCTTAATTTCTTGGCCATTTTGGGTTTTCTTCATTACTATTACTCAGAAATCAAAATTATGAAGATTATTTTATAGTATGTAGCCATGTAGGTCTTTTAATTTTAATGATATTCATTTTGCTTTTGACTTGCTTCACCCGACAAATATTTACTATATGCTTCTCGTTGGCTGTTATTGTTGGTTTTATTATAGTTATTTTGTCAAACAATTTTCAGAAATTTTGATATGTGAGAAGGAGCATGGAAGGGAGGAATCGTGAATTGCTAAAGGCTTAGGTATCTAAACACTTTTGCAACTTCTTATTCATCTTTATATAACTTGCTTTAGAGGGTTTTTTTTGGGAATTTGTATTTCTCTTCGTTTTGATTTGTTTTGGGTTATGTGGATATATAATCGAGTAACTAATATATGGATAACCTTGATTCTTCCACAGTAGAAATAAATATGTATTATGCATTGCTTTAGTCATTAAGGTTTGAATGTGTTGTGGTAGTGGAAGCTGCAATCTCTAATACGTATGCTCGCCCTGCTAACAAAAAGAGTAGTGATGAAGTGACTAACAGCTTGCATTGACCTTTTTAAATGTGCTCTCATGCTTAGCTTTGATCTGATTTTAGCTCATGACAGATGTTGCAGTTTGAAATTTATGGCAATTCTATTGTTTGGGCAACCATGGATTTACGTTTAGACGTTAGTTTCAAAATATGCAACTGGTTGGTCTATGGCATCTTCTTTCTTTGCCTTCTATTGTGTCAAAATTTAAAGCATTTCCTTTAACTTTATTTTCAGTTTGTTGACTTCATTTTTATTTTCTTTTTCTTTTTGAAATTTATCACTTTTTATTGATTTCAGTTAATCTGAATGGATAACTGTTAAGACTAATAAGATGAGCAATTTGTGGTAAATGCTTTACATGAATCCGGTGCTAACATACAGTAGATGTGACAAAGAAAAAAGATATGAACATATAAGAAAAATGGGAATAGGGTTCATTTGGGGAAAGCTTGACAGAGTCCATGTCTTGTACCCTGTCTCCTGGGAGAACATTTGTTGCCCAAGGAAGCAGGGGGCTACACATCCGGAACATTGAACATTGGAATATGGTTGCAGAGTGTAAAAGCCTCTGGAGCCTTGATTATAAATAATACTACCCTGTGCCAGCTGGATATGTTAGACTAGAGCTTATCTCCTGAATAGGCAGGATCTTTGGAGTGTTCAACCATTTTGTTGCAAGGAAGAAACTCCTAGAGGTGAGGGATAAACTGATCCAAGAATGTAGAACTGCTGCAAATGCTCGGATTTACTCTCCAGAGCATGGTTAGAGGAGGTAAGTTCATGATGTATATTGCAGGGTGCTTGCTTGGTGTTCCACGACAAAAAGTCCACACACGACCTTGTATCGGGAGGAGTTATACCAAGACTGCTTTATAGCTTGGCTTGCTTGCAACAAGAGACTGATGACAACAAATATGCCAAGAAATAGAGACCTGCCCATTGAAATTACTTGAGAAATCTATAAAACAGGTTAAATGCCATTAGAGACATGGTTCTTAATCATACGTCAAAAGAGGCTTCCACAACTGCACTTTTATTACATTGTATTTAGTTTTTTATTCTTTTTGCTCATACATTGTTGTTTAGTTAATGTTGTAAGAAAGTAATCTTTTTAGCTAGATAGAACATATGATTTTGTATAATAAATTTTACTTCCTTTTGACATTATTAGAGTTCAAGATTAGTTCTCTTCAAATAGGAATTGGGGTTTGGAGCAGTGGCAACATTCTCATTAATACATTGTCAACTCATCCCTATTAGCTTGGGATTCCTTTACTCTCGCCCCAATCTCTGAGTACCATCTTAGATCTTACCACCATAAAAAGAATGTAGCATTTCAAATTACATTAACCCACTTGGGGGGACGCGTGCACGCGTTCCAACAACTAGTACAACAAAAATGCTATTTAACCACGCTAAAAACCGCTGGTTTACCACACTTTCAAGCGTGGAAAAGTATTTTTAACACGCTTTCAAAAGCGTGACTAAAATCAGTATGGAGAATTTAGCACGCTTGAAATTCTCCACGTTTAAGTGTCACAAATTCCCCGCACTTATTTCCGTGGACAGTTCATTTTCTCCACGCTTATAAATGCAGCAATTTTGTAAATTTCTTTCATTTGCTTAGAAGGCGGAAAACTATACATCACGCTCAAAAGCGTGGCAAATATATATCTATTAAATAAAAAAAATAGTAATAAATTGACAATCGAAATTGAAATAGAAGGATTTGTATATTAAGTCTCAAAAAATAATACTGTATGATTTATTGTTTTCACAATTCCATTACAAAATATCTCACTATAAATACTACACAAATCGAGCCACTAGGCTGAAATTCACCATCCATCACTCATACGAGCCTTGACAGCTTAATTTCCCATCTCACCAGATTTCCTAGATGCATTTATGACATGACATCCTACATAATCCAAAAGAAAACACAAGTTCATCAACACAGCTTCTTGTACTGACTTTTGGTATCTTCTTGTACTGACTTTTGGTGTCTTCTTGTGACGTTCGGTGTCTTCTTACTTTGGCACTTTTCTAAAGAGTTTGAGCCTTGACCTGCTACATTTCCTACCCAAACAGAATCCTATGATCCACTTGTGACATGACATCCTACATAATTGAAAACAAAACCAGTTCACAAACAAAATATTAGTTGTCAAAACAAATGTAGAAAGTAAAAGGGACTTGCTGGACTCAACAAGTATAAGCAAATGTACGAAACATTTACAACGAATGATGAACTAGTACAGATATCAGGTGCTCACACACACACACACACACACACACACACATATAAATACAAGTGTGTGCAGGCAAGCACAAAAAAAAAGAGGCAACATTCAACATTCCCACACTGGCACCATGAATTTGCTAAGCTTTTGCATACTTCATAAATTTCTTAAGAGTCTCCTGGCCTAATAATGGCAACAAAGATCAGAACAATAAATGAAAAGACATCAACTATCCAATAAAACATCTCAGCCACAAGGGCAGAGATGTTGTCATATTTCCTGCTCCCCAGTATGTAATGTTGCCTCGTGGTACAATAGAAGCCAGCACACATTGAACAATCTTAGACTCCAGCAATGTAAAGAGGAGAATGACAAAACTAATCTTACCTTGTCACCTAGATTAATTGCGGCATCATTAATAGCATCAAAATTTTTAGAACTTTTTGAAGCAACCTATCCAAATTTTCAAAAGACAAAAGGTTTGATTCACCGTAGCAAAAATGTGTGATGGATGCAGACAAGTATTACTAAACGCTTACACGATGCCGCAAAAGGAAACAAAAGTGCTACAGCAGAAGCAACCTGACCTTTCACCAGCCAACCAGAAGCAAACAGCAACAGCAGCCAGAAGTAAACAGCACCAGTAGGTGCAGCAGACAGCAACCAGCAATGCACAGCTAACAGCAACAGCATATACCAGCACTAGACTGTGAGCTCAGCTGCAAAACAGCACATAGTAGCGCACAACAATGTACAGTAACATTTAAATTCAGAAGTACAACACAACACTAATATGAAACACCAACTTCATCCTGTAACAAAACAGAAACGTGGAATCTTCGCTCCTCATTCACCAGACAAACCAACAGTTATATTATTTTATTTTATTAATGTTTTAAACCTGTATGGACCAACGACAAGATGAAATCAACTTCAAAATCGATCATGGTCTGATCTGATGAGCAAGTTACATATACTTATAACTCGAGCAATTCAAGAAGGTAAGAAGGTTCAACGCATAGGTTTTGAATGTTTTACAAAGAAAATCAGGTTTTGGCTTGTTAAATCAACTTTTGCATAACAGCACAATATCACAGGCATAAGCAAAGCATGGTCAAAGTGATCCATATTCTTTTCCATTCACAACTCAATCAAAATCAAATAAATATTCAGGGATAGTATGCTATACAGTACCTGCCGCACATCTTGCACAAGTCTGAACAACATAGGTTTTGGCCTTTGTCTTTTACGGTGGCTGCTCAAAAGGTAGACTCCCAAAAACAGTAGTAGAGTAACATTATGAAAAGTTACAAAATCAAAGAACGAATCAAACTCGTCGACTTAGCTTGCATCTCCGATGCCCTGCCCACTAGCATACAGAACGCAATATGAAAGCACTCGGTTAAATCACACTAAAAATATTTGAAGGATGCAAGCAATCTAAGTAAGAATCAAAATACAAGCAAGCAGAGTAAAGAAAGATTCCACTCACAATGTGAAGCAAAATAGCAAATGCAGAATTGCAGGTCTTATACCAGCAAAAGTAGGAACACAACCTGAAAAAATTGAAGCAATTTGCATTCAACCCACAAACGTTACAAAGGAGAAGGGAAAGGAAGTACCTGTACATTAAACAGGTCAACAGATATGGCATAATGTTATCTGCAAATTCAAAAAACATTTAAGTATTTAACAATTGAACCAAACCTATGCTATATAACAAAGCAATCGAACAATCTACCTTTCAAATTTCTAGAACACCATACACATTACAACTTCTGTAACACTTTTAGCAAATATGTGAATTGGTAAGTTCAACTATTCAAGTAAACTCAATTGAGCAATTAAACAACCATTCAACCAATGAATCATACTGTGACCTAACTGCCTAATTTTCTTTCATTTAATTTTCCATCATTGAGAAAAGTAATCAGCACCCATGATCTATATTCCTACAAAATTAAAATTCAAAGTAGAAGAACAACAAATACTGGTAGGACAAGATTGAGAAGGAAAATATTAAAAAGAAAGGAAAAAAACTCAGAACAGAGCAACATCATAGGAATTCATGGCATCATCCATGTTCATAGCATCGATCTATGACTCCAATCTCAGAAGATCGCATCAAAAATGTGACTGTACAGTAGAAGAAAACAAATGATATCTCAAAATATGGATAGCCAAGTATGGTTTTATTGCTACTGATGTCCTGAAAGTGCACAAATTAATGTCTGACCAGCAGAAGAATAACAAGATCAACTCTACATTGGAAGTGCCAGATAACTTGGCTCTATATTATGAAACTAATTGAGAATGTTATAAGAAAGTAAGAATGAAGCAATTTAGAAAACCTACAGCCTGAATCAGTGTTAGCAAATTGTCCAATTAACAAAGCTGCCTCCCTCTCGCTATTACTGCAGCATGAACAGTTTTATACAGCCCCATCCTCTGAAGAACCTTGTTCCAGATCAGGTGCTCAAAAATTACTAAATCAGTTTTGTGCATAACCCAGCTAACTCACATGTTTCCTTATCACAGAATTTTACCTTTATCACCAAGAGAAAGAATAATTCAATAACATGTGGTAGCTCAGGTATTTAATTTTTAACCAACTCATACTAAGAGCACAACAAGGAAAGAGCACACCAACAAACATTATAATACACGACAACTAATTTTTAGAAATTGGACCTTTTCAATGCATCATCAATCAATCACAACACACATTCAACACTGAGCAACAAGTATAGGAAAAAAAAGACATCAGCTACATTAAAACTCTGTGCTCGGCATGGAATCACAAGAGGAATCAATCAGAATGGAAGGAGAGTCAATAACTACTGGCAAGAAGCAAACCAAATGAATCATGACTTTTACTCAGACTATTCACTACACCAAAGTATATATGACTATTAAGAGACTTACATATAGCAGGATACTAAGGACACTCGATTAAACCAAACTGACCGCCCAAAACAGGAGATACTTCACTCAGTACAATGTTTCTCCAGTACTTCTTTTACGACCATTGCTTTATCATAGAACTTCAGGGGCAACGTTGCAATGGGCTTCCAATCACATTGATGAACTTCTTACTAATAGGATTCAGATAAATACTCTATGAATTACAGTAAAATGCAAAGAGCAAAAGAAACTGAGAAGCACACTTCACCAAAAAATCATAATTTTGCTAAATAAATCAATTGCAATGCATCTTTTGTCATAAGCATCACTAATTGAGGCTAAGCATAAATCATAGAAATACAAGGGATAAACTGAAATTCAGACAAAACGTGAGCAAATGAAACTGAAATTGAGCGAATATCACAAAACCCTAAAAATTGAAAACCGCTAAAATGATTCAAATCGTAACCAAACGAAGCAGAGATTAGCGAAGTGGCAACCTGGGACATCAGGCTCTTATCAAAATCAGTAGCAAAATCAGAGGAAACTAAATCCGACCGAACTATCTGCATATTCGGAACCTGCATTCTTACGATTTGAACTACCTGCATATTCAGAACCAGAAAAACCCATCAATAAATTTGAAAACCCACATATTCCCATCCCATTAAAATCGAAAACCTACCAAAACCCATTAAAAAAGAACAGAAAACCCAATCCAGATCGACCTTCAAACTGAAAACCCTAATCAAAAAAAAATTAAAAGGGGAAAAATCAATAAAGGGGGAGCTTACGTTTTCCCATTGCTGAAAAATTGAAGGCGGTAAAGGCTAATGATGAGTATCAGAAAGAAGTACAAACTTGGAATGAAGAAAAGCTAGAAAAGCATAAAATTTAGAAGAAAATTTGAAGAGTACAAGGTGGATTGGGTTATTGGTGTTTGAATGAGAACGATTCAAATTGAAGAACAAATCGGGATTATGATTCTTGATGAGTCGATTCCTGACAAAGAGAGATAGATGAGGGAAACGAGAGAGAGAGAGGGGCAAGGGGAGAGAGTTTCAGCCTTGAGCGTGCTTTCGGGTTTGATTTTTTACATTTCATTTTAATTGCGTAACCGCCTTTTCATTTCCCTACTAAGAGAAGCGTGGAAAACTCCACTTTTATTTTACTACGAACAGTAAGCGTGGAAAATCTCCGTTTTCTTACTCCTCCTGTAGACGCTTTAGTAAGCATGGAAAAAAAAGTGTACTATTAGCATATTTGTTATAGTTATATAAATCAAGTCTCCAAAAATTGGAAAGTGAAAAGCGAATTCCTGGCAACTTACCAGGAATATCTTGAAAAGATAGCCAAATATTTCACCCATGTCTGTTTTAAATATCTTCCTAGAGAGAACAACAAGTTCGCGGATGCCCTAGCAAAGATGGTCTCCATGATAAATATTCCAAACGATGTAATCATTATGTCAATTCACATTCAAAGGCGCACTGAGCCCGCCTTTTGCAATGCACTTGAGATATGCGTCAACGAGGATGAGGAAGAGGAATGGTTCACTGACATTCTCAATCTATTAGCCGAAGGCAATTACCCTCCACAATCGACACCTAGGGCACAAAGGGCCTTAAGAAGACTAGCCGCACAGTACATACATGTGTAAGGCAAGCTTTATAAAAAGATACCACAAGGGCTAAGTCTTCTATGTCTAAAGGAACGTGAGGCAAGCAAAGTCATGAGCGACATACATAATGACGTATGTGGTCCCCACATGAATGGATTGACTTTAGTCAAGAAAATCCTAATGCAAGGATACTATTAGACTACAATGGAAAATGACTGCATCGAGTACGTGAGAAAGTGCACACGCTGCCAATTCCACGCCAATTTACAACATAGACCTCCTATTCCTCTACATACATTCACCTCACCATGGTCATTCTCTGCATGGGGCATTGACATCATTGGAAAAATCTCCCCTACGGGAAAAAGAGGCCACGAATACATACTAGTCCCGATAGACTACTTTACCAAATGGGTCGAAGCTCGTTCATACGCAAGAATAGCGTCGAAACACGTGGCAAAGTTCATACATGACAACATCATTACTAGATATGGAGTACTCCCACGAAATAATAAGTGATCACGGGACCCAATTCAAAAAAGATGTTGTCGAACTTTTCACGAAGTTCAAAATTCAACGTCGACAGTCTTCACCTTATAGGCCACAAATGAATGGAGCCGTAGAATCCGCAAACAAGAATGTAAAGCAAATGATAGCCAAGATGACGGAAAACTACGAAGACTAGCCCAACAAGCTACAATTCGCCTTATGGGGATATAGAACCACTATTCGATCCTCAACAGGAGCAACGCCTTATTCTTTAGTATACGGAATGGAGGCGGTGCTCCCAGTCGAGGTAGAAATCCCTTCCTTAAGGATAGCTCTGGAAAGTGAATTACCCGAAGTAGATTGAGTCCAAGCCCGACATGACCAATTGGTCTTGCTAGACGAAAGACGACTAAAGGCCCTACATTATGGTCATGTCTACCAAGCAAGGATGGAAAGACATTTTGATCAACGGTTCAAGGTTAGAGGACTAAAAGAATGAGACTTAGTCCTAAAAGAGGTAATACCAATTGTAGTCGACCCTCGGGGAAAGTTCAAACCTAGTTGGGCCGGCCCATACATTATCAAGACAATATTATCCGGTGGAGCGGTAAAATTAATGGATTTAGACGGCAACGAGTTCACTCAACTCACAAATATGGACCAACTTAAGCGATTCTATACATAAATACTTAAATCTTTGAGAGAGCCCATTAAGGCACCAAGTCCAAGTCAAACTCGGTCAAACCCGTCCACGCGGGGCCCACGATCGGGGAAAAAAAAAGATTTGGTTGTATGAACTACATTGGCCTAATTTCGCATGGATATGTAGGTAACTCATGTAACTTGGGCCCGGCCACTTTAATAAAATAAATCTCTAAGGGAGTTTTAATCCATTCGATTAATGCAAAAATAAGCAAGTCTTTCATCAATATGGCTAAAGTCCATTACATGCTCTAATAAATAAAAAACAAAAGTGCGAAAATAATAATAAAATAGTAAAAGGGCAATTCTAAACTACATCTACTTGGGCATGCAAACCCGTTATTTGAATTATACTACTAAGCACAAAAAGCAAGACTTGCTAGACAGCTAGAGGTGGACTACTCCTCTTTGTCTTTATTAACTTCGGGCTCTTGGGCGGGCTCGCTAAGCTCATCAAGTTCCATTCGTTCTTTTGGAGCCCATCTTTTCGTGCCATTACTCAAAAAGGCCTCGTGATCATTGGGACTAGCTTGAGGGACTTGTTTGACCGAGTGGGCTGGATTCTTCCTCTTCTTGGACTGGGCCTTAGCCTTACCTTTTCCCTTACCTTTAGTTTGGGGCTTGGAAGGCTTAGCGGGCCTATCGATGAGAGTTATCCTTATATCGCTAGGCTCATCATATTTGCAGGCCTTGAACAACTATTTCTCCTCCTTTAGGAGCCTTTGGTTGACTTGATGGTCACTACTCCAAATCCACTCCTCATAAAAGCTAGATAACCCATTTGAGTGCGGGTATACCGGCTTAGTCCACACTTGACGACGGTTCCAGTGCCGTTCCCAATTAGACACCAAGGAGGACGTTAAAGGCCTTTGGCAAGGAGGTTCGCAACTTACATTCGGGATCCTTTGCCTTAAGCCGTATTGGCGGAGGAGGAGGCGGTTCGGTAGGAAGAATGTCAAGGTATATAAGCCAATAATCCGTGTAAAGGGCACGTTCTCACTACACCCTGCAATTTTGGTGGTACGCCACCATGGAACAAACCAAGCCGGTTGGATATCGGTATAGAAGTATGCAATCCACTCCTCCCGAGAGGATTCGGAGAACTTTCGGCGCCTCGCCGAAAAGTGCTTAGGGAGGAACTTCCTAGTGTCAATGGGAGCCTCGAGCAAGTGGAGTCTCTCTTGAAACCATATCTACACAAAAACAACAAAAGAAAAAAAAATTCAAGTCAATACTAATGAGAATTTTCACAACATAAAGTTAAATCCACAAAGATTAAGGCTTTATCACAAAAACTTACTTGAAGGAGTAAAGGGCTCCATGTGAAGGACTCTGGAGGATTGCTCTTGAGCCTATCTAAAGCAAGGATTGTCTCTCCCACAACCAAGTGCATAGGAGAGCTATCCCATTGAATTTGTTCGGTCACCCTAAAGAGGCAAGCTTTGCCGTTGTTGATGGTATACTTCTTTTCGGATGGAATAAGAGCGTCTTCATTGCCACTAATAAACAAATAATGATGGAGGATGCAAAATACAAAGGCACGTTTCTTGTACCTCATATCCATCGCATCCCGGGCCCTAGAAGTGAAGAAAGTCACAAGCCTAGCAATATTAACATCATCACCGTGAAGCACTTGGGCCACTTGACGAGGAGACAACCCGAGATATCTTTGAAAATCACCCACGAAAGCATTCCCCAAGTAAGGAACGGCGGGAGGGCTCTCGATTGGAAAGCCAATACATCTCATGAGCACCAAAGCGGAAAACATGAAACTTTGGGTCCCAAAATTCAATAGAAGCATGAAGAAAGTCCCACAAGATCTTAACTTGTTTGAGGTGAAAGAAGGCATTAAGGTGGAAGGGAGTAAGTTCTAACCTCTCCTCTACGATCATGCAGGCCAACCAAGCATCAAAGACATCATCAAAGTTCACCATTATTAAGATTAAGGATTTTCTCTCAAGGAGTTTTCTCTCTCTAGGGGCTCAAAGTAAGTGGTAAGAAGAGAAGAAGAGGAAACCCGACTATATAGAGGTCACGGTTGGATTCTCGTCGAAAAATTAAGGAAACACAAACAACCGACGAAAAAAAGGCCAGGCGGCCTCTCATCTAGTCTAGACGGCTGAGCCGTTAGGACGAGCGGCTGAGCCGCTCCAGCTAGCGGCTTGACCGTTAGGACAAGCGGCTAAACTGCTAGCCCAAGCGGCCTTGCCCAAGCGGTAACCGCTTGAGCTATAGCACAACCGCTAGGAGCTCTAGCGGTCACCTTGTATAGGCGTCTGACAAGCAACTTCGCGAGACGACCTCAGTCCACTCGACCTCTCCATTGACCGAGCTCTACCTTCCTAATTCCCACTTGAACAGATTTTAGAAGCCTTCCATTAAATTTTTCTTACCTTAATTTTAGCTCTTGCCACTTTTCTCTTTATCCCCTGTTTTATTTTCTTTCCTTCTTTTTATTTGGATTATCAAGTTCCACATTTTTTTCCTTTTATTTTCTGATTTCTTATGTTCTTTAATTATTTTTTCCCTTTTAGTTATCTTTTTCTATTTCCTTTATTTTTATTTTTATTTTTTAGGAGAAGGGGTACTCAAAATGTGCTAAATTTCCAAGAATCCTAAATTCTCAGATTTCGTGTTTTGTGATTTTCCATTCGGAAATTAGATGATTAAATTCACACATAGGCATTTGCGTGATATTTTTATGCGTAAATAAAATGCAATATTTATAGCAGGTTCAATACAAGCCCGAAAGTTCAAAATACACTAGAACAAATATCACTGGCCATCTTTGCCGGTACTCGGACCCGCCTGAGACGACTCTCCGGGTCCACTTGATGATGAAGCACCTGAAGGACCGGGTTGATACATCGCCCAAGCTCTAGGGTCAAAAGCGAATAATGAACCCGTCAAGTAAGTAGGATCCAGTGAATGGCGCGGTTGCTCCGACATGCTTGGATAGCCGCCATACCCCGTACTCTCCTGACTCCAAGAGCCCCTCGGAAGGACTGGAGGATATATAGGCATGGGATAACCCGGAAACCCCATATAAGGAGGCGGTGCATGCCACTGCGGAAAATAAGGCACCTGGGGCGGGTTCCCCGTGTCCATTCGAGCTCGGGGCGTCCCATGACGTACTTCCGCACCCTCTTGCCTTGGAGAAAGGACGGCGCGGTGTAAACACCAACTCCGGAGCACGAGTAACTGGAGGCCTTGCCACAGGAACATGCTGCAAAATAGACTCAAGGTCAGAAAATTACGAAAATTCAAATAAAGCACTATTACTTGAAATGAACATACCTCTCGAACGTCGGACCGACGGCTCGTGCACACACTCCAAGACGCGAACCTAGAGGTCCAATGTTTAAGGGCATGCATGCCCCTATAGATCTTACGCGTCTCTGCAACATCCAACCGTGTACATAAGAGAAGAGTTAGTATAAACACAAAGGAAATATTGCAAATTACAAGGGATTTCCACTTACCCTCCTACAACCAGTTGGTAGAGGCAATCCCTCAACCTCCTCATCAGGACCACGGAACTCAGGAATCAAAATAACCTGAGGTGACCCATCCGCTCCTGTATAACTCACCGACATGGTAGGAGGAGTGGGCGCGGAGAAGAAGCAGTCGCATGGGACGACGAAGAACTCGCAGCACTCTGCAAAACTTAAAAATATTAGATGTATTTCTAAATTTCCAAACGAAATTAAGAAACAAAATTTTTACTCACCGGATCGGTGGAGAAGTTAGGGCACAACCGAGCCTCTGTAAACTAGGTATACGACACCATAAGATCCACCTCAAGGTCAGCCAGAAGCAAATACTCAAGGGCATTCGCCCCAATGGTGGTCGTCCTTACCTGATCTACGGTAAGGTGACGAACATAAAGCATGGAATCCGGAGGGTCCAAAGGAATCCTCGTAGCCGGAAGGTCGGAAAAAGTTTGCCTAATCAATCTCTCTCCAAAGAACCACTCGAAGCCAAAAGGACCCTCAATGAGGACTCTCTTCTGGTCATACTCCCAAGCACCCAAGAATCGGTCCGAGAGGCCCGGGAGGTAATCCGTCCAGGGGAACCAGTCAACCTACAAAAGCAAAGAATGAGCACACAAAAGGATGAAAAGGACGATAAAAACGCAAAAGGTGATCACTTACGTCCTGAGCGGTCAAGGGATATATCGCCTCCCTAAAGGCGTGCAGCGTAGTGAATGGGCAAGATGCCCGTCCCCTCCAGGTCTGCATCGCTGGAAAGGACAAGTCCCCTATCTCAAGAAGAGGGGCAAGGTCGGGGAAATGCTCGTAAAACCAAATCTAAGACATGCAAAACACATGGATTAGGCACAAGTTATGAGTAAAAAGCCAAAAGCACAAAGTAATAAGAAGGGTAAAAGGAAATTACCTCCATAACCTTCCAATAGCCGACCAAGGAGACGCGAGATGCGCCCTCCTCCCCACTGAGGCAGTTGGACTGCCTCAAACACCGCAGAAGACAAGAGTATACCGAAAGACCCCACTTGTACTCCGCAACTCTGTCCAAATCCCGCAAGCACGGGAAATAGTAAACATGATACCTATTGGCTTTATCCGAAAAGACGGAAAAGCTAGAACATAGGCAAAGAAAAGGCGAGCGTGCTGCTCCGCCGTGACCTTCTTCAGCTTCCTCGGGGTGGTCAGGAACTGGACCATCACGTCAGTCCGCCCATACTTCATACCATCCCAGTTGGTCGCGAAAAGGCCGAACATCTCCACTATGTCATCCCTACTCACCTCTCCATAAGAGAGGGGAATACCAGTGCATGGGAGTCCGGAAATGAGACGGAACTCAAAAGGGGTGATCATGATCTCACCCATAGGAAAATGAAAAGTACTGGAAGTATCCCAGTATCGCTCCGCAAGACCTCTAACGAGTAAGCGGTCGGAGCGCTCAGCAGAAGTGATGGACGCTAACAGATGACCGAAGCCACAACGCTCCACAATAGCGTTGACCTCGGGAGCTACCGTAACCCCGTATGGTAGTGTCTACGTCCTATACAACACAATAATTGCAAGACAATTAGTTAGGTGATCCTAGTAACAACTACCAGTCTCCGATTTAGTCCTAATTTTTTACAACTCATAAAATTTAGCATTCTAGCTAAACCAATACAACAAGAGTAAGTTTTAACGAGAATAAATTTCACACAAGTTTATTCTCCACAAATCTACTCAAAAATCATCTATCGTTACAATAAAAATAAAAATAAACTTCACTCAAGTTTATTTTCACAAAAGAAATAATAATTGCGACGAGAATAGATTTCACACAAATTTATTTTCCACATTAAAGATGACTTCACATACAAAAATAATCCTACGAAAATTCGCTTATTAGCAAGAGAAACAATTTCACGCAAATTAGTTTATCCACATTAGCTACACTTAGGGCTGCACACTTTCCAGCCCATTCCGATTTTTTACCGGGACCGGACCGGCCAGAACACCGAGAGTTTTCGGTCCGGTCCCCGGTTCCCATTTTCTCAAAGTTCGGGTCTCGGTCCATCCCGGTCCAAAATCCCTCGATCTCCGAGTCTGGACAGGACCGGATCGGCTGTGTAATTTGTTTAAAAAAAAAAAAAAAATATATATATATATATATATATATATATATATATATATATATATATATATATATATATATATATATATATATATATATATATATATATATATATAAACATATTAGGGTACATATCAAGTGGGTTTTACCATTTCAGTCAGCCGCTTCTCATCTCTCCTCCATGGCTCCTTTGAGCCCTTTCCCTATCCTCCATCTTTTATCTCCTCCTCCATGAAAACACACAACACACAAGTGGTGAAGCAACTTTACAATTTAATTTACACCCATTTGTCTCCATTGACAACATAAAAATCACTAAACCTAGATCTATTTTCTGGTTTTGTTTTTCGTTGGGTTTCTTGCTTTGGGAGGAGAGAGAAAAATAGGAGGTGGGTTTGTTTGTTTTGGGAGGAGAAAGAATATGGGTGATTTGTAATCTGGTTTATGGTTAATGGTGGACGAAAGATGAAATATGGAAAATGAAAATTCTTTTTCTCTTCATATGGAAGATGGAAATTCCTTCATTGCTGAGTGTTTCTAATGCTTCTTCTTCTTCCTTGGGTGGTTGGTGAGAGATGCTGTGAGGGAGGTTAAGAAAAGAGTTTGGAAATGGGTGATGAATGATTTTGACCGACACTATCTAGAAAAAAGTTTTTTTTTTTTTAAAGAAGCATTTACCGGTCTTCACCGGTCAAGTCCGGGTTAAAACCGGACCGGCCGATCCGGGTCGGTCAATTGATCGGGACTGTACAGGTCGGTCACCGGTCCAAACTTTTTGAATTTCCGGTCTGGGTTGGGCCGGTTTGGACCAGTGTGCAGTCTTAGCTACACTACTGTTCTCAACCTAAAATTCTATGTTTGCCTACACATGATTTTCTAAGTGTAAAAGAGCAAAGAAAAAAAAACAACATACCCAACAATTGGTACCAACGTGGTAACCAAATGCTCCTTCTTCTTGAAAATAAGATCGCGGTGTCCCCAACGATCGGTAGGATGGAAATCACTGCGAGTAAACTCATCCTGGACTAACCGCTGCTCACCCACCTGGTGACGGGGTATACCGGAAATGAAGACTCGAGTAAAAACATTCGGGGCCTCCCTCACAACAATCTCTTGCTCCGTCCTTTTCCTACCTACTTTAAGTTTGGGAGACATGGATGAAGAGCAAAAATGAAGTTTTTGGAAATTTGAGTGAAACTCACAAAACTCACAAATTCACACAATTTTGAGTTTTGACACTCAAAAACTCAAGAACAACTAACCAAATCAAGTTCTTTTAAGAATTTGAGCAAGAAAACCTCAAGATTTGGAGTTAGGGGCTTTGGTGGAGGTTGAGAGCTTGAAGAAAATGGAGGAGAGAGAGAGGAGAAGGCTCGAAATGGGGAAGATGACTCATTTTGGCCTCCCCTCTTTTCTTTTTATGCACACACGCTAAAACCTTACTGAATGGTCAAACCGCCCAGGTGGACGGTCAGACCGCCCAGCTGGCGGTTGAGCCGCAAGCCACGCGGCTTGGCCGCTAGCCAAAACGGCTTAACCGTTTGGAGGAACGGTTCAACCGCTCCATCAAGCGCATAGCCGCTCCAGCAAGCGGCTTGACCGCTCCACCAAGCGGTTTAGCCGCTTGACGCGGCGGTTTGACCGCCTAACACTCCTTCTGTTATAATATTTTATTTAGGGCCATTGGTTCAAAATCAGTGAGCCCAACGTGAGGCCCATAGAAGTTATTTGCGCGCCAAAGTCCGTTTATGAAAGCGAGACTATTTTAAACCAATAGGTTTGTACATTTATACTCGGCCTATGGCATGGGCTCGCGTCTGACCGAAGATCTGAGCAACATTTTATTACTCTTTACAGTTACATTTACTATTTACCTTATTTCTAACGAAATTTACATTTATTGTGTGACCTACAGCTCCGAGTCTCCCATCGACTAAAAATCGAAGGATTTTTATTGTGTGACCTACAGCATAGGGTCTCTCCGTTCGACTGATAATCGAAGGATTTTTATTGTGTGATCTACAACATAGGGTCTCTCCGTTCGACTGAAAATCGAAGGAAATTTATTGTGTAACCTACAGCATAGGGTCTCTCCGTTCGACTGATAATCGAAGGATTTTTATTGTGTGACCTACAACATAGGGTCTCTCCGTTCGACTGATAATCAAAGGATTTTTTATTGTGTGACCTACAACATAGGTTCAAACTCTCAGTCAAATAAACCGGGGAAACTACTACTTTATCCTAAAATGATTGTTTATCTTTAACTGATTGTCACCTCACCCAGTTTACCTATTTGATTCATGCAGGTATTGGCACAAGAATACTTTGACCTTCGCTCTATTCGAGCTCGGCCAAAGTAGGGGTTTCTGTAGACACCGAAAATTGTGTCTATGATAAGTCCCCATAAAAACCCGATGATGAAAGGATTGGATTTTGCTCGAACTTGGGTTGCGAGAATAATTGCTCTGATGATTAGCCCAGATCATTTGAATTAACCAATGGAAGCCTTTTGTACAGGTGATCCAAACCAGTTGGCCTCAATTCATTTGGAGTCCAAAACTGAGAGATAGGCCTCTTTGAGCCCAAGGTCCCGAAAGGGAACCCAAACCCTTGAGTCAACCCTTGTTCAAACAAGGGAACTCAGTCAATCTCGAGTGGACCCCCTCGGAATAGCCTCCCCTGCTTAGAAAGCATGTCAGGCGCCTATGCAGGCAGGCCGCTCCAGGTCCAAGCGGCTGAGTCGCTTGCCAAGTTGTTCAACTGCTTGTCCTAGTGGTTCAACCGCTTGGCCTAACTGCATGGTCGCCTGGACCCTTTCTCGCGGACGGCAAATTCGAGGCCCATTCGATTTCCGTGCCAAACCCTGGTAGCTTTCCCTCGTCTATATAAACAAACCTTAGGGTTCAATTGAAAAGGTTGGACACTCTCTCTGAAAAGGTTGACAGTTAGAGACTAGAGGTTGAACATTCTCTCTCATATTAAATAAACACTAAATTCTGATTCTACTATTTCTTTAGGCTAGCCCTAGCACCACAAAATAAACCTTCATACTTCATCAAGAGCAAGAGTTCAAGCATAACAACCCAATAAGTTCATTGTGAGCATCCAGGTAATCCAACCTGAGGGTTTTCAATAAATTATATAATTGCTTGTTATTTGCTAACGAATTTGGTTTATGTGATATGTACATGCATGGCGCGTTTTGAGCAAAAGAGCTTGTATTGAACCCCATGAATGGATGAATATTTATTTTATTGCTCTTAAATTATAAATTATGCTTTGTTGTGAATTGTTGGGATAGATTATCTTGTTTGCCTTCTAATTTGCAGGGTTAGCATATTTATCGTTTTCTAGCAATAAAAGTATGTAATTTGATAAGTTATTAAAAGTGACCACATTAGTAATATTTTTGTTCAACCCATTAGTTAAAACTATGAATTTGGACAAATTGAACCTTGTTTGGAACCGTAGCATTAATAATCGCATTAAATTGATTAGTAAAGACTGTTGTTGACAACGGCCGAGTTGGGTGCCTAACACCTTCCTAACTCGTACTCATGCCCCCAAACTCATTTATGAAGTCAATTTCCCCAATAGGGATTGGGGTGCACAGGAATTGAGTTGACGTCTTTTTAGACTATTGACTTGATTCCAAGGTTTCCAAATTTCCTTAAATTTAGTGGCAACTTCCGACAATCTTAATCATGTCCTTAGTACGAAAGGAAAATCTTCATGTGCATTCACACTCGAGAGCTTCACGAAACCAACGACGCTCTCCCAGACTATCCCGCCGGCCGCTCAGAAAAAGGGGAGAAAAATCCAATAACCTACACAAGGCAATTAGCTTTTAGCATTTCACGTGACTTTTGAGGAGAGAGAAAAAAGGAGTAACTCCTCAACATTCTAGTGACATTCTATTTCTCAACACATTTTTATTTTATTTTATTAACTTGTTCATTGTGTTACTCCTACAATGCCCTATTTGTTTTCATGCATCTAACCCAATATTTTTAATTTGAGGTCTATATGATATAACAAAGCAATTTTCCTTAGCAGTAGAATGATTAGTGAGTAATTTTATTTATTTTTTGATATTTTCAATAACATTGTAATATTTTTCGTTAAATTTTATTTTATATTTTATTTGATGGTTAAATGGCGCCCCCTCTAAAATTTTCTTCTGGATTCGTCACTGAGCAACAGTATATAAAAACAAGGTAACAATCTCCTTCAAAGGCATACGTCTAGTTATAGTTAACCCTCGAATATCACTCACTATCTCACAAAGCATCATAAATAATGTTTGCTTAATCTATTAAAAATTTTCAACCTCCATCTTTTGTTATCCCTTTTTTTTTTTCTATACGAAAAGAGGGTGCAAGTGAATGGAGACCGTTTTGCTATCCCTTTTAATTTGTTTCAAACCCCACAAAAATTACAAACCCAGAAAAATTAAAATATGATTGTTGTAATTTGGTTTTCGACTGTACTAACCACAATTGCTAAATGGAATTTACAAACAATGTCTAATTGACTGTACTACAACACACACAAATTTGAGGAACAAAGTCTACTTCACCCAATTAAAACCAGTTGAGACAAATGTGAACACTGACAGTATTGTTAAATTTGATATTATTATTTGTAGATGTCATATGACCTCTATTTCTCTCAACCCATTTAAACTCTATACAATATGAATCAGGGCTGTCTTTGATCATCTACCAGTGATAAGCCCTTCTTTCTACATGATTTTTTTTTTCTTTTGTTTTCCATTCTGCTTTTTAATTGAGTAGGTCAAAATATTTCTCTCCATTGTGAGATGTTAAGTAATCGCTCCTTTCGGTGAGATTTCGATCAAGCAAATTATGAAGTTAATATGACTCCTTTTGTGAGGTTCATTATTTTGACTTCTTTGCTGAGATTCACTTTGACTCCTTTTTTTGAGGATTATCTCTTGATCTTTGGAGTTGGTAGTTTTTGGTTTATGCAGTTTGTGGGTTGTCCTCTGCTTGGGGGATTCTCTGCTTGGCTACAGAACATTTTTGTATCTGTCTAACTAGTTTGAAATTGAAGGTAGAACGTGAAGTTGATAGTTAGCGACTTTAGTTTGTTCGTATGGTGATACTACAAATCTTATTGTGCATTCATCAGAGCTATGATAGAGTCTTCCGCAAACAGGATGTGATAGAGAAAACAACGATAAAAAAAAGGAAGCCGTTCGGATTTGTCAAACCTCAAGTGCTTGATATTCTTTCCATTAGAATGTTCTCTAACGCTTTAGATCTATTTCTTATTGTTGAATTTGATATCGTTTGTAGATGTTGTATGACCTGTTATTAACGCAATTTCTAATTTTTCTTCAGAAAAAAAAAACAAAAAAAGAACAATTGTTGGGCAACTAGAAGTTACGCTCTATGAGACAATGACCGTTTAGGTTATCATAGCACAAATATGATGATTTAAGTATTAAAAGTTTGGACTAGCAAAAAACAAAGTACTAAAAGTTTACAGGTGCGGGGCCAGATTCTCGGGTTTCCTAGAAGTACGACCCAGGAATCGATGGGATTACGCGCCGAGGGGCGTGTCCCACAAAATTGAACTTAGGGAGGATCGACTGTTAGAAAGAACATAAATAAGGTTTCGAAGTCGTCACCTTGTTGTGACCCAAACAAGGACGGGTTCCAAAAGGAAAGAGTTTTATAAAAGATTTAAAAGAAAATCATTTACGAAACCCAAAATTGACTCATTGCGATAAGGCACGAAAATTCTTGTGACTGGTCTACGTTACAAAGACTTGGGTTCGAGGTCTAGGTTAGAAGGTGCGGACATCACTCAGACCCGTCTCCTCCTCCGTACTGAGTACGGTCTCTTTACTAATACATCAAATCCCTTTGAAAGCTTTGAATTTGGTTACGTTATGCCTAAAAATGAAAACACATAAGTTCACATTGTCACACAACATGTTTGCACGCAAATCAAGGCAAAATGCCTAAAACCGATATATTCACATATGTACGGCGGGCTTGGATATGCTTATACAGCACTACGTACCAATCATCGTAGGACTTGAATCTACTCATGGATCAAAGCTCTTACGTAGTTCTGACCGGAGGGATCCAGTCAGTAAGACTCCTTGGGTGCCATTAAGGCGGGTATGTTTGTTCTTTCCCATAAAGAGGGATATAATTGAGAAACTTATAAGATGACTCGCAACTTAGAGTCGAATTGATCCAAGGAACCCCCTACTCTCCTCGAAGAAGTAGGAAAAGGCTCAAATGGGAAGATTAGCCTGCTCATTCGAGACGTTCAACCCAACAACATTTGGTAATATACGGGGATCAACCCAATTCTTAGCTTTGAGTATAAGTATTAGACTTCTCAAAAAATATTTGTTCTTCACTGGGGAATAACATTCATTGGGGGTGAGTAAATGGATGATTTGTGTAGATGGTGGGTATGTGTTGGTGGATAATGGCTTAAAAGAGTCTTTCTAATAGGATCCCCCGGGATGGCCCAAGGCCAAATAAGAGGGGACGATTAATTATTCGCTTCCATTCGATCATAGGTATTCCACAGGGGAAAATGGTTGTAACTGGGGAATGTGGATTACACTGGGGAATGTGATTTTGTATGAATGTGATTTGATAGCGTATAAGCAAAGCTCTGATTCTAACCTTGAATTTGGCCTCGAGCCGGATTTGTACACAAATGAATATACCGGTCTTTATCAACAATAATTGGACAAAATGCAAACACTCATGGTGAATTCAAACAATATTTTTTATTATGGTCGAGTTGAATTATTTAGGTGAAAATATGCATACGCAAATATGTACACAAACGAGTTAATAATGGCCTTAGGGAGACGCATTACATCATTGAAAAAATATATACAACAAAATAATACAAATATGTATAAGTCCTATAAAAATAAAGCATCGCTCGGTCTTGATGTACATTGCTGCTCCGGGGCTCAGGATTGGGTCCCGTCTTCAAAAGAACGAAAAATCGATGTTGGAATTATTATTTTCAATGAATTGATCTTAAATTTGATTATTTACAGAGCACACTCACAAATTTGGACAGGGGATTGGTCCAAACAAAATGTTTAATTCATAAAATTATTTTTAGAATAAACTAGACTAATTGGGGAGCTATACTGGAGAGTTTCACATTTTTATCTTTTCATTTGATAATTAAACGAAAATCCTCAAGTGAAGAAAATAAAACTGTTTTTGTGCAACTCTAGGCATAACTTCTAAAACTCATAACTACGTCTTTCAGTAAGCAAATGGAATGATTCCAAAGCCTAACTTGTGTCATTTTTATTCCTCTTTCAATTGAAAAAAATCTAAAATAGATACAGTTTGTGAGTATAACGTTATCGCCAAATTACAAGCTTCTGGAACTTAAATTCAGACTTGCGGTTTTTCGATTTAATTAGAATTAATTAAAAATATTTAGTGTTCAATATTTACACACACTAAACTAAATTATATGGTATTTATGTACAAATATTATCGAGAATTATCGTGGATGTTAAGACAATTAACGAAATTAAGCAAAAGGTAAGCACTTCGTTCATCATTTCAATGTTGACAGAAATATTTCTTTCTTGACAGCTTAGTGCTCGGTTTTGTTTAATTCATTAAAAACACAATAAAAGTCCAAATCGAGTAATTTCAAAGTTCATAATAGTATAAATCAAGTCTATTATCCAGTACAGGAGCCAATTCGCATTGAGGTAGCGCGAATCACCATGTTATTTACAGATTATTGAAGGTTATCAATTATGGACATTAACTCGTTTATCCATTTTTAGCATTTTTTGTACTCAAAATAACTTCATCATATTTTGACAGAGTCAAGTAAATACATTGAGGAATGTTCTGAAAACTAATGAAAAATTAGTGATATTTCTAAGTGAGGTAATTAGGTCGTTATTAAGCAAGTTAAAAACGTCCAAATGTCCAAGTATAAAAATGCCCAGCATAACCGTGTCACTAAATAAATCATAGTAAATTCATTACTTGTTGAAAATGTTCAATATCGGCCTCTGTAGAAACAGTGGAATGTCCTTTACAAATGGTCCAAAAATGGATTAAGTCTAAATCGTTTATTTTCACAAGTTATAGCTCATTTTACCTTTGAAGGTCAGGTCTAGATACTTCAACTTTGAAACATTAAAACTAATGTTGTAAACGCTAGATCTTGATGAAATTTAGGTCATGTTAAAGATAACGAGCCAAAGTATCATTTAGCATTAATTTCACTCAGATCTAACCATTGGATCGTCCGAAAACATTACAAGAAGGTCATAGCTCATTTTATTTTCACAAGTTATAGCTCATTTTACCTTTGAAGGTCAGGTCTAGATACTTCAACTTTGAAACATTAAAACTAATGTTGTAAACGCTAGATCTTGATGAAATTTAGGTCATGTTAAAGATAACGAGCCAAAGTATCATTTAGCATTAATTTCACTCAGATCTAACCGTTGGATCGTCCGAAAACATTACAAGAAGTTGATACTACGAAACTGTAAAATTCCGAGATTATTACAACAACAAATTATTACTCCTAGGCCTGGCAAAAGCTGACCCCACCCGATAACCCGACCCGAACCTAACCCCAAAAAACGGGTTAGGGTTGGGATTTTCGACCCGAAACTTTAACTGGGCCGACCTGATTGACCTGAAAACTTAAATGGGTTAGGTTAAGGTTGAAAATTCCAACCTGCTCAACCTGAATAGTTAAACAGGTCAGGTCACAGATCAGGTCGACCTGATTATAATCGGGTTCGGGTCAACCTGATCTGTATAACCCATTTATCAAGTGAAACAAAAGAAAACATGGCCCATTTTCTAAGCTAAAATACTCAAATTCGCAGCCCAAACCCAAAAAAGCAAAGAAAAACCGAGAAGGACATCAGATCAACCGCCTCCTCTTTTTGTTTTCATTTTCATTTTCTCTCACCTCACTCACGTTTCACACTCATTGCCTCTCTCTCTCTCTCTCTCTCTCTCTCTCTCTCTCTCTTCCCCTAAAAATGAAACCCTAGAAATGAACTCCACTCTTTCCTCACTTAATCTCTCTCATTTGCAACTCTCATAATCTCATCTCGATTTTTCATCACTCCATCAACATCATTTCATCAGGTATGTTCGTATGTATCAATTCATTTTTTTATTTTATTTTATTTTTGTTTTTCGAATCTTTGTTTATTATTTGGTCTTGTTTCTCTTTTCTGTTTTGTTAATCGAATTCCTTTTGTTTCCTCATAGTTTCATCTTGATTTTCCATCACTTCATCAGCATCAATTTCACCAGGTTATATATGTTCGTATCATGCACCAATTCATCTCTCTTTTTTTTTGTTCTTCGAATCTCTGTTAATTTGGTATTGTTTTGTTTTTCGTTTTTCTGATTTTTTTTTTCTGTTGTTTTGTTAATCGAATTTCTTTTGTTTCCTCGTAGTTTAATCTTGATTTTTCATCACTTCATCAACAACATTTCACCAGTTATGTTTCTGTTTATGTATCAATTCATCTTTTTTTTTTTTTGGTTATTCGAACATGTGTTTATTGTTTCTGTTTTTATGTAGATGGAGGATTTTCCTAATGATATTGAGGAGTTGAGTTCGGATGAGGAGCTAAACTCTATGCATAAAGCTTCCATCGACTCCGGAAAGTGCACAAGAGTCGGCTATGTTTTACTAATTTGAACATTTGTTTGTTGAACTTCTTGTAATTTGTAGGACAAACTTGAATTGTTGTAGTTGTAAACTTTAAATTTGGCTGTTTTTGAACTTGGATATGCTGTTTTTGAACTTTGATATGTTGGTGGTCAGTCGGTGGAACATTGTTGGCTTGCAGCCTATGTTGTGGACTTGTGGTTGCCTTGTTGGGCATGTTGGCTTATTTCTGCATAGCTGCTGATCAGCAGCACAGATGCTAGCTGTTGCACGCAGCACAGTTGCTGTACGCAAGCACGCAGCACAGCTGCTGCGTTGCTCCGGTGTTGCTGCCAAAGAGTAAAATGTGATAAAATGAAGTTTAAAAAAATTCAGGTCACACAGGTTAGGTTTAGGTTGACCTGATCTGTTTCAGATCAGGTTCAGTTCAGAATTTTCAACCTTTTTAGCTAGCAGATCAGGTTCAGGTCTCGATTTTGAACCTGTTTAGTAATCAGGTCAGGTGGGTTCAATCCGAACCCGACCCAACCTGATCTGTTTGTCAGGCCTAATTGCTCCTCTAAGGCCATTATTTCGTTTAATATGCAAAATGAACATTTTTTAGCATGTTTGATCAAGAATATTATAAGATGGTGAGTATAACAACACAAGTAAAAAACAAAACATACAAAATTATAGCACTCACTCATACTCACCGATTTTTCATTTTTATCTTGTAATTAACGTCTAAAACATCGATGAAGGTTGAATCCTATTAGTTTCTTGGCCGAGTGAAAAATGATTTGACTTGGGTTGAATCATTCCATATCACAACACACCAATGAGGTGGTTTATGGTTAGTATAAGTTAGATTAGTAGGTAAAATTACATAATGAGTAGAAATGGGAGAGAGATTTACACAAAAATCAAAAGAGTGAAAAGGGGATGAATAAAAACTACAAAGATAAATAAAAGTTTTACCCTTGGTAGATGTGGTTGATCTTGATTCTTCAATGGTGAAGGGTTGAGAAGAGTTTTTTATTTTGTTTTTTTGGATTTTTTCTTTCTTACTAGAGCTTTTTCTACTATGGCTTCTACTTGCAAAATGCTAAAAGATGAAAGAGAATGAGAAGATTAGAGTAAATAGTGGTATTTTTGCTAAGAAAATGGGTCCTCTTTATGTGGATGAGTGGGGGTATTTATAGGAGAGTTGAGTGAGATTTTTTCGGGTGGTTTTTGGGATGAAAAGAAAAGGAAAACTTAAATATTAACAAAAAAAAAATCTGATTTCCAAAATTAATTAAATAAAGGAAAAGATATAAAAGTTAAACTATATTAAAAGAGAATAAATCTAAGACAATAGGTGTGCTAAAAGTGGGACAAAGCAAATATTCTTTTAGGGGGTTCTAGGAGAATAAGACAAAACAAAGAAAATGGAAAAATGGAAAATAAAGGAAAAGGAAAAGAAAAAGGAAAAGAAAAATAAGAGAAGACAAAACTCAAAAAAGAAATGACAAGGGGTGGAGGGTTTTCACTTTTCACGGGAGGGGAATTTTGGGGGTTTTTATCTTTATTTTTAATTTCTCTTGGGCCCCACGTAGAGAATGTAACCAGAATTTTTTTAGCTTTTTTTTCTTATTTTTTTTTTTATTTTGGCTTTTATGGGT